>OY986437.1:146650940-147233440 GCA_963920525.1 Dichetophora obliterata
CAGGGCCAGACAACCTACATAACTACTGGATGAAGAGATTTAAGTGCGCGCATGCCTATATAGCACGTTACTTCACCAATATCCTGCAACACCCAGATGAAGCGCCAATGTTCCTGACAAAAGGCAATACATATCTCCTCCCTAAAGATGTCAACAATAAAGAAGCCCATCAAAATATCGACCTATTACTTGTCTTTGTACGCTATACAAAATTCTTACTTCGTCACTAGCATCAAAAATCTACCAACACCTTGAAGACAACAAAGTCCTGGCTACAGAGCAAAAAGGATGCAAAAAAGGCTCTCAAGGATGCAAGGAACAATTAATCATTGATGCTGTAGTCATGGAACAGGCCTATGCAAAATCGAGAAATATATTTACAGCTTTCATAGACTACAAGAAAGCTTTTGATAGCGTGCCACACTCATGGTTAATCAAAGTTTTGGAGATATACAAAGTATGTCCATTTATTATTGCAACTCTCAGGCAACTAATGTCCTCATGGGAAATAACTCTTCACCTGTGTCACTCTGGCGGACGGATTACTTCACCAAAAATCCGCATCAACCGTGGCATCCTTCAAGGTGACAGTCTAAGCCCGTTGTGGTTCTGTATGGCTTTAAACCCACTTTCCAATACACTCAACTCTACTAGATACGGCTACCAAATCAAAGGTGAAGATGGGCACCAACATAAACTTACACACCTATTATACATGGATGATATAAAACTCTATGCTGCAACCGAAAGACAAATTCAAAGCCTACTGCAATTGGTAGAAAGCTTCTCTTCCGATATTAAAATGTCTTTTGGAATAGAGAAATGCCGACGATTAAGTGTAGTTAAAGGGCAAATTCAGCAAAGAGACTACGAGCTCACAACAAGAGAAACGATAGAAGCACTGAGCCAAAGGGAATCGTATAAGTACTTGGGAATCAGCCAAGCCCGGCGGATACAACATAAAGATATTAAGCAAACAATATCAAGTGTGTACCTACAAAGAACAAGGGACTTACTCCGTTCTCATCTCAATGGAAAAAATATGGTAAAAGCCATAAACACCTTTGCTGTACCTGTCCTGACGTACACATTTGGAGTTATTAAGTGGACCCATACGGACCTAGAGGAGCTAAAAAGATCAACGCGCAGGTTAATGACGAAGAACAGAGCCCACCACCCTATTTCTGCTCTTGAGAGAACAACGCTTCCTAGACACCTTGGAGGCCGTGGAATGATAGACATCAGTCACATGTGTAATAAACAAACAGCAAACCTCCGTAGCTATTTTCATGACCAAAATAACGAACTTCACCAAGCGATAGTACAGAACGACGACAACTATACTCCACTAGACCTGAAACACATAAGAGGTATCGAATGTGAAACGGACTCTGCCTATATTAGTCGTAAATTGCAGGAATGGAAATCTAAGGAAATACACGGCAGACATGCCTACATGATGCAACAACCCCACATCGATATAAATATGTCAAATGCATGGCTCTCGAATGCAGATATCTTTGTTGAGACAGAGGCGTTTATGATAGCAATACAAGACCAAGTCATCGCGACAAAGAACTACTGTAAATACGTGCTGAAATACGCAATGGAGAACGATACATGTAGAAGGTGCTTTCAACAACCAGAAACAATACAGCACATTACTGGAGCATGTACGTCGCTTGCTGCTACAGACTATCTGAAGAGACACAACCAAGTTGCAAAAATCATACACCAAGCGCTGGGGATAAAGTACGACCTTATTTGGATGGAAGTTCCGTTCTATAAATATAACCCAGACCCTATTTTAGAAAATAATGTTTGCAAGCTCTATTGGGACCGTACTGTTCTAACTGACCATCTTATTGGAAACAACAGACCAGACATAATCTTAGTGAAAAAGCAAAGCAAGGAAACTTTTATCATAGATATTGGAATCCCAAATAGCCACAATCTGGAAAATTATTATCGAGAGAAGGTTAGCAAATACCAGCTTCTTGCAGAAGAAATAAAACATATCTGGAGGCAGGATATGGTAAGAGTCATACCGATAATTATATCTTCAACTGGAATAGTTCCCAAAAACTTCATTGAAAACCTTAAAACATTAGGTGTCGAAAGAAAAGCCACAACAATACAAAAATCAATAATCCTATCTACAACAACGATAGTGCGTTCAATAATTTGCAGTGCTTAAAGCTCTACTATTAATATAATATATATTAAATAACAAAAACACAAAAGAAAACAGTGCTGAAGTGACTTGCAGGCGACTGCCGTCATGTTCAGCTAAAAATGGACTCCCCCTCGCGCGGTATGGGGAGGGGGAAGAGGCGTGGGAATAATAATAATAATGATAATAATAATAATAATAATAATAATAATAATAATAATAATAATAATAATAATAATAATAATAATACTGTTGTGACTCACATCGAGGCATTCCCCAAAATATTGTCTTTCTACTAGTGGCCAAGTGCTGGCAATGAATGTTGATCCACCGCTACAACTAAGCGAGCGATCAATATTCATTGCATTGCGGCACTTTTATTTGAATTCAATGCCAAGGCCAGTAAAGAAAATAAATGAAGTCAAGTAAAATAAAAATAAGACAATGTAATGAACACTGATCTACCGCAACAACAACTGGGCGATCAGTTTTCATTTTAAGACAATAAAATAAAGCCAACATTTTACTTCTGTGCGGCCAGCGTCAAATGCTGACAAAGAAAAAACCAGAGGTAAATTAATTTTATTGTTGTATTTAGCATACACATAACACAAAACAAAGATAATTTAAATAATAATTTATCGCTGGGCAATATGACCCAATTACACATGTTATACATGTTTGTATTTGTTCGGTCCAAGTTGGCATCATTAAATAAGTATGTATGAGTATGTTTTAAAATAAGAATTAATTGTAAACAAACAATACAAAACTAGATTAAGAACTTAATAATGAAGTTAATTTAAGCCAAATTATTGTGCAAAAGGTGGAAGGCAAAATTATGCAACCGCTGATTTATCAATAAGTCGAATTAAGTATGTAATAAGTATGTAAAACTTAAGAAGAAGAAGCGCGGCCAGATATGTTATTAATATCTGGTCCCCGCTAAAATAAAGAGTTCTTCAGTGAGTGAATTTTGGATGTATACAAGTGTTTTCTTGGTTCAGTAGAAGTATAAAGCGGATCCTGAGGGTTAACCAATTGGATACAAGTACCAGTAAGTATACCAAAATCTCAACGCCTGAATGCACCTAAGGGTGACGGCGAAGGAGATATTTTTTTTTGAGTAGATGCCAGTGGCGCTCTTAAGCGCCGGCAGCAAACTCTAGGTAGGACGTCGCTCGGCGACTGTAGGATCTACGAGTATCCTCGCAGAGAGGATACAACAAAATGGCGCAGCCGCTAGGATCCTTCTATTCGCAAGGACAGCAAGGATGTTAGGGAAAAAATAGATATTTTTCCTGTTGTGCAAAAATTAATTGGAACAAGGTGGGACCTTTGTTGTTACAGGGTATTACAAGGGTATTTTGAAATTAACATTTTTTTATGGAATTTTAATGTTTGATAGGATCTTTATTGTTACAGGAACAATAAGGACAATTTTGTTTATAAAGTTTTAGGGAAGGAAAATTTTTTGGTAGGATTCTTTTGTTCACGGGAACATTAAGGATAATAGGTCTTACTTACTTTTCAGTTGGCGGACTCACATCCCACACAAATTCCCTCACCTTTCGGAAAAGGATGGTAGGATTGTTTTTTTGTTATATAACGGTTTAAGTTTCGGTTGAACTTTTCTAAGTTTGTAATTCGAAATCTTCCACCACCTCTCGGAAAGAAGCTGGCCGGAATAAAAATTTCTTGGCTTAAGGTTTAAGTTCCGTTTAAAACCTTATTTTTTCGTTTGATTCAGAAATTAAATTTTTTGGTAACAATAAACGCTTCTTAGGAGCACGGGTTATCAACAAAATTTTTTAGGTTCCACTTCATGGCGATGCTGGAATTTTACGGAGCAGGTGCAGATGGTCAACAGTGAAATAAAAAAGAAAAGCCTATATAGATATAAAATTTTTTTATAAAAATATTTAAAAAAATATATAAATTAAAAATATTTTTTATTTGTTTTTAAAGTGTCACTTAAAAGAACAGACACACCAACGAACGTTCCATTAAAGGTTGGCCCCAAACCACTTTCCTTGGACGAATACAGACAACGTCAAACAGCCTATAAAGAGGAGAAGCTGATGGCCATACCGGCGACGGAAAAACCTAAACACAGGCGTGGAGGTAAGCTAGTGAAACTCAGGAAGAGGCTAGCCACATTAAAGGCAATTGTAAACGCGGAGAAGCCGCCAGATTTCCATACCGCTGGGTGCGTTTGGGTGGAAATAGCCGAGCTGGAGGAGCAGCTTAAGGAGAGGAAGAAGCAGCAAAAATAACAACAACAATTAACTTATTTTTTCTTCCTTTTTATTATTATTTTGTATAAAAACAAAAAATTATGAAGGCTAATTAATGAAAAGAAACAGAATAAAGATATATATAATAAAACAAACAAAATAGCATGTCTTTTATTGGAATCGATATTTTCACATGGCGCAAGCAGAATTTGACAGTTTTATAGAACAGTTGTGGAGTGAAATAGAACATTTTTGCAAATCGAGAAAAGATTTATGATTCAAAAGAATTGGGTAAAGCAGAGGAGGCAGAGGTTGTCTTACAAATTTTTACGGAGCTGGTACATAGTGAGTCAAGGGCATCTGTTGAGGAAAAGAAGGATCTAAACGAGCGATTCAGGGATATTGAAAAGAAATATCATGCAATAAGGATACAACTTGAAGAGACAGAAGAAGGGATAAAGGAAATTGAGGAAGAGAACCTAAAGTTGAGGCAAATAGTGGGAAATAAGAATATCACCGAGGAGTTAGTAAAGCAATTAGTTGGGAACGAGCACACAGAGTGTGAAAAGAAATTGCAGGAAGCACAACGAAAAATAGAAATTTTAAAGTTGGTTAGGAGAGACCGGGAAACAATAGTAGTACCAGCAACTATTAAAATATAAGTGAAATAGTCAAAACGGTGAGTAACTTAGTACCGCTATTTTCAGATACTGAGTCACCGGCGGAAGTTTATAGGTTTATACAAGGATGCGAGTTGGCATTCAAAGCAGTGAAACCAGTAGATGCACAGGACTTCACGGATTGTGTGAAATTAAGGCTGCATGAGGAGGCGTTTGAGTTTTGCAGGAGTAAGAGATTTGGTAAGGTTGATTATCTCTATGGGACAATCAAAGCGAAGTATTTTAAGGAGACAACGTATAATACGTTGAAAATGGAACTATTGCATTGCGTCCAAAGGCCGGGGGAGAGGTTAAGTTCGTTTGCGAACAGAATAAGTGACATAGAGTCTCGGGGAAGAGATCTAGTGGGTGATGACGGTATCCTGTGGGAACAGCTCAGTAGTTCGGTCGTTAGTGCGTTTAAGGTGGGAGTTTCCGACCCTAACCTCAGAACGATTTTATTAACGACAACCGGTTTGGGCCTCGCAGCGTTAGAGAGAAGGGCATTAGAAATGGAGGTCATGTTAAAAGGAGGTGAGCTGGGGAGAACTGCGCAAGGCAATAATAACTATGGGCAAGAGTACCGAACAAACAGGGAAGGGGGTTTCCCAGAGAAAGAGGTCAGGAACACAGGGGGCAGTATAACATGCAGGAGGAGGATAAAAAACAGTAAACGAATAGCAGATTAGCTATACGGTGCTCATTTTGCCAGGAGAGAGGGCATACCAGGGAAGTGTGTATAATAAGGAGAAACACACCATATTGCGAAAAATGCCAGGAATATGGGCACGAAAAGGGGTGGAGGTGTGCCCAAGAATTTAGGCCCAGAAATTAAACAATGGCTGGAACGGGCTATGAGGGCAATTTTAACTTAAAAAATCCATTCAGAAATAGTGAGGACAAGAGACAAAAACAGGGACCAAAAAGCGATTGAATGTAGATGGTGTAACAAGTTAGGCCACGTGGAGAAAGACTGTTACGCCAGGAGAAATCGGGAAAATAGGCAGGGAAACTTTCACGGGCCCCGCAAAAGCCAATAAGCTGGGAACCCCGAAATAAAAGAACACTTAGGCCGACCAAGATAGTAACAGATCATTCGACATCTGAAAAGATTGTGAATATCTGTACATCCAAGCCAGGAGTGAGATCAGTAACAGATCATTCGACATCTGAAAAGATTGTGAATGTCTGTACATCTCAGCAAGTAGGAAGTGTAGTACCCAAGGTACATCTGAAAAGTAGAAAATGTAGTAAATGTAGGCCCGAATTCAGAAGAAGTAATTAAGTTGCTACGGGCAACATAAAAAAAATTTTTTTTAGCAGTTTAATTACATATAATTAAACATTTAAATACATATAATTATATATGTGGTGAATATGGCCATGAGTAGCATGAGAAGCGCCCATAGGAATATAAAAAAAGTAATAAAGGAAAGAAGAATACATTTAGAAAATATTATGAGAGCGGTAGAGAATATGATAGAAGAAAGATTTCAGTTGATCTCGTATATAAGTTGGTGTCGGTTGTGTTTTATCGTGTTATGTAAAAGCCTTTGTTTGTTATATTCGTGAGTGTATTAAAATAGTTAAAATAGTTTCAATATAGTAATTATTTAAATATCATATTTACTATACTAACAACATTAATATAAAACTGTTCGCTTAAATAATAATTGTGCATTTAAGTTGTGTAAGTTTAATTCTTGCATTTTAACTTTGTTTAACTTATTTAGTTAATGCAGTGTTGTTGTTGTTTTTGCATGCTTGCGGTGTTTTAGTTTCTTCTTTGTGCTGTGATTTGTTTATCTTCAGTTCAGTGAGTGTTGTTGTTTGTTTTTTGTTTTCTACTAAACTGTGCACACACTGTCTGAATAAAGTAACCCTGAAAGCACATTTTGCATCTGCTCATTTTTTTAAAAAATTAAAAATGGATTATTTTTCTGCAGAAAATATCGTTGCTTGTTCTTTGGACGAACTTTGCAAAAGCCAAAACATTCTAAACCCCATGTTCAGCTGTTCTGGTCCATGTGAGCAGATGTTTCATGCATCTTGTGCCGGTATATCCAAGTCATGCCTTGACGACTTAAAATCTCAGCGATCAGGCCTTCGCTGGTACTGTGCTTCGTGTAGGGCACTTTCCCCAGATGAACTTTATTCAAAAATTAAGCTTTTTGGGGAAAGTCTTAACTCATTAAACAACAATTTTCGAGAAATTGTAACATTTTTTAGTGAAGTTAGGGCCGCACCCAGTACCAGCGTCTATGATGAAAATTCCATTTCGGAAAATATCCCGCTTTCTTTGTCACAGACTGTTTCTTCAGGGACACAAACAATCCTATCATCAGAAGACCACATTATCGCAAAAAAAAAAAAAGAGAAAAAATAAAAAAAATAATAAGAAGCGAAAATCATCTAGATCTACTTCTCAGGCCAAGCAGCCCTCAGCACCGCTTTTGAACAGGAACACTCCAGTTACTTCCTCGTCACCTTCTAACATTCCTTCTTTGACTAATAGTTCAGTTTTGACTCCTATTGAGCCTAGAAATCTATCAAGCTTAAGGGCAGTGTCGAGGAAAAAAAAATGTATTTATTTCACGTCTTCAGCCCGACACAACTGTTGAAAATGTATTGACTTTTATCAAACATAATAAATTGTTGAGTCAAAATGCATTTTGTTCATGCAAAAAAATAGGTAATAAACCTTCCCATGCTTCCTTTATTCTCACAGTTCCAGCTGAAGAGTTTGCAACTGTTCTAAACTCTAATTTGTGGACAGATAATATACTCGTTACAGAGTTTCAGCCTAAGAATAAGCCTAGAGGGACGACTCAAGCCGCTCGTCAATCCCAAAAAAACTGAATAGGTTATCCCTTTACTATCAAAATGTAAGAGGATTACGCTCTAAGACGCGAGACATATTTTTAATGTCTCAGAATTTCTCTGAGGATATTATCGCACTGACTGAAACTTGGTTAAACGGAAGCATTACTGACTTAGAATTGTTTGATAACAGTTTTGAAGTTTATAGAAGAGATATACATGCTGACAATACTTCTGCTGTCGGTGGAGGTGTCTTATTAGCTGTAAGGAACTCCTTCGTTAGTTCCATTATTGTTATTCCCTGCTCTGCTAACATCGAACTTATATGCGTCAAGGTTGTACATTCCAATTCTAATGTATATCTTATTAATGCATACGTTCCTCCTAAGAGCAGTGTAGAAGTTTATGCAAGCCTTGCGGATTGCATAGAATACGTTATAAGCATAATTGACGTTAATGACGACATTTTATTGTTAGGTGATTTTAATCTGCCTGACTTGAAATGGGAATCTTCTGACGATGATACATATTTTTGTGCATCTAATTCGAAGACTCGCCAAGAGCATATATTTGTTGATAATATATGTTCTGACTTACAACAAGTGAGTTGTATTTATAATAGTCGTGAAAGACTTCTTGACCTGATCTTAACTACAGATAGTAACAATGTGTTTGTTGAGAGGGCCCCTCATGTTTTGACTGCTGTTGATGAATACCATCCACCATTGAGCATATGGTACAAATCAGACAGGGATAATATAGTAAAGTCTAACTCAATAGATAAAGTTTATGAATTCAATTTTAAAAAAGCTGACTTTTTGAAGTTGAATCATTTACTTCAAAGTAAACTTCATGTTATTTTAGAATATGTTAATAATAACACTCTTGATAATTCAATTAATTTTTTTTATATGGAAATCTTTGCTATGTTTTCTCTGTCCGTGCCATATAGCCTCAAATTTACGAAAAATTGTGCTTACCCCTGGTACACATAGGAGTTAAAGATTCTTCGCAACAGCAGGAATAGGGCATGGAAAAAATATGTCTGTAGCTTAGACTTGAATGACCTAGAAATCTACAAGCGTTTGTTTCTGGATTTCGAAAATTGCTCAGCTACCTTATATCAAAATTATTTAGACAGTACTAAGCTGAGAATATTGTCTGATCCGAAGAAATTCTGGGGTTTCATAAACACCAAAAAAAAAATCTGATGGATTCCCTTCATCATTTAAGACCTCTGACGGATTTACTGACGATCCTGTCGTAATTTGTGGTCTATTTGCCAATCTCTTTAAAGAGTCATTTTGTTCAGACTCTTTTAATCCTGATGAAGAGTACTTTGAATATATGAACTCTTCACCCAGGGTTTCGTTGGATTCTATATCCTTTACTTCAGAGGATATTTTAAAGTATATTGGGTTGATCGATGAGGATTTTAATGCTGGACCTGACGGAATTCCTGCCGCAGTGTTAACACGATGTGGTTCCGTTCTAAGTCAACCACTGTCCATGTTATTCAATAAATCAATTAGCGAAAGTATTTTTCCACTTTTTTGGAAAAAATCTTTTATAGGTCCTATCTATAAAAAAGGTTGTAAGAACGATATAAACAACTACAGGCCTATCGCGAAACTCTCGTCAATTCCAAAACTTTTTGAGCGCCTCGTGTATGATCGTGTGAAAATTCACTGTGGGAAGGTCATGACAACTCGTCAGCATGGATTTGTTACTGGCAGATCCACTGTGTCTAATCTCCTCGATTTTACAACGTTTTGCTTAAATTCATTTTATTCAGGTAACCAGGTCGACTGTATTTACACTGATTTTAGTAAAGCATTTGATAAACTGCCACATAACTTAATTCTATTTAAACTAAAGTTAATGGGTTTTCCACAATTTTTTGTAAGCTGGATTCAATCGTATCTGACGGAGCGATCTTATCAAATACGATTTCGAGGCGTATTGTCAGCTGAATTTATTGCTGAATCAGGTGTTCCTCAAGGTAGCCACCTTGGTCCACTTCTGTTTATTTTAGCCATTAATGATGTAACCCACATCATCAAACACTCTCATCTACTTATCTATGCAGATGACATGAAAATATACAGAACAATAGATGCTAAAGACAATTCAGATCTGCTCCAGTCTGATTTGAAATCCTTTGAAATTTGGTGTTCTAAAAACAATATGTTTCTAAATCCAGATAAATGCCAAACTATGACCTTTTCGCGAAAAAGGAATAATTTAATTTTTGATTATACGATAAAAGATACGGCTTTAAATCGTGTAGATTCTGTCAAAGATCTTGGTATATGCATGGATTCTAAGCTATCGTTTAACGTTCATATTGATTACATTTGTAAAAAAGCATCTTCTATGCTCGGGTTTATGAAACGCTGGGCCAAAGAATTTAATAGTATGATCACAACTACAACGCTGTATTATGCAATTGTGCGACCTCACTTAGAGTATGCAAGTCAAGTTTGGTCCCCAAGTTACAATGTACATGTTGAACGTATAGAGAGAATCCAAAAACGTTTTGTTCGGTTTGCTCTAAGGGGCTTAAGTGCAACTGATACTTTAAACCTTCCTCCTTATGAGGATGGTTTAAAACTCTTAAAAATGCAATCTTTGAATGAGAGAAGGAAGTCTGCAGATATCGTCTATTTACACCAACTCATAACTGGTGTATTCGATTCACCAGAACTTCTAACTCTTATAAATTTTAACACTAACCGTAGAAGCAGTAGAAATGCTAACAATTTAATTTACTTACCTTTTAGTAGAACAAATTATATGGCTACTGCTCCTTTACATCGCATGAGTACCTTTGTTAACAACTGTAGCTTTTTTTATGTTAACTTATCGAAAGGTCAACTCAAAAGTAGATTGAAAACTAATGTATGATTAGATCTATGTAAACGCATGGTTAGTTGTTATGTCTTGTGTTGTCCCTGAGCCCAACCCATATTATGGTGGGTAAATTTTTCTCACTTTGGATTGTTTTGGACCGCTCTTATCGATATCATTGGGGCTATTCACGGTTTGAGCGTACTTTTAGCAAATCGTATTTATAGCATTTGTTATTGTTCGAATTGTGAGCACCTCGCCATGTGACTGTCGTATAAAAAGACTGTGCAACTCTATGATGTATGTGATTATGCGGCTGTAGACAGAGCATAAAAATACGAGGTACAAAAAACACGTCCAAGGGCTGCTTTTATTTACGCGTGCCTGCGTATTTGCATTTGTATGCAAAACAACAGCAAAGCAAAATGCGCTTTCGTAAATTGGCGTACAAATAGCAGATCGAACAAATGGCAGACCAGCGTATTCGAACTGTGAATGGCCTTATTGAGATGTTTTGATGTTATTTGGGCTGGTTCTTAAGATGATCCAATGCGGAGAAAGTGCGAAAAAGCTGTAGTAGCTGAACTCTATTGTTAAGATATGCAATCGAGAATTTAATAACGGCATACCATGATATTTTTCTATTGGAAGGGGATAAATTAACATACACTCCAGTAATAGAACACGAAATTCAGGTTCAAGCAAATCAGCCTCCATTAAATCAAAAACAGTATAGATTACCTCAAGCACATAGAGAAGAAATTCAAAAACAGGTAGAACAACTGTTAGAAGACGATATTATTAGGCCGAGCAAATCACCTTGGAATTCGCCATTGCTGTTAGTACCAAAGAAAGCAGGAAGCGATGGTATGAAAAAGTGGAGATTAGTCATAGATTATAGAAAGGTAAATGACGCAACAATTAAGCAAGTTTTTCCAATACCAAGGATTGATGAAATATTAGATCAATTAGGGCACTGTAGGTATTTTTCAACATTAGATGATGATACCCACTAGGGTCATTATGAATTCAATACTTTCAAGACTTTACAGCGATTGATGAATATTATATTGACAGGATCACAAGGAATAGATTGTTTCCTATATTTGGACGATGTGGTAATTAATGGCAAAAATTTACAGCAACATGGGGAAAGATTAGCACAAGTATTCCAGAGACTTAGGGAAAATTGCTTAAAATTGAATAAGGAAAAATGTCAGTTTCTGCGTAGAGAAATAGCATACCAGGGACACAAATGTTCGGAATTAGGGGCGTTACCAGATCCACAGAAATTGAAATGCGTGAAGGATATTCCAATACCGAGAAATAGGAAAGAGGTTCAAGCATTTTTAGGCTTAGCTAATTACTACAGAAAATTTATAAAAAATATGTCACAGATGGCATCACCCATAAATAATTAACTGAAGAAGGATAATAAGTTCCAATGGTCAGAGAAGTTTCAGGAAGCGTTCGAAAAAATAAAAGAAGCAGTGACTTCATCACCCATTTTGGCATATCGCGACTTTAAAAAACCGTTTTTATTAACTACGGACGCGAAAAGAGACGCATTAAGAGCAGTCTTGTCACAAGGGGAAGTAGGAGAAAATCGACCAATTGCGTTTGCAAGTAGATCATTGAATAACACTGAAAAAAGGTACTCTACAATAGAAAAAGAGTTTTTAGCGATTGTTTGGGCGACAAAAAATTTTAGAGCATATTTGTTAGGTAGGCCATTCAAGATATATACAGATCATCAACCATTGAGGGGTATAGCAAATCTGAAGGATCCAACGTCAAGATTAGCAAAATATAGACACAAGATATCAGAGTATGATTTCGAAATAATTTATAAACCAGGTAAAATAAATTTAAATGCGGACGCACTAAGTAGAATACCACAGCAGAACCAAGAGATAGTTGTCGTTCAAACCAGATCAAAAGCAAGAGAAAAAGAAGCAGCCAAGAGACTGAAGAAAACACGGATTCACTAGCGGAAGTGGATGAGGGGATAGAACAACAAGACAATCATAACATAGAAATTCTAACAGATAGGAAGGATATAGAGAGAATATTGAAGAATTTTCATAATTTGCCATTAGGAGGACATCAGGGAGCGCTGAGAACGTACATTAGAATAAGAAAACAATACAAATGGAAGGGAATGCAGAAAGAAATAAAGGAGTATGTGAAAAAATGTAACAAATGTCAAGTAAATAAAAGTTCTAGACTCACCAAAATGCCTATGGTATTGACAGACACCCCAACTTGTCAATTTGACAAGGTTTTTATGGATATAGTCGGCATATTGCCAGAGACTGTGTCTGGTAATAAATACATTTTAACGTTTCAAGATGATTTTTTGAAATATATGGCTTGTGTTGCGATACACAAGCCATCTTGCGATGCCGAGGCAAGCACGATATCAAAAGCATTTTTCAACGAAATTATAACTCGCCACAATACACCAAGGGTATTCATTACAGACAACGGCTCAAATTTTATTTCACGCGTGTTTTCAGATGTATGTAAAATGTTAGGTATTAAAAAGTTACATATTACACCATATCATCCACAAGCAAATGGTTCCCTAGAGAGAAGTCATAGGCCTTTGGCAGAATATTTGAGAGGTCTTGCAAAAGAAGACGGGTCAAATTGGGATCAGTAGCTATCGTCCGCTATGCACGTTCACAATACTACACCGCATATGGCAACAAAGCAAACACCATTCAAAACATTATATGGGCTTGACTAAGAAATTCCAACTAATTTAAGGCGAAAGTGTAGTCCGGTGTATAATGCCGAGGATACTTCAAAAGTAATGAAATATCAAATTCAGAGAGCGCACGAACTGGTAAGACAGAACCAGGAGCGTGCAAAAGAAGAATCTAAAAAATATTATGATAATACTTTAAATACAGTAGAATTTAAAATTGGGGACAGGGTGCTAATGAAGAATTAAGCAAGAACGAATAAATTTTCACCTATATGGATAGGTCCATATGAAGTTGTAGCGGTAAAAACCCCAGTAACCACCGAGATTGCGATAAAGGGGATAGCAAAGAAAATTCATAACAATTTCCTAAAATTGTTTCATGAAAATGAGAAATAGAAACAGATTAAGTGTTAGAACATTAAACAAAATTGGAGCAAAACGTAGAAGTAAGTATTATTAGAATAATTCAGTGAGTTATAATGAAACAGGTTCATATAAAACAAAAATTTTACTCTTAAAAAATGAGAATGAAAACACTAATGGTGGGGAAACTGTTTACTTTCAGAACACAAAATGAAGAATACGTTGGAATGGGTTTTACAAGTGATTATTCCGGTAGTAGCAGTGGCACAACACATCGAGGTGCAGAACATCAATGAAAACAACGGGCTCATTACAATAAGATTAGGAGAAGCACCAATAATCAAGCAATATATGAAGGTGTTACATGTAATCAACATAACAGAGTTCGAGATAAGCAGAGAGAGCATTAGAGATAATATCGAAGCAGTAAGGAACCAGGTAGATGGGAATGACGCATCATCTTCAACGTTGACAAACAATTTCGATTTGTTAAATGCAAAAATAAATAGGCTCAGACCGCATAGAAGGACCAGAAGAGGGTGGATGGACGCCTTGGGCAAAGTGCTCAAGATCATAGCAGGGACAATGGACAGTGAACACGAAAAAATGATTAGACAGAAACTGGACAATTTATCAAAAAGTAACTCGGTACTAATCACTGAATCTAACAAACAGATAGTAATAAATGCAGATCAGGTACAGAACATTACAAGACATATAAAAATCAACAGGAGATCATAAACCCAATAATAACAAGCAATACCGAAAAAATAAAAAACGAACTAAGTATTTTTAGACATATTTTTCAGATGAATTATGACATAACGTTGTTAAGGAACCATATTGATGATATCGAACAAATCATATTGACCAGTAAATTAAATATATTATCTAGAAACATTCTAACCAACGAGGAATTGGATTTGATATCAGACTTAAGGGCGCTAGAAGATATAAAAATAGCAGTAGCATACTATAAAGATCTCATAACAATAATCATAATGATACCAAACTACTCGATGAAAAAATTTTCAAAAACAATATTTGAACCCATTTCTAATAGATATAATAAATCAATCGCAATACGGAAGGAGGATTATAAAGTGGACGAGGAAAAACAGGTTTATTATGGTCACGTTAAAGATAGTTTAAAAGAAAACCTGAAGGTTCGGGAAGATGACTGTATCCAGCACATAGTGAAGGCTAGTGATGCGAGTTGCGCATTGATGCAGGATAAGGAGGAGAGTACAAAAGAGATTATACCAGGTATAGTTATATTCAAAAATTTGAATGACACCCAATTTTTTCAAAATTGTAACAGCATGAAAATAAAATTATACAGAAATAGTCTAATCAGATTTAGCAACTGTAGAATAGGTTTTAAGAATTTAACTTTCAATAATGAGTTTGTAGAAATTGCGGAACATAATATTTTACCGTTTATGACGATAATTGTAAAAGAAAAAAGCACACAGAGAAAGACAACATTAGAAAACCTTAAGGTTGACCAAACAGAGAATAACCGTGTGGTCATCAGAAACTATGGGTCCGACGACCTTATTGGGACATCCCTATTAAACATGCCTGGAATGGTATTCACTACAATATTGCTGGTCATTATCTACATAGGGTACAAGGTAAGAAACGCAAACATTCCGAAATGTTGCTCAAAACAGCAGGATCGACAATTTAATCAACGGAATATAACTGTTCAAAACTAAGCAAATATATATATAGCAGCGTAGATAAAAAACATAGAAAAAAATTTTAATAGGGAAAAACTAAAATGTAAAATAAAAAATGTACGGGAGAGGGAAAAATAGTATATATACATATTATACATATTAGGAGTAAAGTTATGAAAAAATATATATATTAAAAAAAAAAAATTTTAGTGAAGTTGTAAAGAAAAAGGTAACTATAAAACAGAATATTTTTTTTATACGGCGATGTCAAATAAATGGAGTAGAGGAAAATACTTACTGGAAGAAGCAGTTAAGAGAAAGATGGGAAAAAGACAATAGAAATGAATAAATATCAGCCAACGGAAGATATTAGTGAATATATAATAAAAGGAAGATATAGATAGAATGATTATAAAAGAAGAAAAAAAAATAATAAATAATAATATTTAAATGAAATAGTTGAGAGCCAAGATATGGCAGAAGGAAAAATAAGAAATGGAGAAAATGTAAAGTTGTGTTGGCATTTGAAAAGCATATATATAAAATTTTTTAAATAAATAAAATGTACTTACTTATAAGGAAATTTTTTTTAAAAAGTCAGATAAAAGAAAATATTACAATTGTGTAAATTAAAAGAAAAGTAAAAAACAATTTTAAAATAATTAACGAAGTAGGAAAAATTAAAGTAGTATAAATATGAATAAAAGATGTTTAAAATAGATTAGGGAACATCGTATATTGTTGAGATTGGGGGTGCAACCATAGATGACGCCGATGGACCCGAAAAAAGCATTATCAGAGAAAAAAGCAGTGAGCAGAAACAACACTTAAAAGGATTAGAGCAAGTCGGGCAATAAACTTCAACCACGAGAAGTGTGTGCTTTAAAGCCAACAACAGAAAAAAAAAAATTTATTTAAAACAACAAAATTTAACAATTTTTTACAACAAAAGTTATAAAAACTTTTTCAAAGCAGAAAACTTAAGAATTCAATGCAACAAGAGGCATAAACACGAGGCACGTAAAACAACAAAAAGTATAACATCCTTATTAAAGCAGAAAAATTTTTTTTTTAAATTAATAACAAAATAGGTATAAATAGCCTTCCTAACACAACGACAACAAACAATTGATCCAGATTTGGCAAAATAATGCTATAAAACAACAAAAGCTATAAAAACCTTCACAAAACAACATTTTTGACAACTTAATATTCTAAAACAACATAAGGTATGAAAACCTTCGTAAAACAACATTTTTAAATCAACAAAAGATATAAAAATCTTTCTAAAATCAGATAAATAATGCAACAAAAGTTATAAAACCTTTCTAAATTTTTCTAAACTCAGAAAAGTAATACAACAAAAGGCATAGAAACCTTTATAAAGCAACAAAAAACAAAAATTTAATTTTAAAAGACGTAAAACCATTTTCATAGTAATGAAAAATAATTAAGAGGTAACAACAAAAGGTATAAAAATCTTTCTAAAGCAGAAAAATATAACACCAAAATGCATAATAACCTTATAACAGCCTGAAAAATTGATATAATAAAGAATAAACCAGTTTAACCAGCAAAGACGGGAAGTCCATCTTTAAACGAAGACCAGGTTTTTGTTTGCCAGGAGGGCTTAAAGCCTCCTGGCAAACAAAAACAATATCACCAGCACACACACTTCAACAGTATCTGCATCGAAAACTATAACCGAAAAGAAATTAAACGCCGTGACAGTTTTTCCGGCGCACCGATGGACAACGCTGAAAAGAAAACAGAAGAAAACATCAATCACCCCCAACAAGTGCCAGGAAGTTAGGGATTTATAAATTAATAATAAATAGATAAGTAAAATTGTAGAAATAATAAATTAAAACTAAATACAGAAACAATGTAAGCATAATTCAAATAAGAAAGATGAACACGCAATGTAAGTCAGATGTAAAAACAAAAATTTATTAACAAACAACTTGTTGAGGAAACAACATTAAGAAAGAATAAATTGACGAAAATTTTAATCTTTTCAAGGAGAAAATTTTCTTTGTGTAAGGGGTGAGGAATGTTTTGACTAACAACGAGGCATTCCATAAAATATTGTCTTTCTACTAGTGGCCAAGTGCTGGCAATGAAAGTTGATCCACAGCAACAACTAAGCGAGCGATCAACATTCATTTCATTGCGGCACTTTTATATGAATTCAATGCCAAGGCCAGTAAAGAAAATAAATGAAGTCAAGTAAAATAAAAATAAGACAATAAAATGAACACTGATCTACCGCAACAACAACTGGGCGATCAGTTTTCATTTTAAGACAATAAAATATAGCCAACAATTTACTTCTGTGCGGCCAGCGTCAAATGCTGACAAAGAAAAAACCAGAGGTAAATTAATTTTAATATTTTATTGTTGTATTTAGCATACACATATTTTGGCTAAGCGAATAACACTAAACAAAAATAATTTAAATAATAATTTTTCGCTGGTCAATATGACCCAATTACACATGTTATACATGTTTGTATGTTTGTTCGGCCCAAGTTGGCATCATTAAATAAGTATGTATGAGTATGTTTTAAAATAAGAATTAATTGTAAACAAACAATACAAAACTAGATTAAGAACTTAATAATGAAGTTAATTTAAGCCAAATTATTGTGCAAAAGGCGGAAGGCAAAATTATGCAACCGCTGATTTATCAATAAGTCGAATTAAGTATGTAATAAGTATGTAAAACTTAAGAAGAAGAAGTGCGGCCAGATATTTTATAAATATCTGGTCCCCGCTAAAATAAAAGTTCTTCAGTGAGTGAATTTTGGATGTATACAAGTATTTTCTTGGTTCAGTAGAAGTATAAAGCGGATCCTGAGGGTTAACCAATTGGATACAAGTACCAGTAAGTATATCAAAATCTCAACGCCTGAATGCACCTAAGGGTGACGGCGAAGGAGATATTTTTTTTTGAGTAGATGCCAGTGGCGCTCTTAAGCTCCGGCAGCAAACTCTAGGTAGGACGTCGCTCGGCGACTGTAGGATCTGCGAGTATCCTCGCAGAGTGGATACAACAATACTAATACTAGTAATAGTAAGAATAATAACAAAAGTAACCGGGTCTTGTGTTTCAGTTTTAACATCACTGCTGTTCACCAAGTGTTGGAAATTCTTACCATCTGTAAAGATCGTTGGTTCTGAAAATAGAAAATAGCAGATGGTGGGTAAGCCATCTGCTATGTTCTATTTTCAGAACCAACGATCTTTATAGATGGTAAGAATTTCCAACACTTAGTGAACAAGAGAGATTATGGAGTATTATTTTTTTAATCTCTTTTTTAATTATGGAGCAAAAAAGAGATTATGGAGTAAATTAAATTAATTAATAATTTTATTACCGATCTTTTAGTTTTCAGTGAAATTAATTGAAAAAAGGTAAAATCGAATTAATCTTAGTGATCCTGTTCTATAGAGTACCAAGAAGTTTGCTAAAGGCCGGGTCAGCAAAAAATTAATTTTTGTCGATAAAATATAAAAAGTAACCCGTTTTTTAAAATTTTTCTTGGTGTAAAATTTAGGGAAAATTTCCAAAAAACTAAGAATAATTAAGAAAAAATTCTTTAAAAAACTATTAGATAGGGTCAGTGTTGTCTAAATTTATTAGAAATACTTGTAAACTGTGAAATATTGTAAGGGTTGACAAATTTTTTAAAAAAAATTAAAATTTTAATATAAGTATTGGCGATTTTGTTAAGATTAATTGAAAATAGATGCAATCAATTTAAACCCAACAATCCTGTTCTACAGGACACCAAGGAGTTTGCTAAAGACCGGGTCAGCAAAAAATTAATTTTTAAAACTGAGTTATTGTGCCCTATAGTGCACTTTGTTTGATTATTTAGAGGTTTTTGCCGAGAAAATATAAAAAGTCAACCTTTTTTTTTAATTTTTCTTGATGTAAAATTTAGGAAAATTTTCAAAAAACTAAGAATAATTAAGAAAAAATTCATTAAAAAACTATTAGATAGGGTCAGTGTTGACTAAATTCTTTAGAAATACTTGTAAACTGTGAAATAATGTAAATTTTGACAATTTTCTTAAAAATAAAATTAAAATTTAATGGAAAAATTGTGAGTTTTGTTAAGATAAATTGGAGATAGATGGAATGATATTAAACTCAACAATTCTGTTCTACAGGACACTAAGGAATTTGTTAAAGACCGGAGCAGCAAAAAATTAATTTTTAAAACTGAGTTATTTTGCCTTATAGTGTATTTTGTTTGATTATTTAGTAGTTTTTATTGATTAAATATAAAAAGTCGACCGTTTTTTTTAATTTTTCTTGGTATAAAATTTAAGAAAAATTCTCAAAAAACTAAGAATACTGACTGTAAATAAACTAGTAATTTTTATAATACGGGTCGTAAAATAAGTTGTTGAATAGATTAATGTTTTTAGAAATTATTTTTTATTCAAGGGAAAACAATTTTGAAACACATTGTGAATCCGAAGGTTAAAAAAATTAGGTTTTTGTGAGCTTTTTTATAGAGAAATTACATAAATACGTTGAGGGAATGTGTAGTTTCTTATAAGGAAGGGTGATAGCAATTACTGGATTTTTGGAAAATCTGATCGTTTATTATGCTCCTAAATTATATTTCCTAAATTATATTTCCTTGTTACGAGATAAATTTATGGGGGAAAACGATGTTATTATTTATTTACTTAAATTTTTTCTATCAGGAATTTTAATGCATTATTTAATCAGTATATATTTATTTTATTGAGAAAGCTTTTCATTAGCATTAATAGATAATTTTTATAAAATAGGACCATATTTTTTTCTTAATTGCTAACGTTGGGGAAATTAATTAAGCAAAATATCTCCAATTTTAATTTATTGAACTGATATTCCATATAAGGAAGGACTTGATAAAAAGAGTATTGGGTCGTTTAATGGCTAAATGAGACAGTACTTATATAACCAAGTATTTATTGATGTGATTGATTAGGTTTAGAAAAGCTCACAGGAAAATTTTATTTTCCTGTGTAAAAGTTTAGAAGAGGGAAAAAGTTAAATAAATCAAAAAAGAATTTCTTCAATAAATGTTTAATAGTTAAATTGGTTTAAATTTTTATTTTGTGGGATTTTTTATCTTAAGATATGAAATAACATATAAAAAGGGAAATGCTATTTAAAAATTTTAAGAGAAACTTTTTTACAGAAAGCCTATTTCGTGAACCGCTTCTTTTAATCTAGAGGGTAAACTAAAGTTTGCAATCTAGGGGTTTGTATAATAAAAGTTTAAATATGTAAGTTGAGCTTGTGTTAAGATAAGCTTAAAGCTCTCAATCTAGGAATTTGTAGAGTACAAGCTAAAATTATAGGGAGGAAAGAAAATTGGCACCAATCTTTTAGTTTTTCGTGAATTAATTGCTTAGAAAAATTTTTAAAGGACTATAGGATTAAGATAAGTTGAGTCTTAGACTGCACAATAGTTTCTATAACATTGACTTATAAGTTGGTGAAATCGTTAAGTCTTTCTTATAAAGTACTAATTATAAGTACCTAAAGATTTTTCCTAAGATTCTTTTGCCTTATATTTTAGTATATAAAATTTTTGAAGTTTTATTTTAGCATTAAAATTTATTATTTATTTATTTTACATGTAAATTTTTGTGTTTTTTGTTATTGTCTTAAAAAGAGGATATTTTAAACTTTCGCAGTAATTAATATCATTAATCAAGGCAACTTGGAAATAGAAATATAAAATAGCACTGACAAAACTTGTGCCAGCATTCGCGGTTATACAAATAGTGTGAGTAAATTTATTTGTCTTTAGAAACATTGAAAAATATAGATTGTGTTTTAAATAATTAGGTAAAATTGTGTTAAATTTCTTATTTGTTGACCTTGCAGTTATATATGATTTATAAAGTTGTTTCGGCTTTAGGTCTGCATTTATTTATTTTACAAAATAATTGAAAAAATCTTTAATTATTTGATTTATAAAATTATTTTATTTTAAAATACTCGATATTTCGAACCGCCGTCGGCAGTTCATCATCAGGAGACTAGAAAAACAATAAAAATGTAAGCATTAAAAACTAACAAAATCACAACACTTGTATAAAAACAAATAAACACATTTTAACAACGATAACCACATAGTTATACAGATAATTATGACAACACATATAATTATCACATTTTTTTATAAAATTATAAAATAAAATAAAAATTACATTTAAAATTTTTTCCACTAAAAACTACGAAGGTGCGGCAGTTTAGCTGTTGTCTGTTTGGCGTTCATCACTTTGTGAGCTTTGTTTATGTTTTCTCAGGTTTCTCTTTTGTCCATATTTTGTTATTAGATGTTTGTATGTGTTTTTTGTAACTACCACAAACGAATGACTCTGGAAATGCTACACATCATTAACGTTCCGTTGGAGAAGAGGCTCAACTTCAAAGTAGACACCGAAAAATGCGCACAAACATACAGACATCTAATAACAAAATATGGACAAAAGAGAAACCTGAGAAAACATAAACAAAGCTCACAAAGTGATGAACGCCAAACAGACAACAGCTAAACTGCCGCACCTTCGTAGTTTTTAGTGGAAAAAATTTTAAATGTAATTTTTATTTTATTTTATAATTTTATAAAAAAATGTGATAATTATATGTGTTGTCATAATTATCTGTATAACTATGTGGTTATCGTTGTTAAAATGTGTTTATTTGTTTTTATACAAGTGTTGTGATTTTGTTAGTTTTTAATGCTTACATTTTTATTGTTTTTCTAGTCTCCTGATGATGAACTGCCGACGGCGGTTCGAAATATCGAGTATTTTAAAATAAAATAATTTTATAAATCAAATAATTAAAGATTTTTTCAATTATTTTGTAAAATAAATAAACGCAGACCTAAAGCCGGAACAACTTTATAAATCATTAGGTAAAATTTTAATTTAAAAAAGAATTTTTTACAAAGTGATTGATCTAGAAAAATTTATTTATAAACTAGAATTAGATACCCTATTATTTAAATCGTAAGACTAAGTAGTATTAGTTATGATCTTGAAACTTAAAAAATTTGGCGGTATTTTAGTCTATTCAGAGGAACCTGTTCTGTAATCGATATTCCACGTTGGACTTTCTCTTGCTTTCAGTTTATATACCGTCGTTATCAGAGAATCTTTAAAGAGAAATAATTCTCAAAAAATTTTATTGAATTGTATATCAGATCAAGGTGTAGCTTATGGGAAAGTGGGAAATGGGTTACAATAAAATTATTTAAATGAATACAAAAATGAAACCTTTTATTGAAAGTGGATTTGATATTAAAGCTATAAAGATAAATAGCTTGATTTTAGCTCTAAAATATGCACATATCGCCCGTCGCTCTTATTACTAAGATAAAATAAGTCGTAACATAGTAGATGTACCGGAAGGTGTGTCTAGAATGACGGTTTAAAGCTTTTTAGGAAAGTACTTAATTTACATTGAAGTGAGTTTTGTGCAATTCATAATAAACTGGAAAAATTTTATTTGCGGATAATTTTATTGGCAACTTATTTTATTAAAAATAATTTTATAAAAAAGATTTTTAGTATTGTATAAAGAAAAAATAAATTAAGCTATAGTAAATTAGTATTGTAAAAGAATATTGAAATAATTGAAAAATTTTCTTAAAAAAAGAAAACTTTTTTGTTGTACCTTGTGTATCAGGGTTTTTCTATTATAATTTAAAAATTTAAATTTCCCGATTTGAAAAGAGTTAATAGTTTATAAAAGTTATTGTTTATTTTATTTATTTATTTTATTTTATTTTATTTAAAGGAACAATGTCGACATGTAAGACAGAGTCTTATAAATGCACTAAGTATGACATGATAACAACAGTTTTTAATACCATGAATGAAAATTAAAGCTAACTTTACAATGTATTATAAATGAATAAAATGTAGACTTAGCTGCTAATTATATTTTATTTAGATTAAAAGTGATAGACAAGAGATTTAAGAAAAGAATTTGAGAATTTCATGCTTAAATATATGTTTATTTCGAATTATTTTGATTCCATAAGGCAACGTATTCCACAATCTGATGGCGTTCACAAAAAATAATCTATTGGAATTCAAATAATTATAAACTGGTATTTTAAGGTTGAAATTTCTATTAGATCTGCAGAATTGGAGTTTCACAAATAAGTAATTAGGTGTTTGTGAATATATTAAATTGTGTAAAAAAATACAGTTTCTAGCATTTAAATAACTCAAAATATTACAGCCCAGAATTTTATTGCTCAAGTGACTGATGTGATCAAATTTTCTAAGGCCATAAACGTACCTCACAGCATTATTAAATGCCAGCTCCAGCTTCATCCTGGACCTGGAATCAAGTTTACTGTACACGACATCTGAGTAGGAGATGATTGGCACTATGAGCTGTTGGACTAACTTCTTTCTAGTTTCAAGAGGAACAAATGACGCAGTCCACCTCAAGTTCCGCAACACATAGTAAACCTTACACACAACAGTATTGATATGGTTTTCACAAGAGAGTGAAGAGTCAATGTGGTAACCAAGATTTTTTATCTTGTCAACAAAATTTAGTTGAACACTATTTAGATAAATGGCAGGTATATTATCGAACGAGACCTTAGATTTAAAAATCGGTAAGACATATGATTTCTGGGGGTTGAGCTTGAGCTTATTAGTTTGAGCCCATTCTGAAATTTTATTTAAGTCATCATTCATTTTAATACATAAGTCATCAACAAGGTTAAGAGGTCTAGACAAGTACAGTTGCAGATCATTAGCATATGCATGCATTGTAACATGCCTGCATTTGCTAAAAATATCATTAATAAACATAGAGAATAAAAGCGGACCAAGTACAGAGCCTTGAGGAACCCCACAATTTAAATTACGAAAAGCGGACAGACTATTACCCACCCTCACTCTTTGAGTTCTTCCAACTAAGTAACTATATAACAGACGGACTGCCATGCTGGAAAACTTAAAATTATCTTCAAGTTTTTGGCACAATATAGAATGGTCAACAGAGTCAAAAGCCTTAGAAAAATTTAGCAGGCAAAGAAGATTAATGTGACCCAAATCATATGTAATTCTAATGTCATCGAGAATTTTTAGCATAGCTGTAGCGCAGCTGTGGCCTGGTCTAAAACCAGACTGAAGTGGAGTCATAAAGTCATATTTTTTTTATGTGCTCCGAGATTTGTGCAGCCATGAGAGACTCAACTACTTTTGATAGAGGTGAAAGTAGACTTACAGGACGAAAATCAGATGGTTCATGAGCGTTGGATTTTTTAGCTATGGGAACAATTTTTGCTGCTTTTCAAACATCAGGAAAGCAGGAGCTTGTGAAACAGTGATTTATAATGTGGGTTAGTGAGCTTAATATATGAGGTAAGATAATTTTAATGAATTTAATGGATATTCCATCTTCACCCAAGGCATTCGACGTTATTCTATTAACGCAACTAGCAACATCACTCTCACCTACAGCAGCAAACTCCAAACTAAATAGATTTAGATTTACAGGACTTAAAGATCTTGAAATACTAGGCAACAGAGTATCAGTGGACGCAGAGGAAGCAATAAAATAATCATTTAAGATATTAGGATCAATGTGACAATCGTCAGATTTAACATTGCATACTCCAGCCTGTCTTAAGTTGTTCCAGAGTTTTAATGAAAAAAGCACGTTTTGCTAATTTTACAGCCAGGTTAGCTTCATTTCTTGCTCTCTTGTAATTATCCCAGTTTAATGCTGTGGAATTTCTTTTAAAGCGATTGTACATTTTGTTACGAGTCTTAAGGGCTAGCATTACATTTCTTGAAAACCAAGGACAACTTTTGTTAGAGACGCGACGAGTTACTAATGGGACATGTTAATCAAATAGTGCTTGTATTTCATTAATGAAAAAATTTACCTTCTCATTTACTGTACTGAGAAACCAGCATTGAGACCAATTTATAGCAGATAGGTCATTAAACAACGAATTATAATCAACGGATTGTTTAATAATTATTTTGAATAAACTATTTGAAATGATATGTTATCAGTTTTTAAAGGATTCTGGTTTTTCTAGAAATAAATTTAATTTATAATTTATTGAGAAATTAGTTTTTTCACTAACTGAATTTTTGATAAATTAAATATTTTAAGGGATAAGCTTTAAAGTAAATTTTTATAAAATGTTTTTATAAGAGGAAAAAATATGCTTAGAAGTAGCAATTTTTGAAAAAATTGTTATAAATTATTCCTCCTGAAAATTATTTTATTAATTTTTAATTATATATAGAAATAATTGCATCAATATAACATGTGAAGAAAATATGAAAAAATTAGTATAATATAATGTTTATAAAAAAATTTCATGAGAAGTTTGTGTAAAGAACTCGGTAAATCCTATATCCGCCCGTTTAACAAAAACATGTCTTTTTGAATTAAATAAAAAGTCTAACCTGCCCACTGATATTTTTAACGGCCGCAGTACACTAACTGTGCAAAGGTAGCATAATAATTAGTCTTTTAATTTAAGGCTGGAATGAATGGTTGGACGAGATATAAACTGTTTCATATTAGAAAATTAGAACTTTATTTTTTAGTAAAATAGCTAAAATATTTTTAAAAGACGAGAAGACCCTATAAAGCTTTATACTTATGAAATATTAAACAAATAGAATTTTTAGTTTAATATTTTTTAGAGTATTTTATTGGGGTGATATTAAAATTTTACGAACTTTTAACTTTTAGATCATCTATGTATGATTCTCTTGATTCGTTAATAACGATTAATAATTTAAGTTACTTTAGGGATAACAGCGTAATTTTTTGGAGAGTTCATATCGATAGAAAAGATTGCGACCTCGATGTTGGATTAAAAAATATATTCAGGCGCAGCAGCTTAAAAAATAAGTCTGTTTGACTTTTAAATTCTTACATGATCTGAGTTCAGACCGGCGTAAGCCAGGTGGGTTTCTATCTTTAAATAATCAAGATATCTTAGTACGAAAGGACTTGATATCTAATTCATAAAAATTTTTAAAGTGAATATTACTAATTCTTTTTTGTCAGAGTAGTGCAATAAATTTAGAATTTATGAATGTAATTAAATTACAAAAAGAAGATGGAAATTTTTAGTGTTTTTTTACCCTTCGTAGGTATATTAATCATAGTAATTTGTGTATTAGTAAGAGTAGCTTTTTTAACATTACTAGAGCGTAAGGTTTTAGGATTTATTCTAATTCGTAAGGCGCCATCCAAGGTCGGTCTACTTGGAATTTTACAGCCTTTTAGTGATGCAATTAAATTATTTACGAGGGAACAGGCTTATCCGTTAGCGTCAAACTATTTATTTTATTATATTTCTCCTATTTTTTCTCAATTTGTATCTCTTCTTTTATGGTTGTGTGCACCAATTTTAGTAAATATCTATTCCTTTAACTTAGGCATCTTGTTTTTTATATGTTGTACAAGACTGGGGGCTTACTCTGTAATATCTTCGGGATGATCCTCTAACTCTTATTATGCTTTATTAGGAGCATTACGTGCAGTTGCCCAAACTGTCTCGAATGAGGTCAGACTAGCCATTATTCTTTTGAGATTTGTTGGTCTTGCAAGAAGATTAAATTTTTTAGATTTTAGCAAAACAAAAAAATATCTGTGGTTTATTTTTTATTCCGTTCCTTTAACTTTTATTTGAATAAGAATTTCTTTAGCTGAAACAAATCGAACTCCCTTTGATTTTGCTGAAGGGGAATCAGAGCTAGTCTCAAGGTTTAACGTAGAGTATAGAAGAGGGGGATTTGCCTTTATGAATATTCTTGCTGAATATTCAAGAATTTTATTTATGAGCATATTGTTTTGTTGTTTATTTCTAGGGGGAGATATTTTTAGTATATTTTTTTATTTGAAGATAACTTTTTATCTTTTTTATTTATTTGAGTTCGAGGAACAGTCCCTCGATTTCGATACGATAAGCTTATAATATTGGCATGAAAATGTTTTCTACCCTTCTCATTATATTTTCTTCTGTTTTTAGTAGGGATAAAATCTTTTTTCTTCACTCTATAAATAATTGCTAATAGTAAAGTTAATAGATTATTTTTTATCTATATTATGTTTTCAAAACATATGCTTATTCAAGCTCATTAACTATAGAATTAATCTATCTCATCATTTAGCCACAATAGGGTTTGTAAGAAAGAAAAAAAAATATGCGATTATGAGAAGTTGACCAACTATAATATATGGGTTTTCAACAGGTCGGGCTCCAATTCAAGTTAAAAGAATTACTGTAATGATAAATATTCAGAAAATAAATTGGTTTAATGGGTTAAATTAAAACCCTCGAAATTTTCTAGTATGGGAGAAAGGAAGAATTATTAGAATTGCGATTGATATAATTAAAGCAAATTACTCCCCCTAGCTTATTAGGGATAGACCGCAAAATTGCGTAAGCAAAAAGAAAATACCACTCTGGTTGAATATGAATAGGGGTTACAAGAGGGTTAGCTGGGATAAAATTATCAGGGTCCCCTAGTAAATAAGGTCTGTAAAGCGAGAGAACGAAAAGAACTGCAATTAAAATAATAAATCCTATAATATCTTTAAATGAAAAATAAGGGTGGAATGGTACTTTATCAACATTAGAGTTCACACCGATTGGATTATTTGATCCAGTCTGATGAAGAAATATTAAATGAATAATGGTAAATGCTAAAATAATAAAGGGAATTAAAAAATGGAATGTAAAAAACTGAGTGTGGGTGGCATTATCAACCGCAAATCCCCCCAGATTCATTGAACTAAAGAAGTCCCAAGATAAGGAACTGCTGATATTAGATTAGTAATAACTGTTGCTCCTCAAAAAGATATTTGTCCTCATGGAAGAACATAGCCTATAAAAGCAGCCCCTATTACTATAAATAAAATAATTACTCCAATAATTCATGTGGAAGTGTAGAGATATGAGTTATAGTAAATTCCCCGTCTAATATGTAGATAAATGCAAATAAAAAAGAATGACGCCCTATTAGCATGAATGGTTCGTAGAAATCATCCAAAATTAACATCTCGGCAAATATGGTTTACTCTTGAAAAGGCGATAGAAATATCTGCAGAATAGTATATTGCTAAGAATAAGCCTGTTAAGATTTGGATAATTAAACATAGACCTAATAAAGACCCAAAATTTCACCATGAGGAAATGTTAATAGGGGTGGGAAGATCAATTAATGCATTATTGGTAATTTTAAAAAGGGGGTTAGATTTACGTATTGGGTTGTTCATAGAATATTTTTCGAAGAGGCCCATAAGCTAATCCTGTAATTTTTACGACTGCAATTAAAGAGATAAGAAGATACATAATTAGTAAGGCAGTGATGAAACATGCAGGAAATGTATATAATTTAGATAATCTAAACATTCATTCCGAAGATTTTATTAAATTTTCTGTCGAATATATTTTTCTGTTGATCTCATAAAGAGAGAAATTTTTTCTTAGGCTTATAGAGACTAAACTAATAAGTAAAGTTAATAAAATAATAAAAAAAGACTTTATTCTAAGAGAAAATATTTCATTTGAAGCAAGTGATACAATATAGATAAATAAGACAAGAAAACCCCCAATAAAAATTAAAAAAGGACATAGGAATATCAAAACGAAGGGAATAAAAGGCCTATAAATATACATACAACAGTTGTTTGGATAATGAGTGTTAATCCTATTGCAAGAGGATGGATTATAGAATAAAATATAAAGCTAATTAAAGCTATCAAAAAAGAAATCATATATAGAAGTATATCAAGATATAGTTTAACTAAAATATTAATTTTGGAGATTAATGATAAAAGAATTTTTTATCTTGAAGAATTAAAAGCTTAGCTTATTGTCGGTATACAAGACCGATGTTTTATTTAAACTATTAAATAAATGATAACATATTTTTTATGGACTTTACCAAGCTTTATGGTTATTCTAGGGATATTTGCATTTGTTTCTGCACGTAAACATCTCTTGTGCATAATATTAAGACTGAAGATAATTGTTTTAAGACTTTTTATCTTATTGTTTAATATAAGAATTCTTTTTTCTAGAGAAAGATTTTTTTGTGTTGTATTTTTAACATTTAGAGTTTGTGAAGGGGCATTAGGTCTTTCAATTTTAATGTCGATAACACGAACACATGGGAACGATAACTTTCAGTCCTTTAGTATCTTATAATGTTGAAAATTGTGTTTTTATTGGTTTATTAGTTCCACTGTGTTTAAGACCTCCAATGTTTTCTTTTCAATGGTTTCTTTATCTTTTTATTGAGTTTGTAATTTTTTTTCTATATCATCTTATTGTTCGATTTCTTATGCATTTGGGGTTGATGGAATCTCCTTTGGGATAGTTCTATTGAGAATGTGGATCAGATCCCTAATAGTAATGGCAAGAGAAAAGATTTATTTTAAAAAGGATAATAAATCACTTTTTATAATGACTTTTGTTTTTCTCCTTCTAGTTTTAATTCTAGCATTTACTAGATTAAGATTATTTCAATTTTATTTATTTTTTGAAAGAAGATTAATTCCTACTCTTCTTTTAATTTTAGGATGGGGTATCAACCAGAACGCTTACAAGCAGGAAATAATTTATTATTTTATACAATTACAGTTTCTCTCCCAATATTAATTGGAATTTTTTTTATTTATTCTCAAGAGTTTACAATAAGTTTTTATCTTTTGAAATCTTCTCGTTTCAATGAAGAAATTTGGTATTTTTCTTTAATTTTTGCTTTTCTTGTAAAAATACCAATGTTTCTTGTTCATCTTTGACTCCCAAAGGCTCAAGTAGAGGCCCCAATCTCAGGTACTATAGTTTTAGCAGGTATTATATTAAAGTTAAGGGTTACGGATTAATTCGAGTAATGCATATTGTTCTGAATCTATCCACTAAATACAGATTTGTGTGAATTAGAGTAAGCTTGATTGGAGGGGTATTAGTAAGACTAACTTGTTTACGTCAAACAGATATAAAATCCTTGATCGCATTTTCATCTGTTGTTCATATAGGAATTGGTTTATGCGGAATAATAACATTAACCGAGTGGGGGGTTAAAAGGTGCTATATATTAATAATTGGTCATGGCCTTTGTTCTTCAGGCCTGTATTGTCTTGCCAATATTTCTTATGAGGGATTAGGGAGTCGTAGACTTTTAATCAATAAGGGTTTAATAAGTTTTATACCCTCTTTAACTCTCTGGTGGTTTTTATTTTGCTCTTCTAATATGGCTTCTCCCCCCTCCTTAAATTTGTTGGGTGAAATTATATTGATTAATAGAATTATTTCCTGGTCGTCAGTGACATTAATTATAGTTGCTTTAATTTCTTTTTTTTATAGCTTCTTACTCTCTGTATTTATTTTCTTATAGACAACACGGGAAGATCTTTTCTTCCTTGAATAGTTTTAAAGTGGTGTCTGTTCGTGAGTATTTGCTATTATTTTTACACTGATTTCCTTTGAATTGTTTATTTCTAAAAAGCGAGATTTTTGTGAATTTTATTTATTTAAGTAGTTTATAAAAATATTAACCTGTGACGTCAAAGATTTTGGTTCACCTTAATTCATGAAAAATATTTCAGTCTGTTTTATTAGATCAAGTATTTTAATAAAAGTTAGAATTACTTTATTTATTGTAAGACTAATATTATTAGGGAGAGGAATATCTTTTTTTTTAGAGTGACAAATTATTGAAATTAATGTGTCATGTGTTGTAATATCAACTCTATTTGATTGGATAAGACTTCTTTTTTTATCTTTTGTTTTATTTATTTCTTCATTAGTTATTTTTTACAGTTATGAATACATGTCTTCTGAAAAAATATTGAGCGTTTTATTTTTTTAGTCCTTTTATTTGTTTTTTCCATAATAATGTTAATTGTTAGTCCTAATTTAATTAGAATTTTATTGGGGTGAGATGGGTTAGGTTTAGTTTCTATTGTTTAGTAATTTATTTTCAAAATGTAAAATCTTATAATACTGGAATATTAACAGCTTTATCAAATCAAGTGGGTTATGTAGCTCTTTTAATCGCTATTGCTTATATGTTAAGTTATGGCAGTTGAACCTTTGTAAGACTAGACTTAGTCAGAGACGAAAAGGAAATACAAATTATTGGATGACTTGTGATACTTGCTGCAATAACAAAAAGAGCTCAAATTCCTTTTTCTTCCTGACTTCCTGCAGCAATAGTCGCTCCAACCCCTGTGTCAGCTCTTGTCCATTCATCAACTCTTGTAACAGCAGGGGTTTATCTTCTCATTTGATTTAATGTAGCAATTTCTTCTGGGATGGGGGGGGTGGTTTCTTTTTTTAAATGGAGGATTAACAATGTTTATAGCTGGCCTTGCTGCAAACTATGAATTTGATTTAAAAAAAATTATTGCTCTTTCAACTTTGAGAGAATTAGGGTTCATAATATGTACACTTTCTATTGGGTTTTATAGGCTTGCTTTTTTCCATCTTCTTACTCATGCTTTATTTAAAGCCTTACTGTTTTTATGTGCAGGGTCAATTATCCACAGAATAAACAATTGTCAAGATATTCGATCAATAGGGGGAATTTCTCGGCACATGCCGTTCACTAGTGCTTGTATAAACTTAGCTCTTGGTGGGATACCTTTTTTAGCAGGATTTTACTCGAAGGACTTAATCTTGGAGATAGTTAGAATAAGATCAATTAATATATTTTCTTTTTTTTATTCTTTATTTCAGCTTGTTTAACAGTTTCTTATTCATTTCGATTAATTTTTTATTCAATGACTAATTCTTTAAGAATTAACCCAGTAAATTTTTAAAGTGACGAAAGAAACTTTATGAAATTCAGTATATTAATTCTTACAGCGATGAAAATTATTGGAGGGAGAATGGTTATTTGATTAATGGATTTATCTCCCTCTATAGTTTGCTTACCTTTTCCGATAAAAATTATAACTCTTTTTGTTTGTTTGAGTTGGAGGGCTTGTAGGATATTTAATTTCAATAAAATCAAGATACTTATATATTTCTATCTCACACTATAGAGAATCTGAGTTTTTAGGCTCAATGTGATTTATGCCTTTTATATCAACTTATGGGGTAATCAAATATCCACTATTAGTGGGGAAGAGAGTGCAAGCTATTTTAAATTCCTTAGAGAAATCTTCAAAGTTTAGATCTATTATAGATAAGGGTGATTTCCCAAATTTTTTCTTCTCTATTATTCTGTGAACTTTTGTTCTTATAATAGGAATAGTTTTTCATTTTTTCTCAGATAGCTTATGGAGAGCATTACACTGAAGATGTAAGGGTGATATACTTATCTTTGGGAATTGTGAATTTAATTTATTAATTTATAAAAATGAAAGTTTTATTTTTACACTGAAAATATGTTTTTTTTAACTATATAAACCCTCAAAAATTTTTGGGAAGAAACATAAATGGAGTTAAACCATTTAAAAAAAAAGTTAGCAGCTTTTATTTGTTCATCATGTTTCTTAACAGGAGTGAATCTCAGTTTTATCATTAACTGTGATATACCTTTATTTGGTTTCTGTTAAGTAAGGGTAAATGTACCTAAGGTTAGGTCGAAACGAACTGCATTATTGCTTCTTACTTAAGACAGATTAAGACAATACCTTTCAAGTGCAAGTCGAATATTATAATTAACTACAGTCCTAGTAAGACCTCGATTATATTCCTTTATTTCATTCATGAAAGAGTCCAATTACTCCAATTACAAAAACCTGAAAAAATTATTACTCATGAAATAAATGATGATCACTTAAAGACTAACATTATAGGGAGAAGAATGACGATTTCTACATCAAAAATTAAAAAAATTACTTCGATAAGAAAAAATCGAAGAGAAAAAGGTAAACGAGGGGATCTTTTTGGGTCAAGCCCACATTCAAAGGGGGAGTTTTTTTCTCGGTCAGAAAAAGTTTTTTTAGATATTAAAGAAGCCAACCATATAATGATAACTGACAAACTAAAAATTACCAATGAAGAAGAGAGAATTAAAAATTTTGTATATGTGGCCTTGTAGTTGGAAGCCACATAAACAATAAACTACATAAGTAAGTGAATTTCCTCATCAATAAATTGTGATATATAAAAAAAGCCAAACAACATCAACAAAGTGTCAGTATCAGGCCGCAGCTTCGAACCCAAAATGATGCGTATTATATGGTTTCTTATTAGACGTAAAAGACATACTAATAGGAAGGTTGACCCAATTAAAACATGTAGTCCATGAAATCCTGTAGCTATATAAAAGGTTAAATGATAAACAAAATCGGCAATTGTAAAGGGAGCCTCAAAATATTCATATATTTGAAGAATTGAGAAGTAAATCCCTAATATAACAGTAATTTTAAGGCCTTGGACAGCTTGAGAATGATTTCCCTCTAGAATCGCATGATATGTTCAGGTAATAGTTACACCGGATGAAAGAAGATCGCAGTGTTTAGTAAAGGGATTTTAAAGGAGTTAAATGGGGTAATTCCTATAGGAGGCCATATAGACCCAATTTCGATAGAGGAGGAAAGACTTCTATGGAAAAATGCTCAGGAAAAAGACGTAAAAAATAAAACTTCTGAAATAATAAATAAAATTATTCCTCAGCGAAATCCTAAAACGACTGAATAAGTATGAAGACCTTCAAAAGTTCCCTCTCGTGTAACGTCTCGTCATCATTGATAGACTGTTAAAATAATAATTAGTCTCCCTAAAATAACAAGAGAAATATGTCATAGGTGAAATCATTTTACTATTCCTGAAACTATTACTATCGAGCCAAAGGTCACGGTCTATAGTCGACTTAATGAAAAGGATGATTTGAGTGAGTTGTCATATGTTACTTTACTAGAGTACAAGGTTCTTAAAATTGAAAAAACATAAGCTTGAATAATAGCAACAGCTATTTCTAAAGTTAGAAGGGCCAGTTGAATGAGAAGAAGAATTATAACTATTCTTTTAGAAATTGAACTTCCCGTGTTTCCTAGAAGTGTTAAAAGCAAATGACCAGCAATTATATTAGCAGTTAGATGTACAGCTAAGGTTCCAGGACGAATAAGATTACTAATTGTTTCAATTAACACTATAAATGGCATTAGGATTGGAGGGGTTCCTTGGGGAACCAAGTGGGAGAATATATGTTGAGAATTATTTAATCAGCCAAATAATATAAATCTAAGTCATAAGGGGAATGCAGCTGATAAAGAAAGGGATAAGTGGCTAGTTCTTGTAAAAATATATGGAAATAACCCTAAAAAATTATTTATAACAATAAATAAAAAAGAGAGATATATATAAAGGTTCTTCCTTATTCAGAACTCCCAATAAGAGTTTTAAATTCAAGACGAAGAATTAATAAAATTGAATTAATTACTATATGAGAACAAGATGGAATGAGTCAAAAAGAAAGGGGGATTAATAATAGACCAAGTAAAGCTCTTAACCAGTTCAATGAAAAATTAAAAATACATGAAGGGTCAAAAATTGAGAATAAGTTAGTTATCATTTTCAATTCATTGGGCGAGAAGAGGGTTTTTCTGAACTAAAAGAAATTGATGGGTTAGGTTTATAAAGATAAAAAACCATTATATAAAATAATCCAAAAATTATTCAAAATCAAAAAGTAAGAATAATTCATATAATTGGGGCTATTTGAGGGAACAAAAAGTATTAAGACTAATAATTTTAGATTGACACTCTAATGTAATAAATTAACTAACTTTTTCATTAAGAGTAATTGTTAATTTACTATAGAAAGGTTTAAGAGACCAGCACTTACATTCAGCCACTTAATGCTAAATTAAATTAATTCATTTTACAAAAGATTCAGAGGATACTCTTTCAACTACAATAGGCATGAATCTGTGGTTTGCCTCACAAATTTCGGAACACTGACCAAAAAATAAACCTGGTCGATTAATTAAAAAATTTGTTTGGTTTAAACGGCCTGGAGTTCCATCAATCTTTACTCCAAGAGATGGAATTGTTCAGGAATGAATTACATCAGCTGCAGTTACAAGAATTCGAATTTGTGAATTTATTGGAAGAATAACTCGATTGTCAACATCAAGTAAACGAAATGTGTCATTAGTTATCTCATTCTGAGGAATTATATAAGAATCAAACTCCACACCTAAAAAATCGGATATTTCATATCTTCTTTTAATGCTAACGAAGGGTTACTAATCTCATCTAAAAGGTATAATCACCGAAGTGAAGGGAAGGCAATAAATAGTAAAACAATTGCGGGTAAAATTGTCCAGATAACCTCAATTAATTGGCCATGGAGAAGAAATCGATTGATCAATTTATTTAACATCAATAAAGCAATGATGTAGCCCACTAAAGTAGTAATTATTACAAGAATTAATATAGCATGATCATGAAAAAAATAAGCTGTTCTATAAGTGGAGAAGCTCTGTCCTGAAGGCTGAGATTTGATCACGTTGACATTTTCTAAAAAAAGAAAATCTTTATAAATGGAGCTTAAATCCACGGCACTAGTCTGCCACATTAGAATCTAGATATAAAAGGGATTTCACAGAATCTATGATCTGCTGGAGGTGTATTTTGAAATCACTCAATTGATGAATTTAAATGAAGAGGGTAGATTACGTAACGACGAGACACTATTCTTTCTCATAAAATAAATAAAAATAATAAGATTCCTAATAAAGAAATTGAAGATCCGATTGATGAAATAATATTTCAAGCTGTATAGGCATCGGGATAGTCCGAATAACGGCGAGGTATACCTGCTTAACCTAAAAAATGTTGAGGAAAACATGTCAAATTAACTACAACAAATATAATAAAAAATTGTCTTTTTAATCAAGTTGGATTTATCATAATTCCGGTATAAAAAGGAAATCAGCCATAATCGCAAAAACAGCTCCCATTGATAAAACATAATGAAAATGGGCAACTACATAATAAGTATCATGTAAAATAATATCAATTGATGAATTAGCTAAAACAACTCCTGTTAATCCACCAATTGTGAAAAGAAATACAAACTCTAATGCTCATAAAATTATCGGAGAAAACGAAAGATGTGTTCCATGAAGAGTGGCAAGTCATCTAAAACTTTTAGTCCCAGTGGGAACAGCAATAATCATGGTTGCTGAAGTAAAGTAGGCTCGAGTGTCAACATATATTCCTACAGTAAATATATGGTGGGCTCATACAATAAACCCTAATAAACCAATTGCTAATATTGCATAGATTATTCATAATGAACCAAAGGTTTCCTTTTTCCCTGATTCTTGGCTAATAGTATGGGGAAACTATCCCAAATCCAAGGAGAATAAGAATATAGACTTCTGGGTGCCCAAAAAATCAAAACAAATGCTGATATAAAATAGGATCTTCTCCTCCCGCCGGATCGAAAAAAGAAGTATTTAAGTTCCGATCTGTAAGAAGTATCGTGATTGCTCCGGCTAAAACGGGAAGAGAAAGAAGAAGCAAAAATGCTGTGATAACAACAGATCAAACAAATAGAGGTATTCGGTCAAAGGAAATTCCGGAAGCTCGTATATTAATAACAGTAGTAATAAAATTTACTGCCCCTAAAATCGAAGAAATTCCAGCTAAATGGAGTCTAAAAATTGCCAGATCTACAGAGGCTCCTCCATGAGCTAAAACTGAAGAAAGAGGAGGTTAAACCGTTCATCCTGTACCAGCTCCGTCTTCAACTAAACTGCTTACAAGCAAAAGTGATAAAGACGGCGGAAGAAACCAAAATCTCATATTGTTTATTCGGGGAAATGCTATATCTGGGGCTCCTAACATTAAGGGAACTAATCAATTACCAAATCCTCCAATTATAATAGGCATTACCAAAAAAAAATCATTACAAACGCATGAGCAGTCACAATTACATTGTAAATCTGGTCATCTCCAATAAGAGATCCTGGATGACCCAATTCAGCACGAATCAAAATTCTCAAGGAAGTTCCAACTATTCCTGCTCAAGCTCCAAAAATAAAGTAAAGGGTGCCAATATCTTTATGGTTTGTTGAGAATAGCCATCGTTTCGATTAAATGGCTGAAACAAAGTAAAAGACTATAAATCTTTTTATGAGAAGAAAAATCTCTTTAATCAATAGCTTCATAGTCACTAATGACATTAGACTGCAATTCTAAAGGAGTAATATTACTAAAGCTTAAAAGACTATTCTTATATTCATAACTTTGAAGGCTACAAGTTTTACTTAAAGCCATAAAACATTATAAAGAATAGTCTCAATATTAGAAGTCCTGCCACAGAAAAGAAGGAGCTAAAAGTTAGCAAGAGAGAATGATTTTTGCTATAAAATGTCTTTGTGATTCATAAAGGTTCTGCTTTCCCTATGATAAAGGCAGAGAAGCATAACCGTAAGTAAAAAATAATGTAATTAGAGAAGAAATTACAAGTAAAAAGACTAGAATAAGAAAATAATTTTCTGATTACTGTTGAATTACTATTCATTTAGGATAAAAACCTAAAAATGGAGGCAACCCTCCCAATGAAAGAATATTAAGATTAAAACAATACAAATTTTTCTGAGATTTTCTCTGTATAGCTGATTTACTTGAAATAGCCCACACATTCAAAATCCTATGACAACAGTCGATGAAAGAAGACAATAGGCTAAAAAAATAGGATATCCAAAGAATTTCATTAATTAAAAGCGCTGAAAGTATCCAACCTAAATGACTTGTAGATGAAAAAGCTATTAATTTTCGTAGAGATGTTTAATTTAATCCTCCAACACTGCCGACAACCGCTCTGAGAGCAGCACATAAGGGTACTATACTACTAGCTGCTACATAAGAAATTAACAATAGGGATGCAAATTTCTGTCAAGTTATCAGCACGATAGAGTTTTCTCACGTTAAACCTTCCATTACTAGGGGGAATCAAAAGTGAAACGGAGCTGCACCTCTTTTTATCAATAAAGAAGAAACTAACATTAATTCAGGGAAAGTTGAGGAATAAAATAGTTTAGTTCTCGAAAAAATTAGTAGAATTGCACCAAACAATAAAATTGGTGAGGCTAATGCCTGTGTAAGAAAGTACTTTACAGAAGCTTCAGAGGCCATTAAATTATTATTATCTCCTATTAGGGGGACAAAAGATAATAAATTAATTTCAAGACCTATTCATGCTCCCAATCAAGTATTAGCTGACACAGAAACAAGAGAACTCATCAAAAAAATTGAATAAAACAAAATTTTTCTAGCTCTATAGTTAATTAAAAAGAAAAGGGGTATCCTTTATAGGTGGGGTATGAACCCAATAGCTTGATTAGCTTACCTTTTTATTTTATCATTTATTTATACGGACCACCATATGCTAAAAGTTATAGGTTTGTATTTTAGTGTACGATGCACAAAAAATTTTGAGTTCTTTTGAGAAAGTTTGAATCTTTCAGATGCAATAAAGACATTTACATATTAAATTTACCCTTTCAAGGTAATCCTTTAATCAGGCACTTTATTATTATCCTTCTGTGAGGATACACGTAAATCCTAACAGTCCCTACGGGCAGGCTCGAGGCCATAAATTTGCCAGTTGTGTTTTATCTCGAAGGAAAGCACACACTGCCCGACGTATTTTATCCCGAAGGAAAGCACACGTTGCCAGATACAGCTTCGTCCTGCTGCGAGGAAATACTTACCAAGGGATTATCCTTGTGATCTGAGCGTCTACGTCTTCCAATTTAAAAAACAACCCAAGTTAACTTTGTCAACTCACTAAACTGACCTGACTCTCATTTATTTTCCAGAGATCAGATCTTTTATAATATCTGATCTCTGTTTTCTTTTTTCTTCTTCTTCATTTTCTTAACTCTTAGTTACAATTCTCCATTCTTGGCCGATATTTTATTTGGGTCAAAGCTTAGCCTTAAAATATAAACAACCTTCAACAAGTAAAATTTTTAACTTAGACAATATTATTTTAGATATACAAAAAAGTATTCTTATTCTTAAAAACAAAACAATTATTCATGCTTATTTGCACGCACATACATGTTTAATGCTGCCGCTACTCTTCTAAAGCAAACATACATACACTCATACTCGACCGCCCAGCCATGGCAACTTTGGCTCAGGTTTCATAATCATGTTTGTTACAACAATAAAATATCAATTTAAATATTTACCTCGCGCTTAATGAGCCAAAGTCTAAAAATGCAACGTCTGCATTTTTGCAAAACAGTAGTCAAGTCATGTTAGCAGAAGCGCAGCTAAAATAGCAAGCTGGTTTTCTTAATACGCATATTCTTTACTCATCGATTTAGTCATTTATTAACCATGAGCTTGGCTTTTGCATTGCAATGAATGCTTATTACTCACTTTCTTTTGAGGAAGATCAGTGTTCATTGCAATCATAACTGTTCTAAGTTAATTACAAACGTTTGTGACTAATTAGTCACAACATTCCTCCCCCCTTTGACCAAGAAAATTTTTAAATTGACTTTTCTCTTTGCGTATCGACTATATAACCAACATGCGTATCACATGCTTAATTAATAACGTTTTCAATTACTTTTTCCATCTTCTGTAAAACTGACTATAAATACATTTTATCTTATTCAGTTCTTTTATACATTAAATTACATTACATTACATTACTTGAATACATTATCAGTTCCAAGTCCGACTAACTTATATTTTTATTTGTTATAAATACATTTTGTCTTGTACAGTTCTTGTGAATGTTTATGTTTTCGTTTTATTTTTTATATCTTAAATAATTTTTAAATGTAAAATCTCATTTGAAAACCAATCAAATCTTACTAGTTCTTTATGTCTTGTATACATCGGTGACATCTGGTCCTCGTTGATTCGTTCTGCTTATGCTCCACTAGGTATCTTTTATCTTTGTTCCACTTCTGGTGCTACTGCTACTGATGGTGACTCAATGGTTGTCTTTTCTAATATCATGGTACCAAGTTGCGTAAACAGTCTTTAACTTTTTCTTTTCATATGTATAGGATTCCTACGTAAGAACTCAAGCCGTAATGGCAACTCGCATCACTAAATTCACACAGCAACCTACACCTACCGACCTACACAAAGACAGGAAAAAAGGACAGAACAGATATTTAACTGAACGACGCATGCATTCGAGTTCTGATTGTCGTCGCCTTAAGTTGTACTAATTTTGATAAATAAAATAGCTTTGTGAGTTGAAAACTTCGAATTAAATTACATAAAATATGACCTTAGATTTTAATTAAAATAAACTCAATTTTAAAAAATAAAAGAACTTTGTGAAGTAAAATTATAAAAAAACAAAATAAAACAACTTAAAATGTGAACCTTTATTTTAATGAAAATAAACTTGATTTTATGAATTTGAAATTAACGTGAAAAAAAGCAGTAATAATTTAATTATAATAAAATAAATAATTAACTGCTTTGTTTTTTAATATAAACTAAGAAAAAGACAGAATATCAAACATAATTGGTGTCAGAAGTGGGATGATAAAGTAAAAAAAAGACAACGCAACAGATGTTTCTGGAACTGTATGCCATCAAGCCAAAGCAATCCATAACATTTTTTTTTCAACGAAGTAAAGAAGAACCCGAAAACAAACGCTACAAAAATCATTAAAGCTAAGTAGTCAACGCAGAAACAACAATGAAAAGACGCAACGAATAAAACGGAGAAAATAAGGAACGCTGCAAGTAGCAATAATAAGGGAAAGAACATATCAACAAAGATTGCTACGAGTAAATACGTAACGAATGCTGTGCAACAAGTTAAAGCTAAGTACAACGATGAAAGACGACCTTCTGCATTAAGGTGAGAACAATATTTTTTTTATAAAACGATTTGAGATGGCGAGCAACAGCTAAACGATTTTACATGGAATTTTAAGAGGTTGCAACAATAAAGGATAGCAGCATAAAATATTATTTTTTTTATTATTATTAACTAAGAGTATCTATATTGATAAAGATAGTATTTACATTTTTAAAATGAATGTTTCAGAAGTAATGCAACTTACGGTGAGTGGACTCAAATCAAAGCTTAGAGATTTAGATTTGATGATTAGTGGTAATAAAAAAGAATTGCAAGACCGACTATAACAGCATTTTGGCTTGACACGACCAAGCGATGACGAAGACGACTTTGAAGATGCCAGTGCTAACGTAGGGGCTGCTAGTGGAGCAAGTGTACCGGCTGATGTTACGAGCTGCGCGTTAAAAGATATTACAACGCATTTTACCTTTAGGGATATTGAAGAAAGTATTGCCACGTTCGCAAGCGAGGCAACACAAAACGTTGCTAGGTATATAGAGGAGTTCAAGCAGGTTTGCACCATAGTTGGTTGGAATAATCTTCAAAAATATATTAACGCGAAGCGGTTGATGGTTGGGGCAGCCAAGCTTTCTGTCAACGGTGCAATTGGGATTTGTGTGGGGCACTCATTAAAAAGTGCATTACTAGACGAATTTGCAGTCAATTCGGCTAAAATTCATAGACAGCTTCGAAGCCGACGCAAGCAACAAAGTGAAACACTTCGTGAATATTTGTACAAGCCAATAAGCCTGGATGAGGATCCGCTGATGAAGTATTTTCTGCAAAACAGATTTTCTGCTCCAACAATTTCTTCTTCGTCAGTATCCATTAAAAATTAAAAGCAAAAGAATTGCTTCAAGAGTGGTGACTCCACACACTTGTCCAATTCGTGCCCCATCAAGGGTTACAAATGCTTCAGATGCAATGAGGTAGGACACCGCTCTTTCGAGTGCAAACAAAAAGAAAGCCTGGCAAAAATCTTCATTCGGTCCAAAAGCTATCAATGTAGGGGTCACAGCTAATTTTGGTTGCAAAGGGATGAACATGATGAAATGATGTATCATTCAGCAAAGTTCTTCCGAGTTTACATCTCCGGTCGTATTAGTGGCAAAGAAAAGTGGATCTAAACGATTATGCTGTGATTTCCGACGAATAAACGCACGCATTGTGAAGGACCATTTTCCAATGCCTCTGATGGATAACCTCTTGGAGCAGCTGCAACGAGCCAAACTTTTCACGACGCTGGACCTAATCAACGGCTGTTTCCATGTGCCCATAGAATCTAACTCTAGGAAATACACATCCTTCATCACGCAATAGCAGTAACAATATAGAAGCAGAAAGAATCACACCATCGAAAGAGAAGACTGAAGCAGTAAGGAATTTCCCACTTATTCGAGACAAAAAATTGGTCCAACTTCTAATTGCTCCAAATTCAAGCTTCTAAAAAACGCCTTAACAACAGCACCTGTACTCAAACTGTTTGACCCAGATGCTGTAACGAAAATAATAATTCATACCGATGCCAGCAAATATGGGTATGCAGCTGTTTTGCTGCAAAAAGATGACGATGACCAGATATTCCATCCCGTTCAGTTCAAGAGTCGAAAGACAAGTCCAGCTGAAGAACGATATCATTCTTATAAGTTGGAGGTGTAAGCAATCATCAAAGCTTTAGAAAAGTGGCATATTTACGTAATTGGTAGAGAAGCCAAAATAGTCACCGATTGCAATGCTTTTGCGCTAACGATGAATAAGAAGGATGTTCCCTTACGAGTGGCACGTTGGGCCATATTCTTACAAGACTTTGACTTTGCAATTGAGCACCGTTCTGCATCAAGAATGAAGAACGCAGATGCACATAGTCGAGTGGCGATGCTTATTGTAGACGAGATGAGTCATCGAATCAAAGAAGTCCAACAACAATATGATTATTTAAAGGCAATTTTCAAGCTACTTGAAACCTCTGAGTATGCAAACTTTTACGTTAAACATGGAGTACTACACAAAAACCCTAACTTGGAGTTGGTTGTTATACCAACAGCCATGGAGAAAGAGATCATAAAGATTGCGCACAGGGAGGGACATTTTTCTGCTCAAAAGACTCAAGATATGATTGAAAAGCAGTTCTTTATTCTTTAGTTAAAACCAAAAGTACAAAAACTGATAAGAAATTGTCTGGAATGCATAATGGCTGAACGAAAGGTAGGGAAAGGCGAAGGTTTGCTGACACCAATCGACAAATCGGATCGTCCTTTGCATACGTACCACATCGACCACATCGGTCCACTGGAAGAAACAAAAAAGAAATATAACCATGTGCTAGTCGTAATAGATGCCTTTTCCAAATTTGTTTGGTTGTATCCCACCAAGAGTACATCCACCAAAGAAGTTTTAGAAAGATTGAAGAAGCAAGCCGCCATATTTGGAAACCCAAAGCGGATCATTCCCGACCGTGGAACCGCCTTTACGTCTCATTATTTCAAAGCATATTGCGAAAAATAAGATATTACACATCTGCTAATCACTACGGGTGTTCCACAAGGTAACGGGCAGGTCGAACGACTTAATCGGACTATGATTCCATTATTAACGAAGATGTCTATTGAGGATCCAAAGCTGTGGTACAAGCACGTGGATCGAGAGCAACAATTAATTACCAACACGTCAACCAGAAGTACAAAATATGCACTTTTCAGAATTTTAACCGGCCTAGACATGAAGCTGCCATCGCTGCCGCAACTCCAAGGTATTCTCCACCAAGAAGAAATCGAAGAGCTTGATCGGGAACGAAGTTTGCAGAGAGAAACAGCCAGAGTGAATATTGCTCAAATACAACGAGAAAACTATTCGTATTATAATCGGACGAGAAAGCCAGCTGATAGGTATAAAATAAACGAGTTAGTTGCAGTGCGACGGACACAGTTCGGTTCTGGTCTCAAATTAAAACCTAAGTTTTTGGGACCCTACAAAGTTGTCAAGGTATGCAGGCATGATCGATACGAAGTTGAGAAGATCGGAGACCATGAGGGGCCGAGGTTCACTTCAGCAGATGCCGATGGAATGAAGCCATGGGTCAATTTATTCGCAGCGAATAACGAGTCAGAAACGCCGAATGTAGGATTCCTACGTAAGAACTCAAGTCGTAATGGCAACCCGCATCACTAAATTCACACAGCAACCCTTACCGACCTACACAAAGACAGGAAAAAAGGGCAGAACAGATATTTAACTAAACGACTCATGCACAAGAGTTCCGATTGTCGTCGCCTTAAGTTGTACTACTTTTGATAAATAAAATAACCTTGTGAGTTGAAAACTTCAAATTAAATAACATAAAATGTGACCTTATATTTTAATGAAAATAAACTCTATTTTAAGAAATAAAAGAATTTTGTGAAGTAAAATTATAAAAATACAAAAAAAAAAAACAACATAAAATGTGAACCCTTATTTTAATGAAAATAAACTTGATTGTATAAATTTGAAATTAACGTGAAACAAAAAGCACTAATAAATGAATTATAATTAAATTAAATAATTAGCTGTTTTTTTTTTTAATAAAAACCAAGAAAAAGACAGAATATCCCACTTATGCAAGCTCCGAACGTTTGGCGATATAGCCAGTCAGGTGCAACAAATCTTTTAGTTACTTTATTGATAACGGATGTATAAACAAAATATCCTAATTCACCTAATCTATTGTTGAACCAGCTCGTTGTGTTAGAGACTTCATTATAATTAATTTCGTTGATTGTTGCGGTCAATACGTTATCGTATACGTTATCAATACTTCATTATAATTCTTTTCCTTCACCATATGCTCCTATTGCCAGCATACATTTAAGAAACATGTTAAAAATAACAAAATTTGAAACTATTCTAAAGTATGTAACATATTTGCACACTTTAGTTTCTGTGAAAATCATCTGATGAAAATGAATGAGCTGCGGCCAATTATGAAATTATTATTTGTGATGCAACGGTTCCATGTCTGCGCTTTCTACACATCTCCAATTTGCTGTGTTGTCCTAATGTTCGTCAATAAACTTTGCAATCAGTTTCACAAATCCATACTTCTTCGATGTAATTCTTTCAAACTCATATTCTCTTTCTTGTACTTCAAATATCGTTCACTAACGGATTTCCCTCTACTAGTTCAGACATTATTAAAAGTCTTCGTTACTTCCTTCACTTGAATACCTCGTGAATGTTCCTGCTTCAACCTCCGCTTCTTGTGTTTCTGCTATGTCGATACATACAAGACCCTTGATATTGTCTATATATATTTCCACAGTAAATCAAAGATTTATATTCTAACACATATCTTAAATTCAATATACATTTATTTCTTAATACATTTTCCAACTATCAAATTTATTTATGACTGATATTGTTTATATCTTAACTTTACTCCACATTTACCTTGTTATCAAATCAACATACGACCTCAAGGGTTTCAATTTCTTTCAATTTTCTAACTTCGTTAATTCTCTTTAAATTGATTTTTATTTTTTTTTTCTATTTTCACAATTTTTAACATACATATTTTCAATGAATGAATTGTATTTGAAATAAACATATCATTGTTTAATTTCAAATTTTTAATATAAATTTTTTCATTTTCATTTTGCATTTTAATTTAAATGTTAATATTAATTTTAACTAAATTTAATGTAAATTTATTATATTAATGCATTTATGTTGTACTATAAAAGAGCATAGCTCTTATTGTACTTATGATAACTTAAATAAATAAATAAATAAATAAATAAATTGTTATTAATCTGTATTTTCCAATATTGATATAATTCAATACAATTTAATTTTAATTTTTTTCATATTTTTGTGCGAATCTTCATTTTTCTTGTCAATTTTTTTATTCGTAAGCGCAATTACCCTTAAAAAAAATAAACAGTAAGCACAAAAAATTTCTATATAGAGGCTTTTCTTTTGCTTTGTTCTTTAAAACATTTTTCATTTTTATTTCTCCAATTCAATATCTTTAATTTTAATTTATAACTTTACTTAATATTTTCCCGTATGGAGAATTTCGTTTCCTTTAAGTTTTATTATTTATTTATTTTATTATTTTGCCTGCTATATATTTACTGTATATTTACTTATTTACAGAAATATAAATATACTTATTTTATATATTTACTGCTCCCATTTTGTAATTCTTTGCAAAGACTTTGTAAAATAATTTTTCCTTTTATCATTGTTTCTTTAAGTAAAAATAATTTGTCTCTTTCATTTTTTTCTTTACTTTCTGTATCATTTTACTGAGTCTTCATTGGACGTTTTCAAATTTCTTTATTTTCAATTAATTTTTTTTTAATAACATTCAATTACTACAACGACTATTTTAAATCCAAAACAAACTTTACAGAATTATTTAAAATAAAGTGGCACTATTTTTGGGATCTACAAGTGGAATGCGTTGTCCTAGAATTTAGTCCTTGCGAGGGATTTCTGTAACAACGTCAATCACTTTGAAGATCCAAGACAATTGCCTTGTACTTTAGGATTTCTTCGTTCTCTTATTTTTTCTCCCGCCATATCTTAGCTCATTAATTGTTCCATTTAGATGCCAAAATATTTTCTCTTCTCATTTTATAATCATTTCATATAATCATGTATTTTTTCACATCGCATGCTACCACATCGAATTTTTCTTCTCTCATATTTCCATTTAATTTTTCGAGTTCACAATATTCAAAATCTTTCTAGACGTAGAATTATCCGTTACTATCTTTGATGACCTTATTTCGCTCTTATTTCAGGGTTCCCAGCGCATTGGCCTTGGCTGGGCCCCTGAAAGTTTCCCCCTGCCGATTTTCCCACTTTTTCCTTCTATAACACTCATTCTGAATATGTCCCACCTTGTCACACCACATACAGCGTACCTGTTGCTGTCTCACTGGCAGTTCATTACCAAAATTATTTGCCCTAAAACTCAATCGATCGTTAAATATGTTCCTGTTTTCTTGCTGTCTACTAGGAAATCGTCTGAAATTTTTCTGCTGTCCCCTTTGATCGAATGAGGGTACACTCTTCCAACAATTTTCATACCCATAATCCTGACATGTTTGGCAATATGAAGAATTTTTCCTCGTGAGACACTCATCCCTTGTGTGTCCCTGTCTGTTGCAGAATGAACACTTGATGTTCATTTTATATGGGTCCTGCCTTTCCTATTCGAACCTATCTACTGGGTTTAAATCTCTTATCCTTAAACCCTGATTTACTCTCCTATTCCATCTCTGTTCTTCGTCACTTTCTTGTATCGTACAAGTTTGATGCGAAGAATGTCGTCGTAACCCATTGCTGCTTCTGTCCTTCAACATAAATTCTGCATTTGAAGCCTTTTTTACCAACTCTGATAGGTCATTCCCTGACAATGATAACACTACTGTCCTTATCTCGGGATCCGATATACCGACTTTAAATGCTGTTAACATAGAGCTATATATATGTTTTAAGAGTGTTTTGTCCCCCTTTACACAATTTTTTGCCCTAGCTTCTATTGAACCTAGTCTTCGTGCAAATGCCACTATTTTTTCCCCAGGTTCTTGTTCACACTTAGATAATTCGATAATTATCGAATCAAATGTGGTTGGCTCTAGATAATTTGCCTCAATCAATACTCTAATATCCTTCACATTCTCAAATTGTCGGCTCCTACGTAGCTCAAAAGCATACCCGTGCAACCGTAGCTTTATGCACTCAATGAAAATTGAGATGTCTGCTTCCTTAATTGGTCTTGCAGCCAGGTAATCCTTGCATCCCTTGATAATCCTATGTACTTCTACCGGTGACTCGGTACCCGAAAACAAGGGCACCAAATTATTCACCGTCACATCGCAATGTCGTTACCATCATGATTTTATTTTAAACAGTTCGTTACCCTAATCGAAACCTCATTCTCTATCTTGTTTCCCTACTCACTATTTTCTGTTTTTCTTCCTGTAATTTATTCTAACAAGATTGTTGTTACAAATACAAATACACATTTAAGGTTTATAAAACACATTTTAATATTATTTGGTTAATCTTTTACAAACCACATTTTTTATTATTCCTTCCTTTTTTTTAAAAAACATTGTGTGCCTTCATAATATAAACATTCTTAAATACATTTCAAATATTTTTCTTTTCTATTTTCACTAGCAAAATTTATTTTAAAATAAAGCTCCATAAATCTTCCACGGAGATTTAGTTCTGTTTCTATTTTCCCATAAAATCTGCTTCCAGGTTTGGTTTGCCAGGATGTAGGAACTATCGAATTAAAATATTCGAATTATTCGATAGTTCAAAATTATTCATTCATTCGATAGTTTTTTTTTATTCGATAGTTTTTTCATTTTCCTTTCGTTTGCTTACCTTTATGAATCATGAGTACTGCCAATTTAACTGGAAAAGTAGGTTTAATAACACTGCTTAAGTAAATAAATACTGTTGCAGGTATTCCTGATAGCACCTTATCACGCTCTCAGGAAACTCTCCTAGGTCATATTTCCTAACTCTTACTGCTCTCTATTGGGTAGTGTGTAAGGGGGCGGGGTGTGCACATACGCTGGGGAGTGGATGTCCCGACTGCATGCCATGTATGTGAGGGTGTGTTGTGAGGGAGGGAGGGAGCTCCCTATTAACGCATGCTCTATTTGCACGTCAATGCAGACAGGAAGTACGTGGGTTTTTTGTTTATCCGGCTGTTAACCCTCAGCCAGGTGTAGGCGTCCTTAGAATGCCTGGGACTTTTTAGTACGCTGGTTCGGCCCTCTTCTTGTCAATTTTGTGGTTGGAAAGAAATTACTGATAACTCCTCTTCTTTTTGGTTTCAAAAGAACTCTCTTTTTATAGTTGGCGGAGATCAGATATTTATAACCAATCTGATCTCGCCTTTTTTCTTCTTTTTTTCTAAATCTTATTATCTTAAACAAAATATCTTAAAAATACTTACATATACATACATACATATATTTTGGTATTGACGCACATTACAATTGTGCCAGGTTGATTTTATTTGCTCCTGACACCATAACCTAAGTGGTCTAGATTACACGTGCTATGTTCTCATTTGCAAAACAAGCACACAAACTTCTTCCGCATGTAAAAAATTGGATCACGTTGCGAAAGCATATTTTTTAAGCTGAATAAATTTGCACATCAAAAATATATGCATGTTAAAAACAACAATAAAATATTATTTAATTCTACTTTAAAGTTTAAAGAACAGAAAAAACCGCATCGCTAGCATTTCCGCGTTGAGCGCTTTAAACAGTTTTTACTTCACTTTATTGCTGCTTTTGTTTATTTTTGTTTATTTTATGCACTGGCCTGCAGTTTCAAATAACGCTGTTCTAAAATTATATGAACGCTTAGCGTCCAACCTGTTGTTGAGATAGATCAGTGTTCATATTATTTTTGTTTACTTTGGGGTTCATTGAACCTGGCCGTAATGACATGTTGCCGGTAGAGATAAGTTGAGAGTTGTGATTCATATCACATGAGATGATATGAACCACAACATTCCTCCCCCCTTTAAAAAAGAAAATTTTCCTACCTTGAAGAGGTTTAAAATTTTCGCCCTATGATCATTAACAACACTTTGTCAATTTTAACAATATATATTTTTTCTGTACTTTTTCAAAAATATCTTAAGTTACTAAATATTATCATTTTTTAAATCACTTAAGTAAACAAATTTTTTTTATATAATTGTATAAACGTAGCCTTACCTGCTTATTCATTTACTCCTCCTCTGACCCGTATACATCCGGTGTCCCCGTTGATATGTTTTGCTTCTGGTGCTACTGCTGTTGACGTTGTCTCCAAGGTTCACTAATTTTATAGTACCCAGTTGTGTAAACAGCTTATAATTAATTGTCCTCATATGCAAGATTAGACCTTTTACGTTGCAGCCTGTCAGGTTCAACAAATCGTTTAGTCGCTCTATTGATATCTGATGTACAATTAAGGTCACTTAATTAACCCAAGCTATCGTTGAACATCCTCGTTGAGTTGAAAACTTTTTTTTTATTCATTTTGCTGATTGATGCGGCCAATACGTTATCGAAAAGGCTACCATTTTCATCCTTCGCAATGTGCTCCACAAAACAAATTGCCAGCATATATTTACGATATTTAGTTACGATCAGAATTGAGACGTTTTGTTTAATCAGACATGTTTTACTAGATCTGTTGTTATAATGTTCCTTAAGAAGTATTCCAATAATTTTACATTTTAGAATTTCATGTTTTCTATCAGCTACTACGTTCTTATTAAAACATGTCTCATTTTAGTGATATGTTTAATCTCCACTTCGAACGTTCCTAAACCTGTTCCTCATCTTCCCAATGGATACTTCTTTTTCCTAACTGCATTATTTCGTCAATGTAAGCATAGATCAGTGTATTCGTTGCAATGTTAATTTTCACAAAATTTACTATATTTCCTTATTTATTCTTTACTTTTATGTCCTTTGACCGATTACTTATTTCTTATTACCTGCTGTATAATTTTACTTGTAATTTGTTTATATAAAAATATTTATTTATATGTATGTATATTCCAATTTAAAAATTTTTTATTCAAAATTTTGTTTTATCGACTTGTAAAATAATTTTTAATTTTTTTTTCCTTACTTTTTGTATCATTTTACTTATTACATTTTACTGCATCTTCATTACACTCTTTCAAAATTTCTTTATTTTGCATCAATTTACTTGATTTTTTAATAACACTTAAGTACTTCAAAAACTCACTGTAGTCACTTTAAAAAAAATTATATAATCTTTTAAATAAAGTGGCACTATTGTGGGATCTACAAGTAAAATGCGTTGTACCAGAATAAAATCCTTGCGAGGTATTTCTATAACAACTTTGAAGATGCCAAAACATTTTCCTTGAACTTCCAAATTCTTCGTTACTAATATTTCCAATTCCTTTACTTTTCCTCCTGCTATATCTTGGCTCCCTACTTGTTTCTCTTATATACCACCATTTCTTCTCTTTTTGTATTATAATCACTTCTATCTTGTTTTGGTTCCACATCTTTCTCCTAACTGCAACTTCCGTAAGTACTTCTTTTAACTTTATTTATTTGTAATATCCGTATTTCGGTTATACCTATGTTTCTAGTTTCGTGTTTTTTTTTCCTTTTTATAACCTATTGAACTTATGGATCATTTTCTATACCTTTAATAAATCTTCTATTCTACTCCAAATATGTATCATCGACTACTTTCCTCCTTTTTTTATTTTCTATTATTAATTTTGTAACGAAGCTCCCGGTCTTTTGGGTCTATAGCTAAAGTTAGCTAACCGGGATTTCGAGGTCCGGTACAAAATTTAAAAATAAAAATTGCAAGCGTGCAATCAAGGATCAGAACGTAAACGATGATGACGGGACTCCTTGTAGCGAGGACGGTTGCGAGCTGCAGCTAAGGTGTTCCGTCAGGTCCGGAGTCACGTCTCTCGAGTTGGTCACCTATCCTTAAATGCTTTGATATCTGACGACTCCGCGCAAACTACTTCTTAAAATATATTTCTTAATATATCCAAAAATACGTTCGTTATCTGACGAATCCGAGCAAACTACTTCCTTAAATATATTATTTAATATATCCCTAAATACGTTCGATATCTGACGACAAACTACTTCTTAAAATGTATTTGTTTACGTGAAACACGTAAACACCGTGTATATTTAGCATGTTCGCTCGATTTACTCGCTACAAGGCGCACGAGCGCTGACGGTTGTAGTTCGGCAACAGCAAGGTTGCGCCAGGGTCTTATATTTATTCGTTCTAGAATACCGAAAGTGAAGATCATCGTGATAAAACCCACCAACGGAAACAACCCACCCACAAGAACTTACAACAAGAAAACATCAACTACATCCAAGGCACACATTTATGTACAACATATACAGGGTTGTCAATATTCGAAGCGCCCATCTGGCAACACTGTAACTTTCCGCAGTGATGCCAAATCGACTATTGACATACCGCGTTTGAAGCGTCATTCCAAGCAAATGTTTACAATGGAACAGTATACGCCACGCGAACGCTCTAAAATTGTTGAAATTTACATTCAACAAAACAAGTCAATAGTGAAAACTCAACTCAATGAGCGATGAAGCTCATTTTCAGTTGAACGGAACGGTAAACAAACAAAATTGCCGTATTTAAACCACTGAAAATCCACAAGAGATTCAAGAGGTACCTCTTCACGATGCAAAAGTCACTGTTTGGTGCGGCGTTTGTGCTAAAATGCTCATTGGGCCGTTCTTTTTCGAAGATGATAATGGCCACAGAGTTACTGTCAATCAGGAGCGTTATCGCGATATGATAAACAATTTTTTCATGCCAATCGTTCGTCGAAAGCGTATCAGGCACTACTGGTTTCAAGAAGACGGCACGCCACCACACACAAGCCGCAATACAATCGATTTTTTGAAGCAATTGTTCCCTGGCCGTTTGATGTCAAAAAATGGTGATTTCGATTGGCCGCCAAGATCACCAGATTTAACGCCTCCAGACTTCTTTTTGTGGGGTTATTTGAAATCAAAGGTTTACGTCAACAAGCCAAAGACCCTAGAAGAGCTGAAAACCAACATCCGTCAAGAAATAACCGCCATTCCCATCGAAATGTTGAAGAAAACCATGGAAAATGCTGCAAAACGGGCACAATATGTCGTAGAGGCCAATGGCGACCATTTATGAGATATCATATTCAAGAAATAATGTAAGCAAATCTACTTGAACCCAATTAAATGATATTCATGACAAACAGACAAAAAATTGTGGTTTCTTTGATTTATTTAAAAATAAAATGGGCAATCGAATATTGGCAACCCTGTACACGAATTGGACATCAATCAACATTGCAGCAACCCACCCACCCAGAAGACACAAGGCATAGCCACGACCAATTCAACAAGGAAGACTACAATCAACAACCAGTAAATAAAACACCCAACAACACTTCAAAACACACTTATTTATTGTAAGCAAGTGTTTTACGAAAAGGTATAAATAAAACACAAAGTGTTCCTAACCCACTCTAACCCATTTGTTTCTCTTTTTCCGCCAATTGCACCCACGATCGTTCGCTACCCGAACATTTAGTCCTTCGAGCCGGATAGCGAAACCAGCACCCAAAATTGGCCAGGAAAATTGTGCGATTCCAACGTCCACAACAAAGAGACCCTCACAACAAGTGCACAAAAACCACCAGCAAAGAGAACAAACAAAAGCGAGCAACAAACACTCCAGGAATTACAAAACTTCACCCAACCCTACCCAATTGAAGAAAACAGCGAGTAAACAAATACTCATCTTTATTCAGTGCCATAATTTCATTATAAATAAACAAAAAATATTTGTGCACAAAAAGTTAAATAAAAAAAAACGCCGAAGAAAAACTGCACGGAAAAACTTTCGTCGCAAGAGAAAACACCGGCTAATATTCTATTTATTTTAAAACATTAAAATACAAAAAAGTGCACAAATATTACACATATTTCACTAAAACACTTTTAAAATCGCATATTGTGGATAACAAATTATGAATAAAACTATATTAATTTTGCTCTGCAAGCTTGCACTGAGTTAAGGATTTCGCAGCTGATTTAGTTGTTGCTAACTTCTTTGCTCGTTACCCACCCACTCTTTCGTTTTTGCGTATATACATACGTACATACATATGCACTCTAAACAATAGAAAAGGTTTCTCATTTATTGTTGCCACATCGAGAAAAATTTTTGTGATACCCTACGAGAAAAAAATTTACCCGGGATTTTCAAATTTACCCAATATTGGTTAAAATTTATTTTATTCGAAAAAATTGTTAACCCATTGCGATTCCTTAACCCATTAATTACCCTTAACCCTTTTGAACAACTTTTTCAAGTGTTTTGGAATTTTTCGGCGATTTTAATTAACTAAATAAACTAAATTTTTAAAAACAAAACTTGCAAAATTTTAAAAATTTTTGCTTGCTAACCCCTAAATCTAAGTAAGCCCATAAGCACCCTAAATAAAAATTAAATAAAATCTTGTTTTCTCCTAATTAAAGTAAGAGACCCTTATCCTAATTAATACTCTTAATTTGAGAGTTTTAAACAAAGTTTTACACCCATAAAGTTTTTAACCCTCTACCACCCTTAACCCTTAAATCGCAAATTCTTAAAATGTCGCTGACCATATATGTTAATTTTTCAAATGACATTATGGAGTTGGAAGAGTGGCACACTAACACCCAACTCGCAGATCAGACTTCCCATGTACTGGAAGTGCAAAAGAAGCAGCTGCAATATATGTTCGACAAATTTCAGGCAGCATACGAAATTGTGCGGGAAAAGCCTGAAGACCCACAAGCGCCTTTGAACAAGGAAAAATTCAAGGCAAGGTACCGAAAGACGTACCAAGCATATGTTAACTGTTATGCCTCAATAACAGAGCATATTGAAATCATGAAGGCTATAGAAGAAAAACCCAAAACTTCACCCTCGAAATCGACACCAGCTTCTGAAAATTACCCATCAATAAATCTTCCACCCTGCGACATTGACATTTGACATTCAATGGGGACTATGCCACATGGCCAACGTTTAGGGACCTGTTTACGGCCCTATACATAAACAATACCAGATTAAGCAACGTTGAAAAACTTTTCTACTTGTTGCAGAAAACCCGCGGTGAAGCTACGAATGTTATAAAAAATACCCCATTGACAAGTGAAATATTTTTTATGGCGTGGAGCAATCTCGTCGATCAATACGAGAATAAAAGAATGCAAATAAATGTGCGACTAAAAACCCTCCTAAATTTGCCTCACGTTCTTACAGAGACAATTAATAATTGTCTTTGGACCCTAAAAACCCTACAGATAGATACGGATAGTTGGGATCCTATCTTAGTGTATATTTGCTCTACAAAACTACCCAAGAGTATCTTAGAGTACTTTGAGAGTTCTCTAATGGATAGCCCCACAATTCCTGAATGAAAAAGTCTGGACAAGTTTCTGACCCACACGTATAAAACACTTGAATCAGTTGGCGACATTAAAGGTTTTGCCTACACAAAACCTAGTCAACCAAACCCTTCCAGTAACTCTGGACCCAGATGGGCAGAAAAGCACATAAATTCGTACCACGGAAATGTAAACCAAAACCCCATGAATGCCAAACCCAATTATGAAGTTTGCAGGCTGTGCAATAGCGAGCACACTCTTCGGGAGTGCCCAAGCTTCATCTCCATGAAAGTGGATGATCGCCTTGCCACAGTTTAGCAAGCTGGATGCTGCTGCGGCACGGCCCATGAACTGATCTCATACTGAGTTCATTCTTGAGGCACGGCTCTTGAATGTTCATCTGATAATCTGTAAAAGAAAAAGGTTTACCTTGAGCCTTGGTTGTTGCTGCTAAATTCTTGGAGAAAGCATGGTTTTGATATTAAGTTATCATAACACCGTCATCTCTAATATGCTTTCGATGGACGATCAATCCAACATAACTTGAAGAGCGAGGCAGTCATCCATCAATGATGAGGAGACCTGATCATCGTTGTTCTGCAGACCTTATCTTAGAATAAAGGTTATTATGTAGAAAACATTTAATCTTTGGACCGTTGTATAAGCCAATTGGTATACAACGGCTCATGCTTCCTAGTTTTCTGAAAAAGGCTTTTTATTAAGTCCTAATTAGGATAACGACATTGCATAAGTAGGATTCTAGTGGCTAAAGGTGTCACAGTCAAATATAAATGTTCTAAGAACTTTTGGTCTGTAAGACGGGATGTTGAAGAGCCTTGTCAGCTGGAGCCTTGAGCCCAGGTATTGACTGTCGTTGGGTTAGGCACACGTGGGTTATTCAAACGCTTTGGCTTGTGGTTAGGCCAGAAAGGCCGGTGTGAGTTACACTTAAGATGAACTCGGGCTGGTGATTCCCTTAAATTGCTAAGAGAATGATGGTAGATTGAATCTCGCTAATTTCAAACAGTAAATGCTAGGAAGGTAAGCAACTACCGGATCAATATACTGTGGCCTTTGGAATTTGAGTGCAGGCGACGGGGAAAACAAAATAGTCTGAATTGTGTCCACTGAGATTGAGGAACCTGATTATATAATGATTTCAGGCCTATGAAGTTTCTGCCTTAGTCTTTCATGTCAGAGAGTGATAACCTCTGATATGATGTAGATGATTATTGCGGAATAAAAATAATGGTTTAATTACTGGTATTGACTACTGAGATAGCCCAAGGTTATTAAAATAACCAAGTCATGTATAAATTCAAGTAACTGAATGTCATGAATTGCGTCAATCTGACGACAAGATAGAAGGGGTTCTATTGCATGTTATTAGGGAAACCTTTTAAAGTGATCTTTCTTGAATTCCGAAAGGGTGTTGGCCGACGCTTCATATTTGTCCCAAGCTTTGGAGCACCGTTGAATTAAGCATTCGCGGCAGGGGTCAACGTTAAAAACATAGTGGCTTTCTGTCGATACTACAATAAGAGGCACAATTCCTTATTGCACAGAAGTATCACAGAACCAGAGCCCACCCCAAGCACGAGTGCTCAAGTCAAAGAAACAGCTGAGCGAAAAAACCTAACAAGTCAGCCATTCTCAACACAATTACAGTCCACTAACTCGACACTCACTAACCCAACAAATAAGCTCAAGAAACTAAGGCAATTTCTTCACACTTTGCGGCCAGCAGAAAGAAGAGTCTGCTAGGAACGGCAATGGTCAGCATTGAACACCAAGGAGCCACACACACAGCAAGAGCCCTCATTGACTCTGGATCTGAGGCAACATTTATTACAGATCGGCTGAAAAAACGAATTGGTCTTCCAACCCGATCAATAGGTGCGCAGGTAACGGGTCTGAACCAGACAGTTTCTGCAAGCCCGACAAAGTGCTGTGAGCTGACATTGCGTTCCTCAATGAATCCAACCCTTAGAATTGAGGCCCAGGCTCTGGTGATGAAGACTCTTACATGTGATTTACCCACACATTCGATTGATTCAAGCATATGTGAGACCCTGTCCAGCCACAAATGGGCAGACACCCAATTTTATATGTCTCGACCCGTGGATATGATAATCGGCTGTGATGTCTATCCACTCATTATTCATCGCGGTTTTCAGCGCAATATAGGCGTTACTGGCGCAAAAATCCAAATTTGGATGGATTCTTTCTAGACCGTTTCTTGAGTCAAAACCCAACAAAATTGTGTCGTCACAGAACACAATTAAAAGTAATGACTACTTGACTCTGTTCAAAAAACCGAAAGAAGAACCCAACCCCACAAAAAGAACTCACATTGTAAAGAATGTAAAATTTCGAGATATATTGCTATGACAAAATATCCAAAAGCAGAAGACTGGTCCAATAACCCATTTGGCACCACCCAAGACTTTAAACCAAAAAATTCATCTGCCATAGCACCCAAAGAAATCAAACCCAAATTTTCTTCACTGCCATGAGCTCCTCGAGTCATCGCCAATAACTCTCCCACCTCGATGAACCGATGAACCGACCAAGAAGAAAAAAGCGAAACGAGATAGGTTTAGCCTACTAAGCCATGAGAAACGATCTTCCGATAAATACACCCCGCTGTTTACTGGAAATCCAATCTCGTCAAAAAGCGCGATCCTAATCCAAGATCACTTCTTGGACCCAAGTAAAATAATTCAAGCCGAACCCGATATGAGAAACTTCACCCATAATAAAAGAAAATTTTACTAATTAAAAACGTAGTGGTTCTACCCTTAACTCAACTCTACTCGTTTTACTCCACCCTACTCTACCCTCTTCTACCCTACACTACCCTACACTACCCTACACTACCCTACCCTACCCTAATCGAAATAACAAGTGAGCATATTGCACTCGTATGTTATGCACTGAATATATTAAAAATGAATATTTGTATTTTGCTCACTTAAAAAATCTGTTTAGAACCCTACTAATCTTTTTTTTAGTTTGCAGACAGTGCAAGGCGGGCGGAATGTTTACGTGAAACACGTAAACACCGTGTATATTAAACACGTCCACTCGATTTACTCACTACAAGGCGCACGAGCGCTGACGGTTGTAGTTCGGCAACAGCAAGGTTGCACCAGGGTTTTATTTAAACAATTAAATGTTCTAACGAATCTTTCCAAAGAAACAACAACAAAGTTTTTTTTCCAATATGAAAAGGAAAAAATCACTAGCTGATTTTATTGCAATTTCGGTCGTGCTAAAGGCTTCATCAGAAATAACAAGATAAGCATAAAGACTAAAGTAAAGCAAAAATACAACAACAAATGTGAATATATAAAATTTGAGAAAACTGAGAAATTGAAACTTCAAATCTCATCGCCACTGTTGTGCAGTGCGTTAGTGCGCGCTTGCATGGGTATCACAAAGATTTCTGATGAAGCCTTTAGCACGGCCAAAATTGCAATAAATTCAGCTTGTGATTTTTCCCTTTTCATATTGAAAAAATAAAAACTTTGTTGTTTTTGTTGTTTCTTTTTAAAGATTCGTTATAACAATTAATTTTTCTAACTTTGCCCTTAAGCTCAATAAACTTTCAGATTTTAAACTATCAAACAACTAGAATTTGTATTTAAAATCAAGTATACACGCATACATTCCACCGTATTCGGTACTCGCCATTGACGCAGATTGGTCCGTAGATCTTACGAAGAATCTTTCTCTCGAATGCTCCTAAAGTCTTTTCATCTAAACTGCTCAGCGTCCAGGTTTGTGATGCGTAAAGTAGGACGGGCATGATGAGCGATTTATAGAGCATGATTTTCGTTCGTCGAGAGAGGGCTCTGCTTCTCAATTGCCTACTGAGCCCAAAGTAACACCTGTTGGCAAGAGTTATTCTTCGTTTGATCTCAATGCTGATGTCATTGGTTGAATTAATGCTGGATCCCAGATAAACGAAGTTCTTCACAACCTCGAAGGAGGTATTGTCAACGGTAACGTGGGTTCCAAGACGCTGGGACTGTTTGTTTGTTGACACTAAGTATTTCGTCTTATCTGCATTCACTGACAGACCCATTCGACTTGACTCTCTTTCTAATCTGGAAAATGCTGCACTGACTTCGCGCGTATTATGGCCAATGATATCTATGTCATCAGCATACGCAAGCAGCATAACACTCTTGTAGAATATTGTGCCACTACGTCTCAGATCAGCAGCTCGGATGATCTTTTCCATCATTAGGTTGAAAAAGTCACACGATAAGGAATCACCTTGTCTGAAACCTCGTTTGGTAATAAATGGTGGGGAGAGGTCCTTCCCGATTTTAACTGCGCTGCTGGTGTTGCTCAGTGTCATCCTGCAAAGTCGTATTAGTTTTGCAGGAATACCAAATTCAGACATGGTGGAGTAAATATAAAATCAGCTAGAGATTTTTTCCTTTTCATATTGAAAAAAAACTTTGTTGATTTAAAAAAAAAACAATTAATTGTTCTAACTTTGACCTTAAGCTCAGTAAACGATTTTAAACTATCAAACAACTAGAATTTGTATTTAAAATCAAGTTTGATTTAAACTATCAAACATTTAGAACTATTATTTAAATCATATAAAATCAACATAATAAATAACAAGGTCATTTAGAGAAAACTTTAATAAAGCATTATTAATATATTATTAGTTAATATATAATTACTTCAGATATTATATAATTATTATATTTTATTACTATATAGTTAGTTACTATGTTGGTTTGTTTTATATTTATTAAACATTATTGTTATATTATTTAAACATGTGGTATATCGTTGTTGGAACATAATCCCAAGCATGTTTGACAAAGATGTTTCATTTAAGTCACTTGACCAATAATTTTTGATAAACGCAAGGTTGTTTCCCTTCGGTCAATGTTAAAGTTTTTTTCTCTGATGCCCTCTCCTTTACCATTATCGTCGTAAATGGTAATATTTTATACTTGTTTAATTCCCCTTATTCTACTCCTTATATACAAATCTAGTACTACCTTCCTCTCTGCTTTACTCGTACCTTATGTTTAAGGTTAAATTACATTTCCTATTTTTAATTCCCATGAAATAATTTTAGTAAATTGTTATGTATTTTCATTCTTTGCTTTCTTCGACATCTGGTATTGCAACACATGTCATGTACTTCGAGAAATCATCTTGGAACATTTATATGTACTTATTAGCGGACTAAAAAATAACATTTATTTTTTTATTTTTTATTTTGAATTTCATAACGAATACTTAGTCATATAAGTGCTAATATATTGCTTTTACATTCTCTATTCAAAGGACGTGGGTGTTTTATTTTACTCATGTGTGGACTCATACGCCATGATGATAAACTAAACTAAACAGAATAAGAAGACAAACGAAGATTAACAAGAGAATAACGAATAAAAAAAAGAAGACAAACGAAGACGAGCCGAATAAACACAATCGATTAAAATGAGCTTTACTTGTTACGGGTGTCCTTAATACACTCACCGTTTTTTTATAACTGGAACATAACAAATTTTTATTCTGAAAACTCTAATTTAAACACTCTAAAAATTTTGTTTTCGAAAAATTGTTGGATGGTAAATCTTTATAATGTTGTCCATTGTATGCAGGATGTATTGTTTTTGTTCTTTCTGATGAGTTAATACTGCATTAAACCTTGAAATTAATGCGACTCCACGTTCTGCAATATCATTTACAACTAATTATTTTTTAGCTCTGAATTTAGCTGCACTGTATTCCTGATTTTGCTTCCAAGTCTTTGGATCGAAAGTTAAAAAATTTGGACTAATACATGCTATTTCTTTATTTAATATTGTCTCAAAAAAGAGTAGGTTTTCCTCGTAACGAAGTCACTTATTTCAGCAGTCATTATATTCTGAACATCCACAAGAATCCTTTTTGGTTTATCAGGTTTCAGCATCCACCTCGTCGTCAAAAATGGATAATGCAATGTTGGATTCATTTAAGTGCCAAAGATGTTTGAGTAATTTTTTTTGCAAAACTACTCCAATAATAGTTTCAGTTGATTTAAATAATTCTAACTCTTTAAGAAGGTTAATGTCATTGGCCGGTGCTTTCGGGGTGAAAAGCAAATATATAAAATCTGCAAATAATGTTTAACAGATGAGCTGACATATTTCAAAGAAAATTAATCAAAATTATGAAAAAAGATAAAACAAAAGAAGAATTAAAGCATATGACTTTAACGCACAAGAAACAGCAAATTTTTTTCTAAAAAGAAAAATTTTTAGAGTGTAGATAATTTTCGCCATCCACCTTGCTTGACTGACAGCAGCAGGCTAAGATATTTTATATTCCGTTAGTGTCTTTCCAAGAAATAGCGCACTTAATTTTAGCATTTCTATGTAGTCATGTAGTAGTAGTATCAACTTTATTCTTAATTTGATCTTGTATACAATTTTTCAAATCATTTCGGGTACTTCAGATAGCCACGTCTGGATCTTCAACACCAGCTTCAAAATTAGCATGCTGTAGTTCAGGCCAAAGTTTGCGAAATTTTCCAAATGAGAATATTTTTGGACCTGATGTCGTTGATTCTACAGTAGCTTTGAATGAAGCTCTGGCCAGTAATTCCATTATATGATGTCTGCATCCAAAGTGCAACAGCTGCCGGTTGAGGTTCCGCTCTAATACAGCGCAAGCTCCAATAGAAGTGCTGGTATTACTTGCTGTGATGTCGAAACACATTGCCATAACATTATTTTCTGCATGCCAGTCCAGTAAAGCTGAATAAACAGCAGCTCCTTAGATGGCACCCGTTTGTTGGACTACTTTTGGAATTCCGAGTACTTTAGTATTTCCACACAAAGATAAAATTATGGCAAGTCTGTTGCATGTCAAATGTTAACGCTTATACAATCCTCCAGCATTTTTCCATCCCAATAAACGGTGAAGGCAGCATTAATGGGAAATTATTTTTTTATATTTTTGAAAATATTTTCCCTATGTTTTAAGCGTTCCGTTCTAGTGTTCTCTGGAAATATGTGCAATGATCTCACATCGTAGCCTAAATTATATGCAGCTTGGCCAATAACTATTGCAGCTCCAGTATTACTTAGTTGAAATCTATGAAACGCTTGGGTCATGCCTATATTGACTACATTTAAAATTGGTTCTACTTCTTGTTCTTTTTAATTTTTTTTTGAGGTAAGTAAACGGATCCATCTGAGTCTGATTCTGTCTCAATACGACTAGCGCTTTCTCTGTTTTGTACTTCGGAGCACTCAGCATCTCTTATATGTTGATCAGCTTTTACAAAAACATCCTGATGGCTTTAAGTCAACCTTAAACGTACAGCAGAAATCGATTGCCGACGCACATTTAAAAAAACCGCCGTTTTCTGTTTTATCTTTTTTTAAGGTTTCTATAGCATTAACATGCGAAAGTTTTTTTTCATCAAATGCCACACCGACGCGACCATTGTTTTTACTTTTTCGAATGTTGTTATAATAATTATAATTTCGTATTATTATCTTTTCTATGCCATCTTTTCTTTTGGTTGCAATTTCGAAAAAATTATAAATTTTAATATGGGCAAAGCTATTTCGAAGGGGACGCGGCGCAGACGAGATAAAAAAAATAGCCTAAAGACCTCTCGGAGTGCATGTACCACCGGATGGACCACTGTGCTAGGGGGAACGTATCGCAACGAAGTGTAATTAAACCATAACGCTCATCAAGCAACGCGAAGTGAGAACAAGGCCGTATCAAAATCCGTTGTGCCAGTCAAGTGGCGTGATGCAACAAAAAAAAAAAACAACTTAGCATGTTGGTCACGCGATTAACGGTACCAAAACGCGAGGTACATTAAGAGACTTAGCAAATTCCGTTTCACCAGTTAAGCCACGTGGTACAACCAGGACTTAACAAATTGTTTGCTAATTATACTTACGCTTCCAGGGAGAGTGCGTCGAAAAGACTTAGGAAAACAAAATTTTATCTATGCTATTACATAAAAATGAAACTTTTAAAAAGGTAGCATGTTTGTGGTAAACTCAAGTAGCATGTGTCGGTAAACTCAAGGACCTCTGAACGGTTTTATGTGAAATGTTCCCTATTCGATTCAGAATTGATCATATATGGTTCATGTATACTCAAAATTTTTATAAATATAATAGCGAACAAGTAATTGACTGAGAAACTGGCTTAAGTCTCAATTTTTGGTAAAATTCGGCACATTTTCCCATTTCCTGCCTAAACAGTAAAATATATATGAAAATTATGTATGAACATATGAAAAATCTTCCCGATCAGTGTTGCCTCAAAGATTCTAAAAAAAGTATCAATTAGAAGGTCAAAAAGTATCCAAAAGTATCCGCTTTTAAAAAAAAAAGTATCCAAGTATCAAAATCTAAAAACCAATTATATATTCATATTTTTAGCATTCATATTTAATAACATTAATATTTTTATAAAATGCAACCCAATTTTTTAAGCTTCCATAACAATTTTATTTATTTTATTTTAAGACTAAAAAATATTTTTATTAAAATATAGCACAGTACAACATTTTTCAGTTCATTAATTGCCAACTCAATTCTGAGAACTGTATGTGAAATTAGACCCAAAAAGAAGAATTTCTGCATCATTCGTTTTGTCTTCTTACCTGCCAAAATATTTTTAATATCGATTTGAAGTTAGTAACTATCGTATAGGGGAATTTTTCACGTTTTATGCACAACAATATTTGGAGAAAACATTGACACCTTTTTTATGATTCTGAGAGTTAAAAAAAAAAGGAATAAACAAAATAATAAATAAACCCACATTTAAGGGTGCTGATTATTTGGAAAGTTTTGCACAATTTGAAACGTACAAGTGCTGAATCAGGTATATAGCCAGACACCCTTAAAATATGCGCCCATTTATAAGTACCTGGCAGTAAAATATTGAAAAATACGTAGTATTTATAGGTGTGCATTGATCGATTTTTGTCATTCAGGCAGTGCCGACGAACGCGAACAGTGAAAGTGATTTTTCTCCAGTTTTTTAAAAGTAAATAACAACAAAACATAAATTATATTAATATGGAAAACAACAAGTGCCCAAATTTGGATGAATTTTGTTACGTTTGTGGTCATATCGTCCGAAAAATACAGAAAAAAGATCGAAAAAATTTGTTTACTGAGCAATTCAAAACCGCGTATTGTAATTATTTCGATGAAGCAGATTTTAGTGGTGCAAATTTTACGCCGAACACAGTGTGCAACAGTTGTTATACTACCCTTCTAAAATGGATGCACGGAAAAAGTAGAAAGTTGTCTTTTATAAAGCCAGTAATTTGGTTGCAAGACTTAACTGGACATGATGAATCCAGGTGCTACGCATTCATAAAATTTCGTCCTGGATTAAACAGAAAACAATTGAAAGCAAAAGTCTACACTGCTGCATTTACTGCCACACTTCCAGTGCAACGCCCTGCTGATACCGATGCACCTAAACCTCCGAGTGCGGATACTGTGTCCCTGCTAGCCGAAACCGTTTTCACCAATCCGACCAATTTGGATGATGCTGATTGGACACCCGATATTGAAAATAATGTATCGGAACCGGTAACACAAATCGAAATGGATTTCATTGTGGCTAAGATGGGACTATCACAACAAAACTCGGAATGGTTGACATAATTTTTGAAGCGCAGAAAACTCACACAGCAAAATGTCAGCGCAACATCATACCGACAACACCAAGCTGATTTTCAGAAATTTTATTCTGTTGACGAAGCAAATACGTTCAGGTACTGCCATGATATACTAGACTTAGTGGAAAAATTGGGAATGGTTTATATCGCTGGCGACTGGCGTTTATTCATCGATGGTTCAGTTTCCAGTTTGAAGGCTGTGCTGCTGCACAAAAAAAATAAAAAACCATCCATTCCATTAGGATTCAGCACAACTATGAAGGAAACGTATGAAGCATTGGGCGAAATTTTGAAGAAAATCAAATACAATGAACACAAATGGAACATTTGTTGCGATCTTTACAATATCAATGTAAAGATTGGAAAGGAAGAACTCCCGAGCTCAACAAACAATTAAAATTACGCAATGAACCTATGATAAAGGACCTGGATGATATTTTGTTGCCACTGCTCCACATGAAACTGGGAATAGCTGGAAAATTCGTTGAAGTGGTGGTCAAAAAAGTTAACGGTGCCTTTGACTGTTTGAAATCCATCTTTCCGAAACTCAGTGATGAGAAAATTAAAAACGGTAGAGTAGAAGGGGGTAATGTCGTGCAGGGGGTAATGTCGTGCACTGGCTTTTTTAGCATAAAAAATTGAATGATATACCAGCCGTTGGTAAGGTATGGGCCTACTGACCTACAGAGCTCATGCATACAATACTAGCAATATCCATGTGTAAGGGCAATATGTGCGACGTTTTTTAAAAATCGCACGTTCTCGGGACGACGAAAGTGTTTTTTTATCGGATCAGAAAAATTATTTATCTCGCAGGAAAATATACCAGGTAAGTGTTTTCTTAAAGCAAATTTTAGCATAAAAAATTTGCCGCCGAAAAAAAAGATGTATTGTGATCGAAAAAATTTTTGTTCTTTACCGATTTGTCGAAGTCAACTTTGAAAATGACCTTTGGGGCAATGTCGTGCACTATACAGAAAAGAAAAGGGAAGGAAGCGCGGTCGCCCTAGTGTACCAAGGGAGTCGTGAAGCCATAACAAAGCGCTACAATCAAAATAAAATTTTCCAAAATTTTATCTCAATGTCAAGCACTTTTTGAAAAAATATTGTTTTTCTTTCCGTGTTTCATATAGCAATTTGCCTATTTTCACTTTTCTTTTCATAAAATTGTATTTTTTGATCATATTTCGGACTTGTGTATATTGCCTTATAATTAACAATAATAAATAAATAAACAATAATGCTATATCTTCTTGAATCGAACCACTACCTATCGTTTTTCACACATTCTGATACCTTTACAATACAACGCACGACATTACCCCACAAATTTTGAGGGGGGTAATGTCGTGCACATTTTTTTTTAATTTCTACTAACACGATTTCATGCTACACGAGTATTGTTACACATAAATGTTACCAACCAAATTATCTTCGATCGGATGCTTACTCGTTGTATTCGCTTGTCATGTACGGCTTTACGAGCACTTTAAAGTTGAGTGCACGACATTACCCCCCTCTACTCTACGTATCGTACTCTGTATTTAAATATTGTCATATTTAAATGTGTTAATTTCTATACATTCGCATTGCCAATAATTTGTTCGTTTTTCTTATGTATTTAAAACAGGTATTCTCAATGGACCTGATATTCGGAAATTGATCAAAAGTGATTCTTTCACAAATTTGCTTTCAGACAAGCGCGTCGGAAGCTAATTTCATCTGGGGGGCAGTACAAATGGGGGGGAAGTACAAATGGTGGTGCAAAAAAAAGTTCACCAAAATTTCTTCAAAGAAACATGAATGTGAATAAACAAATTTTTTATTTTAGTTTAAAATAAAAAAAATATAAAAATGTATAAAAAATATTAAAATTTCATTATTTTTAAAAATTCTTCCAATTTTAATATTAGAGATCATTCTTTAAAGGATCTTTCATATGGTAATATGAAAATATAAGAAATAATGGTTGCTTTTATAAAGCAAGACTATGTATATCTTTACATGGTTTAAATGCAATAAGGTACAAATTATTCCAAAATGTTTCTTTCTGTCCTTGCGAGAAACAAACTCTTTCACCACCTCCATCGAATTCAATTCTTCGGTTTTATCTTTGTGAATGTGTATAAGTGCCGCATGAGTGAGTCGTTTCTGTGTCATAGTTGCTCGAAGATACGTTTTAAGTCGTCTTAGTGCACTAAAAGAACGCTCAGATGAAGCTGCTGATGCAGGCACAGTCAAAAGCAAAGCAATAAGTTTTACAACTTCATTTAATAGTTTTTTTACAGTATCCGAATTTTTTGCAAATTGGGATATAATGCCACTACAATTTCAAGGTGTTTGGCCAGGCAATTGCTTCAGCAATTTCATCTGCAAAAAAGTCATCTGCATAAAGATCTAGTTTTGTTTTTAGATTTTGTTCAGAAGGCACTTTTCCGTTGAAGGCTTCGATTACAATATTTTCCAACGATTCAATAAGATTTACAAAGTGCCAGTTTACACTAGCTTCACTCAACCGACTCACCGAATGTTAAATCAAAGTGAGTCGGTTGAGTGAAGCTGGTGTAAACTTGCAAAAATAAAAAAAAAGTAAAATATCAACCTGTTTGATCGAATCTAGCCGTTATCTCATTTGAGGGAAGATCTAAAATTTCGAAATAATCTTTTCTTAGCCGATCATATAATGGCAACTGTACTGAAGGAACCGGATTTGATGTTTCTTGAAAGCGTCGAGGTGGATTTTCATCAGCTAATTCACAGTAGGGGCTTTTGCATGGTCCAAAACATTGGACTAAAATGGCAGATTGTACAACATGTAGTACCATGCGTAAGCTAAAACGAAAGTCGAAATTTTTGGTTTTTTTCTGCCGATTGTACAATATTGTACAATTATGTAAAATTACTGCTCAATTGTTAGGGCATCTAAAAGTTGCTTAGCTATTAGCCGGATATGTTCTGCTTGAGAGCTTGCAATTAATGATGTTGCTTTACAAGTTGGATCGTTCGAACGCTCAATCAAATAGTCCCATTAGTTTTCCATCTAACTTATCGTACAACATGTCGTCCAATATGGAAAGCCCCTAAGAACATGTCAAATTTTTTCTTACCAGAGTTGCAAAATTAACAAGCATACTTAAGGGTGCTTTTAAACTGAAGTTGTGGGTTTGCAGTAGAAACTCTACATTTTGTTCTATCTTTTTGCAAACACAGAGGAAGAAAATGGTTATCCGCAAGCATGCTTATGAAGAAGAGAGAAAGAAGAGGAAAATATATAATACAAAAATATTATCGTTGTAAAAAAAACTGATATTTTGAATAACTTTTGAAGTTTTCCTTTTAAATTGTTTAACTAGCTAAAAAAGTGGGGGGCGACTGCCCCCTTTCCCCCCGCTTCCGACGCCAATGCTTTCAGAGCATCACGACCACCAACATGCATGGAACGCATTGAAAGAAGTAATAGAATGCGTTCTAGGAAAGAACCGTGTCCAGCGAGAAGAGATACAGCAACGAGTGGAGTTCAGTTGCTGTATTATTTCGAAAAAATCGGTGCATCCATGACGCTGAAATTGCTTTTCTTGCACCACCACCTCAATACCTTTTTGGCACAATCACCTCAGGAATCAGACGAACAAGGAGAGATGTTCCACCAGGTGACCATGCCAATTGAAAAGCGGTTCAAAAGCAAAAAATTGGATGCATTGCTTGAGGAGGTTTGTTGGTGGAGTTCCACAATTATGCAGTTTGAAGAAAGCACCGAAGATGAAGACATTGAAATTGAAGGACACAGTGAAAGAAACACGCCCTTGAATAGTATGTGTATTTCGGATGACGATACAGACTCAGACCATGAATATGAACAACCTACGAAGAAAACAAGATCATCAGAACCACAAACGTCAACTTCTACAAGGATGGATATTGGCAATAATTGAACAAATGTTCTAAATTTTGTTTTTATGCATATTATAATTGCGTATTAATTGCATATTATTTTATTTTCAATAAGTTTTTGTAAATAAATTTTTTTTTGCATTATAATTTTTTAATTTTTATTTTTATTTTAAGGGTGGTGGCTATAACTGATTTTTGAAATTCATACCTTTACTTAATTGCGAATAAAAGCGAAACGCGAAATCGATTTTCATGATCTTTGTCTCATTTTGCTCATAGGTTATGTGACTTTGCGAAAAAGTAACTAGACTTGAAACTTATTTCCGTTTTGTATTTTTTATGAATTTAAAAAAAAAATATTTTTTTCTTCATGCGCTTATTTTTAACTTGGAAACTGTTGCTTTTATAGGAAAACAATATATGAACAGATTATGGGAATTGTAATTCTTAATTTTTTAAAATTTATTTCAACTAAATCGGGCTAGTGGTTGTCGAGCTATGTCAAACAACAGGGCCTAAAACGTGATAAATTCCCCTATACGATAGTACTAACTTCAAATCGATATTAAAAATATTTTGGCAGGTAAGAAGACAAAACGAATGATGCAGAAATTCTTCTTTTTGGATCTAATTTCACATACAGTCCTTAGAATTGAGTTGGCAGATCATGTGTTGTACTGTGTAATAATAAGAAATAAAGCATGTATAAAATTAAAAAGGAACATAAATTTCAATACATACTTCTGTCTTTTATATGTGTTGCCATGGCTCTTTAATTACATTTATTTTATAAGAATAATATTTAAACAAAAGCAAAATACAAAACAATATATAATTGCATATAAAAGGGGAAAAAAATAACTTGTTTAGTTTAGAGTAAAATAGATTATATGGGTTGCTATTGCCTTTCAATTAGTTATATTAAGCTAACATTGCACGTTAAAAAAAATTTTAATTAAAATACTTATCTTAACCCTACAGTAGTCGTGAACCTAGATTTTACATATAAATGTCATGCATACATATGTAGTCCGCGCGACAACTGTTTTAATATTTTTTTTAATGCATCTTCTTCTCGCTAGGTGTCGTAAAAACAAGTAGTCGTTTTCAGACAGGGTCAAGATATTTTGGTCCCAATTTATCGGAAACAAAAAATCAAAGTTCAGGGTTAAAGACTTGAAATTTTATTTACGTAAATAATACAAAATAACAATATTCCAAATAAGTTTGTTTAATGCATCTTCTTCTCGCTAGGTGTCGTAAAAATAAGTAGTCGTATTCAGACAGGGTCAAGATAGTTTGGTCCCAATTTATTGGAAACAAAAAATCAAAGTGCATGTTAATCGTTATTAAGATTTTACAGAAAGAAGATTTTTGTACTTGACGGTACAACCTTTCTAAAATTATTAAGTCTCGTTACATTGTGCAATCGCTATGGGAATCTTAAGGGTTAAAAATAACAGATTTTTTAAAATCTCTTAACTATGGCAGACTTCAAATATTTTTCACAAAATTTAAAAGTTATTTGTAAATAGATTCCGAAAATGTATTTTTTGGTAAGAAAAAATTGCCCAAAAATGTCTAAGCCCTTATTTATCTTAACTTTTTTGTTGAATTTAAGGTACTGCTTACTTTTTACATTTTGCAAACAAAAACATATATTCATATTAAGAAAGATTTTTTAAAAAAAGTATCCAAACTGACACTGAGGCCATAAAAAAATATCCATAAATTTTTGAAGGAAAAAAAGTATCTAAATGGATTCATTTGGATCCAAACGGCAACACTGTTCCCGATTCCAATAAAAAAGTCTAAGGTGCCATGCATCTACGGTCAATGGTTGTGTCATAAAATTTACATTTTAATAAAAATTAAATCATTTGCTTGCAAGCAGGTTGTCTGTTGATTGACTTTATTGTTGTTACTGCTTGCAGCTTTAGTTTCTTGCATTGGGATGAAAAGAGAACAACGTGTGTAGCTTTTATTGCAATTACTTAGCACACCACGAAATAAAGCAATTATGAGCAAAATAATTAGTGACACATTTTCATTATAATATTTTGTTTGGCAAATACAATTTTAAGACTTATTGAGGATTCGAAAATTTTAAATAGAGTTTTTGCAATTCATTAATGTGGTTTAATGATTTCATATTGTTTGAATGAATTTCTTTTAAAATAAATTTTGTTAGTATTTAGATATGCTCCAAACTACGTTTGTTAAAGCATTAATTGAGTGTTGCTTTATGATTGTTTGTACAAATATGTAATAAGCCCAACCTCAGTATATATACCTATAATATCTTAATCCAAAAAGTTGGTAATAGGCACCTATTTTGGCAATCTTATCGAATTCTCTTTGTGTGTTGTCAATACAAAATTTAAATTTCCATACAAATTTCATATTAAAATAATAAAATATTTTTAACTTATTTGAGTATTTAACCTATTACATTTATTTTTTACATAACGCAAAAATGGGTGAATTTGCATAAAGCTTGATGTCTAAATGAAGGGAATTTAATAACTTTAAAAAAATCAGAGTAAAGTAATCAAGTTATAAGCAAAATAATTAGAATTTATATTGAAGAACCCGAGCTTCTTATGATCAGTTGTGTTGTGGTGTGTGTGTGTATTATTAAATGTGTGTACAATGATCAAAAAACTGCACCCTCAATTTAAAGCCGACTCTAATAGCGCATTCTTTTCTGAAAAAAATTCTGACCTCACAAAATGCAGAACATTTCAGATTCTGACCGGAATTTAAAGAATGTTGACCTCTTTTGAGTTGAAAAAAGAGCAAAAAAATGCAGCATTTTTAGTTCATTTGATATTGGCTGCACTGTTGTTTTGAATTACTATGTATTTACGATTAAGGTTATGCATAGTGTCGACTGTATGGAATTTTTAACAAGTATTCAATCAAATATTCATCGAGCAATTCAGTTTTATTAAAACTAACTACTTTATTCAAAAATATATTGGATTTAATTTCAGAAAACTTTAAAAACTGCAACTTTTTGCATCTCACAATTGTCACAGCACAAAATATTAATGTCAAAATTACTTTATTTTGCCTTTATGTTGGTATTACTAGAGGGCAGAATGTAGAACCTTCGTATTTTACAGGTTAGATCATTTTGCATTTGTTATACTTTTGCGGCCAACATTTTCGAGAAAAGAACGCGATTTAAGGTCAACATTGTTTTTTAGAAAAGAACGGAAAAAATGCAGAATTCTTGAAGAGGTCAGAAAAAATACATAATGATAATATAATCGCTATAACAAATTTTCTAAAAGGAACGGCAAGAAAAACTACTCGTAGAGGGCACTACCGTTGCAGTCAAAATTAAATTCAAACAAGCAATCATGATACAATAACTATTAGGTGTTATGAGAACGTGTGTCGTTTAAAACTGTTGTGAACTGTTATGGTAGCAATACCTTAGGGAACGATATTTTTCTCTGAACGTGTTTTACTCTAAACGTCAGAAAAATTGTAAATTATTTAATTTAATTATTAATATTATGCAATTATATAAATAATTTTAGTGCAATTGCTGGCTTCACTGAATGCGTTCAATGTGTGTGACACACGCGGTTTGTTTTGTTTTCTTTTGCTTAAAAGTCAATGGTGGCAGCTCGTGAGAAAATTGGTAGCTGTCATGGTTACCTAATAGTCATTGTATCAAACAAACAAATAATTCAAAAAATGTTATTGGATTATTATTTTTGTTTTTGTTTTGCATGTAAAAAAAATAATCTGGAATATTTTGAAGCGAATGGAACACAGCTACTGTAAGGCTATTATCTACGTCTTCAGAAGATTAATTCAAAGAAAAGAAAGCCCTTACGAAGCTTTATTTTTTAAATAAAAAAAACTTACTGAAATGCAGATCCGATGAAAAACATTTTGAAAAAAAGACATCATGCCAAATACTTTAGTATAATGTGTTTTTAGTTTTTTCAATATACTGGAAAAATTAAAAAAGTTTTGAATTCGAGTCAACGCAAACATTTTGTCTTTAAACTTTTTTTCATGTTGTGATATTCGTTGTATTATATACATTAATTATAGGCCCAAGTTATGGTCTTGCCCTAGCAAATTCAAGTTTTTTTAAATCATCACAAATTCCCACAATACAACTAATATATTCAATACAGAATATGTATCTAATGCGATTATACAAAAATCATTAATTCAAAGAAAAGAAAAGCTTCCTTTTTGAAATAATGAAAATCTATTGAAATGCAGATACGATGAAAGATATGTGCAAAAAAAAGAAGATTATTTTAGTTTTATATGTACTGTAAAAATGAAGAAAGTTTTTGCATCCGAGTCCACGCGAACATATTCTAGACGTTAAACTTTTTTCGAGCGTTGTTAACACAAGGATGAGTTGGATTAACATTTAATTTTTTGATATTCGTTGTATTCTTTATTAATAATAGGCCAGTGCTATGGTCCTGTCTTAACTATTTCAAGTTTATTAAAATCTTCTTCACAAATTCTCACAATATTATTAATTTTGGGTTATCTTAAAAATAGATAGTCAGAACCCTAGGACCGAGACAAGTACCAAAAAAGTATCTAATGCGAACCTGTGCGATAAGGCAATCAAGCGCGGCCAAGGTTTTAAGTTTTTGGTTAAAAAATTATTTTAATGCCATATGAGTTCAATGAAAAGTTGTTTAGTTTTTGTGTCATAGCTTTGGCTAAGGTCATGCTAGAAGCTCCAGATTGTGTTCGTTTATAGTTATTTATGTGTGGAACACACCTGCATCAAGAAATCAGTTCTGTCTTAAGTCGACTTAGCGATTATTCCTTATCGACACATATATATTGTTGAATCTAGGGTGGGTTATTCTTATGACATTTCCTTCGTGTCATGTTGTTCATAGTTTTGGTTGTTGCAGCTTTCATTTCACTTTTATTTTAATGAGAATGGAATCGCAACAATAGGTTTGCTCCCGTACTAAGTTCAAGTAATTGAAATAGATTAGAAAGTGACATTTTGCATGTTATTCTTCTCTCTCGAGCTTTAACAATTAGTAAAATAACGCTTTCAAGCAACTTCAAGCTACTTGAATCGAGCACGGAAACAGACTTAATATCTAAAATTTTTCGAAAACAATTAAAGCTGTTATTTACATTACTCACTTGTTCAACAAAAATAAAAAATAAAGAAATTGTTTCCATATCGCGAGCAAATCCACGGAGGGTTGCTAGTATCTTATACGTTCTGTTATCGGGCGAGTGCGTCGAAAAGATTAATAAAAAATTATTTAGTATATATATTCCAAATTATGTTACCGAGCGAGTACGTTGAAAAGACTAAGAAAAATCTTGTTCTACCAGTCGTTCAACGTGGTATCTCCAAGACTTAGAAAAAAAAATTAATATATATATTACAAATTATGTTACCGAGCGAGTACGTCGAAAAACGTCAATTGAAAAAACTTTTCTGTCTGAGCTGGAATTGAACCCGGGCTACCGCGGTTCTTTAGCTTAAGGGCCACGCACTCTACCCACTAGGCTACGGCCGTCACGTTAATATAGAATTGCTTCACATAAATCACTCGTTACCGGGCGAGTACGTTGAAAAGACTAAGAAAATCTTGCTCCATCAGTCAAGTAACGTGGTATCACCAAGACTTAGAAAAATATTTAGCATATGACAACCTATGCTATTGGGCGAGTGCGTCAAAAAGACTTAAAACAAAAAAAAAACTTTTAATGTATTATAGCTTATGCTACCGGGCGAGTACGTCGAAAAGACTTAGAAAATCTTATCACCGAAACACAATTGAAAGTGTTAACATAATTTCAAGCAGAAAGTTTATATTTCTTTTATTTAATTGCTGAATAACTTTTACATATATAATTTTTTTTAAACGTCAATAAAATTAATTATTCAATGAATATATTTTAACATTCAACACTGAATCATCCATCAAATTTAAAACACTTTGAATAATGTAAATTAAAAATTGATTCACTGTCATCGTTCAACGTTCACTATCATCGTTTTGAGTCAAATGTCTAAATTCGTCTCTAGAAAATCTTGCTCCACTAGTCGGGCAACGTAGTATCACAAAGACTTATGGTCCAATTATGTTCGCGTAACACAACGCAAGGTGGCCTTAGCAAATGGCACGTGAATTGCTGTTGTATATGCTTTGTGTGTAACTGGTTATGCACCACGTAACGAAGCTTAGAACAGTATAGATAAAAACAGAATCTTATCTCACAACCTTAAGTAAACGTATAACAAATAAAAAGTTCAATTTCATTGTGAACTTACGTCGGCTCTACTATCACAATCGTGGTAGATCTACCACATTTTTGGATGCTACACTATTTAAAATTTTCAAGTGACAACACTGGTGATAGCTGCATTTTCATAGCAACAGTTTATGTGCGATAAATTTCCTGATAAGTTGTGTCTTTTAACGCACAATTCTTTTTTTGTTCTGTCTTTTGTTCTTGGTGTGGTGAATTTGCTAATAGATATAATTTTCCGCCAATTAAAAACATCTTCATTTTTGTAAACAAAACCAGCTGAGTTAAAGGTTTTTTAGTAGATGTACGTCTGCACAATCAACACGAAAATATCTACGTGCAATTTGCCATTTGCTACGGCCACCTTGCGTTGTGTTACGCGAACATAATTGGACCCTTACACACAGAATCTGTAGTCAGCTTGGTGTTGAATGTGTCTCGTGTGTGGTGAATTTGACTGAGGTAGGATTTCGCCATTTCTAATGACGTGGGTATTAAAAATGGCCTAGTGTTGTTAACCGACTATTCTAGTGGTCGTTCACACGCTTACTTTTAGCTATGTAATTTCTAGGTACAAATGCTACGTTTTGCCTACCAGTGCGATTAAATGATAACAAAAGCTAATTACTCTTGACTCTAACTAATCCTAGGCCTGATTACGCATAATTAAAAAAGTTACTTATCAAACGAGTGGAACGACTTCCATCCTCACAGTTCATTTTTAACAACAGAAGCACTTTCTTTAACACTTTCAGCTTCGTCTTGCACTAAATAAAATATTCTTCCCAAACATTTTTTTAACTTGGAAGTATTATGACACTGAAATTATCTATTCTTCCACCTGCAATTTTATATCGAGCTAACTTACAAAAAACCCAACATTTTTAACTACTTAGCAATTCGGTAAACACTTCTAGATGAAGCATTGCTTTCAATATTTTTTAATATTTGTTACTTATTTTATCAAAAACACAACCAACATGTTAATAGTCTAGGTGACAGTAGTAATGACAGAGACAGAGAGTAACACCAGTACTTTGTTAAATTTGTTGTATCAATATATTTTCACTACGAGATTTTAATTAAAGTTCTGTTACATATTATGCCTGGAAAGCACTCTGTATTAGTTTATCAACATGGCGGATGAGTAATATTGAATTCAAATAAAACACCCACGGCCCTTGAATAGAGTATATAAAAGCAATATATTAGCACTTATATGACTAAGAATTCCACTTTTACTCTGTTATGAAATTAAAAAAAAAAGATATTATTATGTTGATTTTATATGATTTAAATACAAATTCTAAATGTTTGATAGTTTAAATCATACTTGATTTTAAATACAAATTCTAGTTGTTTGATAGTTTGAAATCGTTTATTGAGCTTTAGGTCACGGTCAGAACAACTGATTGTTCTAACGAATCTTTCCAAAGAAACAAAAACAATAACAACGTTTTCAAAAGAAAAACTGAGAAATTGACACTTAAAATCTCATCGCCTCTGTGGTGCAGTGCGCTAATGCGTGCTTGCACGGCATATCACAAAGATTTCTGATGTAGCCTTTAGCAGGGCCGAAATTGCAATAAAATCAGCTAGTGATGTTTTCCTTTTCATTTTGAAAGCGTTGTTGTTTCTTTGGAAATATTCGTTAGAACAATTAATTGTTCTAACCTTGACCTAAAGCTCAATAAACGATTTTAAACTATCAAACAACTAGCATTTGTGATTAAAATCAAGAATGATTCAAGCTATCACACATTAAGAATATGTATTTAAGTCATATAAAATCAACATAATAAATAACAAGGTCATTAAGAAAAAACTTTTATCAAATGGTATAGCACGACTAAAGAGAAACAGGCTGAAAATATATCAGCAAAATCTAAAAAAAACTTCAGTAACCATGCATTGTTAGTGGAAGACTTCAAACAGACTTTTGGACTCAATAATAATAGCATAAGCATAAAGACTAAAGTAAAGCAAAAATACAACAAGAAACATGAAAATATGAATTTCAGGGAAAAAACTGCGAAACTGACACTTAAAATCTCATTGCCTCTGTGGTGCAGCGCACTAATGTGCTTGCACGGCGTGTCACAAAGATTTCTGATGAAGCCTGTAGCAGGGCCGAAATTGCAATTAAATCAGTTAGTGATGTTTTCCTTTTCATATTGAAAATGTTGTTGTTTCTTTGGAAATATTCGTTAGAACAATTGATTTTCTAACCTGACCTAAAGCTCAATAAACGATTTTAAACTATCAAACAACTAGAATTTGTATTTAAAATCAAGTATGAGTAAAGCTTTCAATTATTTAGAATTTGTATTTAAATCATATAAAATCAAAATAATAAATAACAAGGTCATTTAGAAAAAACTTGAAGTAAATATTATTTTTTAAATATTTTTTTAAATGAAAATAAATATTTTGAAAAAAAAATTTATTTAAGCCACACTTAATTTTCTTTATGATACTTAAAGCAATCAATTTATCGCCCTTTAAAAATTTATGGGAATTATTTAAGCGAAATTTTTAACTAAAAATTGATACAAAATTCAACTTTAACCACTCACAACACCATAAACTATGGCACTTAGATAAAAAAATTATACCTAAAATTGTAACCTCTTTATACTGCATTTTATCTACTAAAGATAAATCATCTTAAATTTTTTTTTTTAAGATTTATAGAACAATGCATGTTTGAACTGTTTTTAAGCCCATTTTGGAGGCTTTAATTGAAAACCGACTAGCGAATGACCACTAGGTATACAAAGTTTTTTGCAGATCTAATTTTTTACCCTTGATCTTTATGAAAACGCGCGGGGAGAGAAAAAAAACACTTTTGCACATTTGGGTGCTCTAATGTCCATGTAGAATTTGTTAAACGGAAGTATTGGTGTTTCTGTTAATACCATAGGCATTTTAGTGAGTCAATAACTCTTATTTACTTGACATTTATTGCACGCTCTTACATACTCCTTTATTTGTTTTATTCCCTTCCATTGCTTTCTTATTCTAAAGTACGTTTTTAGCGCTCCCTAATGCCCTCCTAATGGCAAGTTATGAAAATCTTTCAATATCCTTTATATACCCTTCCTGTCTGTAAGAATCTCTATGTTTTCTGTGTTTCTATTTTCGAATACCTTTTCTCTGCTCTGTTTTATTACCTGCTTGCAAATGCAATTGGTCGATCTTCTCCTACTTCACCTTGTGACAAGACTGCTCTTAATACTTCAACATTCGCGTTTGAAGTTAGTAAAAATGGCTTGTTAAAATCGGGGTATGCCAAAATGGGTGATGAAGTCACCGCTTTCTTTATTTTTTCAAATGCTTCCTAACACTTTTCTGACCATTGGAACTTACAATTCTTCTTCAATAAATTGTTTATGGGTGATGCCATTTGCGACATATTTTTTATGAACTTTCTGTAAGAACTGACTAGGCCTAAAAATGCTTGCACCTCTTTTCTATTTCTAGGTATTGGAATATCCTTCACGCATTTAAACTTTTGCGGATCGGCTAACGCCCCTAGGTGTCCTAGGTACGATATTTTTCTTCGAAGAAACTAACACTTTTCCGTATTTAACTTTAAGCAATTTTCCCTACGCCTATGGAATACTTGTGTTAGCCTTTCCTCGTGCTGCTGCAAATTTTTGCCGTACATAATAACATCGTCTAAATATACAAAACAATCTATTCTTTGCAATACTGTAAGGATATTATTCATTTACCTTTGAAAGGTCGCTGGAGCTCCGGTGAGTCCAAACGGCATCCAATTGAATTCGTAATAACCAAATGCTGTTCTAAACGCTGTTTTCTCTCTGTCTTTTTTGCTCATGAGGACTTGATGGTACCCACTGCCTAAATCTAACGTTGAAAAATATCTGCAGTGCCCTAACTGATCTAATATCTCATCTATCCTTGGTATCGGAAAAATTTGTTTAATTGTAGCGTAATTTACCTTCCTGAAATCTATGACCAATCTCCACTTTTTCCTTCCATCGCTTTCTGTTTTTCGGTACTAACAACAATGGCGAATTCCACGGTGATTTGCTGGGCCTGATAATGCCATCTTCTAAAAGTTGTTCTACCTGCATTTGAATTTCCTCTCTATATGCTTGAGGTAATCTATACTGTTTTTGATTTATTGGAGGATCTAATTGGATCTTATAGGTCTATTCTGGCAAAGTATCAATTATTACCCAGTATTTTTATTATGTCTGTGTGTTTGCTGTAGCTTTGTGATCTTAAAACAAAATTTGAAGCTCAAAAATAAAAAATTTTGATAGAAATTGTCACCTGCTTTTCAGATAGTCACAATTTCATTAAAAAATTTTGTTTTTTGAGCTTCAAATTTTGTTTTGAAATCACAAAATTACAGCAAACACATAGAAATAATAAAAATACTGGGTAAGAATTGATACTTTGCCAGAATAGACCTGTTAATCTCATGTACCAATACCGGAGTGTATGACAATTTATCTCCTTCAAATAGAAAAATATCATGGTATATCGTTATTAAACTCTCGATTGCAGATCGCTTTTCTGCTTTTAAATGCTCGTCTAATTTAATTGCTTGTGATAATTTATTAATTCTTTCTTTTATGTTACATTTTTTTTACATTGAATTTGTTTTCATGTTAAAAATGTTAAAATTTTAAACTTTTTGGTTTAAAGAGTCTTGGCACAATAACGTCCTCGTTATTTGAAATTAAAATTGAGATATAAGCTGTATTGTTAGTTACGTTGATCAAACATTCATCTAAATAAACTCCTGGCAAAATCTCCTGTTTATATACCACTACCACCGGAATCTTCGTTTCTATCTGTATTTTTACGACTTTTACAGTCCTCGCTTACATTTTCAATTCCTTACTGTAATTAATCGAGCTTATTTTATTCATTTGTAGTAATGGTAATTTTAGTTTTTGTTATATATCACTAATATTTTTTCTATCGTATTGATGTGGACTTATTCCACAAACTATCCCGGCCTACTATACCATCTACAGGCAGTCCTTATGATACGACGTGCAACTTAAAACTAAGGTTATCTACCTCGTCATGTTCTATCCTCACTGATCCAAGTGTTTTGACGAATCCCCCAATTGCTCGACTTAAATTTTTGATTTCTTTCTCCCTGCCCTCAATCGTTTTCAACGATTTTTGTTTAACCAAACTAGTGTGTGCTCCAGAATCCACAAATAGAATGAGTCCACCATTTATAGCATTCTTGCAAGGAATATCTATAAATACGTCATTAACTTTGGATATTCTTAAGCATTCACCCTTTTCCCTCTCTAGCACGGTTAGATTTTTGTGCCAACAACCTATTGATTTATTTTTATTAAAACTTTCTTTTACTAACTCGAATTTTTCCATTATAACCCCTACCGCTCTCATAATATTTTCAAACTTGATTCTCCTATCTTTTACTATTTATGTCTCTCCGTGCTTTCCTCGTGCTTCCCATGGCCATATTAACTACATATCGAATTACCTGCATTATTGACAAACTGATATAAAAAAAAATTGTTTTGATGTTTTCCTAGTAACTCCATTATTTCCTCTGAGCTTGGGCTTACTACATTTTCTTCTGATTGGGGTTTACCGATATTTACAATATTTTCAGATGTCAAATCTTCGGTTACTAAACTTTCTGCTGGCTGAGACACACAGAAATTCACAATCTGTTCAGACGTCGAGCTCTCTGTTACTGTCTTCTCTATCGGCTTAGATGTAGAGACATTCACAATCTTCTCAGGTGTCGAATTCTCTGTTACTATCTTTGTCAGCCTAAGTGTTCCTCTATTTCGGGGTTCCCAGCTTATTGGCTTTTTCGAGGCCCCTGCCCGTTTCCTGACCTATTTTCCCAATTTATCTCTGTGTTACAATCTTTCTCCATGTGGCCTAACATGTTACACCATCTACATTCGATCGCATTATTTGGTCCTTGGTTTTGTCTCCCGTCCCAATAATTTCTGGACGGATTCAAGGTACTCTCATAGCCTTTTCTAGTCATCTGGTTATTTAGCGGACTAAATTCCTGGGCATTCTTACAACCCTTATCATGCCCGTATTCCTGGCACTTTTCGAAATAGGGCGTGTTTTTTCTTGTGTAACACTCATCCCTCGTATGCCCTACCTTATTACAAAATGAACACGTTGGCTTCCTGTTTAGGTTTGATCGACCTGTAAAATTTCCTGTTCCTTCGAACTCTTGGGCTCTTTTGTTCCTATCGTAATTATCAGGAAGTGCGGGACTCCCTTTTTGACTGGGTCCCACCTTACCACCGTTTGAGGAAATTTGCCTGGCTTTTGTATTGAGATTAATTCCAAACGCATCTCCCTCTAATACTGAGGTTTTTCCCCTTTCAATAATTGCAGAGGTATTTATCGCCTCTTTCTCTCCATCAGTCATGATACTTTCCATCATTTTGACATTCAACATGTGAATTCTAAGAGTTGGATTCTTAATACTGCCTATTTATTATTTCTATTGCTGATATCCTAAGAGCGTTTAGCCTTCTACAATATTAACGAATCTCTTCCCCTGGCTGAGGCACGGATTTAAGATAAGTATATTTTATAAGCAGTTATAGCTTATTTATTTGGTGCGAGGTTTGTACTTTTTTTTATATATATTTTTTCTAAAGACAGTTTTTTTAATTTCGTAACCTTTTATTTGAAAATATTTTTTGCAACTTAAATTTTCAGATGAAAATTCTTAATACATTAAAATATGAGTAATAATGAAAATGTTTTTTTATATACAACAAGTTTAACAGGTAGCAGATAATAACAACACACGAAACATATAAGGTAATTAATAAGTTAATACATAAAGTCAAAAAAGGTAAGTAAGTTGTATGTTAAGATAGAGATCAACGTAACTAAAAAGGTAAGTAAGATAGAGTGTAGAAATTTAACTGATGTGGTGATAAAACAAGGCACCACATTATTCCCCCTCCTCAAATGAATTTTGTTGTATTTCGGAATAAATTAATATGTACTTTTTTTTTGGGTTGTGTTGTAGGTGCTGTGTCTGTGTTTATCGATGCTGGTTTTAAACGATCTAAACTAATTGTAATGTGTGTATTATTCTTAAGTATTGTAAAGTATTTTGGGTTGCGATTAATTACTTCAAAAGGTCCGTTTGTTTCTTTGGAAAGATTCGCTAGAAAAATTAATTGTTCTAACCTTCACCTAAAGCTCAATAAACGATTTTAAACTATCAAACAACTAGAATAAGTATTTAAAATCAAGCATGATTTAAACTATCAAACATTAAGAATATGTATTTAAATCATATAAAATCAACATAATAAATAACAAGGTCATTTAGAAAAAACTTTTATCAAATGGTATAGCACGACTAAAGAGAAACAGGCTGAAAATATATCAGCTGTTTACATCAAACTTAAACACCGTGTGTATTACACACGTCTTCTCAATTACTCGCTACAAGTCGCACGAGCGCTGACAGTTGTCGTTCGGCAACAGCAACGTTGCACCAACAGCGTATTTTCATTAGTTGTACTGCACAGAAAGTGAAGATAGTTTTAATAAAACCCACCAATGGAAATAACCCACCCACAAGAACTTACAACAAGACAACATCCATTACATCAAAGGCACAGATTTATGTACAACAAATACACTAATTGGACATCAATCAACATTGCAACAACCCACCCATCCAGAAGACAAAGACATCACCACGAGCTCAACAAGGAAGACTACAGTCAACGGATCAACAACCAGTAAATACAAACACCCTACAACACGTCAAAACACACTTATTTATTGTAAACAAGTGTTTCACCAAAATGTATAAATAAAACATAAATTGTTCCTAGCCCACTCTAACCCATTTGTTCTCTTTTTCCGCCACTCTATCCACGATCTTTCGCTACCCGAACATTTGGTCCTTCGAGCCGGATAGCGAAACCAGCACCCACAAAATTGGCCAAGAAAATTATGCGACTTCCAACGTCCACAAAAAAGAGACCCTCACAGCAAGAGCATAAAACCTACAGCAAAGAACACAAACAAAAGCGAGCAAAAAACACACTTGAAAACACTCTTGGAACACACAAAAATACACCTAACCCTACCCAAACAAAGAAACATAGTGAGTTTACATTTATTCATTTTTATTAAGTGCTTTAAATAATTGTAAACGAAATATTTAAAATTCACTTAAAATATTTGTGCACAAAGTCTAAAATACACACAAACGCCGAAGAAAAAACTGCACGAACAAATTTTCGTCGGAACAAAACACACCGGCAAATAGTGTAACTTATTTTAATAATTTAAAACATTAATATATAAAAAAGTGCACAAATATTACAAATATTTCACTAGAACACACACTTAAAATAACTTGTTGTGGATAAATTATTTATAATAAAAAAAAATAAAAATATATTAATTTTGCTCAGCAAGCTTGCACTAAGTTAAAGATTTCGCAGTTGATTCAGTTTGCTAACTTCTTTGCTCGTTACCCACCCATTCCTTCGTTTATGCGTATAAACATGCGTACATACATACACTTTAAACAATAGAAAATGTTTCTCATTTGGTGTTGCCACATCGAGAAAAACTTTTGTAATACCCTATCGAAAAAAATTTTGGTTTTTTTAAAATTTACCCGATATTATTAAAAATTTATTTATTCGAAAAAATTGTTAACCCTTTGCTATTCCTTAACCCATTAAGAACCCTTAACCCTTTTTAACAAGTTTTTCAAGTTTTTGGAATTTTTCGGCGATTTTAATATAAATTAAATTTTAAACTAAAAATTTGCAAAAATTTTGCTTGCTAACCCATTAGCACCCTAAATAAAAATTAATTAAAATCTTATTTTCTCTCAATTAAAGTAATTGGTGAGACCCTCAACACAATTAATACGCTAAATTTGAGATTTTTAAACAAATTTTTTCATCCATAAAATTCTTATTCCTTTACCACCCTTAACCCTTACACCGCAAATCATCAAAATGTCAATGACCATATTTGTTCATTTTTCAAATGACATAATGGATTTGGAAAAGTGGCACAACAACACCCAACTCCAAAATCAGACTTCACATGTGCTGGAAGTGCAGAAGAAGCAACTGCAATATTTGTTCAACAAATTTCAGGCAGCATATGAAGCTGTGCGAGAAATGCCTGAAGGCCCAAAAGCGCCTCTTGATCAGGAAAAATTCAAGGCAAGGTACCGAAAGACGTACCAGGCATATGTGAGCTGTTGTGCTTCAATAACAGAACATATCGAAACGATGAAGGCTTTCGAAGAAAAACCCAAAACTTCGGCCCCACAGAAAACCCTAGCTTCGGAACATCACCCTATAATAAATCTTCCACCCTGTGACATTGACATTTTCAATGGAGATTATTCCATATGGCCAACGTTTAGGGACCTGTTTACGGCCCTCTACGTTAACAATACACGCTTGAGCAATGTGGAAAAGCTTTTCCATTTGCTGCAAAAAACCCGCGGCGATGCTAAGGACATAATAAAAAATGCCCTATTGACAAATGAAGGATTTTTTATGGCGTGGAGTAATCTCGTCGACCAGTACGAAAATAAAAGAATGCAAATAAACGCGCAACTCAAATTCCTCCTTAATTTGCCACAAATTTTTATAGAGTCAGGAAGCTCTATCAAGACACTCCAAAGGACAATAAATAATTGTCTTTGGTCCTTTAAAACACTAGAGATAGATACGGATAGTTGGGATCCTATCTTAGTGTACATTTGCTCAACCAGACTACCCAAGAGTATCTTAGAGGACTTTGAAAGTTCTCTAATCGATAACTCCACAATTCCTGAATGGAAAAGTCTGGACAAATTTCTGGCCCACAAGTTTAAAACACTCGAATCAGTTAGCGACATTAAAGGTTTTGCCTACACAAAACCTAGTCAACCAAACCCTTCCAGTAGCTCTGGACCCAGATGGGCAGAAAAGCGCATTAATTCGTACTACCTAAATTTGCCAAACCCGAATATGAAGCTGATGGAGCTATCTGCAGACTTTGCAATAGCAAGCACACTCTTCGGGATTGCCCAAGCTTCATCTCCATGAATGTGGATGATCGCCTTGCCACAGTTCAGCAAGCTGGATGCTGCTTTAATTGCCTAGCAGTCTCTCATGGAGTAAATGACTGTAGAAGCGGATATAACTGTCGATACTGCAATAAGAGGCACAATTCCTTATTGCACAGAAGTATCACATATCCAGAACCCACCCCAAGCACGAGTGCTTAAGCCAAAGAAGCGGCTGAGCAAAAAAGCTCTACAAGTCAAGCATTCTTAACACAATTACAGTCCACTAACTCGACAATCACCCACCCAACAAATGAGCTCGAAGAATTTAAGGCAGTTTCTTCACACGTTTCGGCCAGCAGAAAGAAGACTCTGCTAGGAACGGCAATGGTCAGCATTGAACACCAAGGAGCCACACACTCAGCAAGAGCCCTCATTGACTCTGGATCTGAGGCAACAATAGGTGCGCAGGTAACGGGTCTGAGCCAGACAGCTTCTGCAAACCCGACAAAGTGCTGTGAGCTGACATTGCGATCCTCAATGAATCCAACCCTCAAAATTGAGGCCCAGGCCCTGGTGATGAAGACTCTCACATGTGATTTAACCACACACTCGATTGATTCGAGCATATGTGAGACCCTGTCCGGCCACAAATTGGCAGACACCCAATTTTATATGTCTCGACCCGTGGATATGATCATCGGCTGTGATGTCTATCCACTCATTATTCACCGTGGTGTTCAGCGCAATATAGGCGGATTCCTACTAGCGCAAGAATCCGAATTTGGATGGATTCTTTCTGGACCGGTTCCTGAGTCAAAACCCAACAAAATTTTTTCGTTACACAACACAATTAAAAGTAACGACTACTTGACTCAGTTCAAAAAACTGAAAAAAGAGCCCAACCCCAACAAAAAGAACTCACATTGTAAAGAATGTAAACTTTTGAGACTTATTGCTATGGCAGAGAATCCAAGAGAAGACTGGTCCAATAACCCATTTGGCACCACCCAAAACTTTAAACCAAAAAATTCATCTGCCATAGCACCCAAAGAAATCAAACCCAAATTTTCTTCACTGCCACGAGCTCCTCGAGTCATCGCCAATAACTCACCCACCCGTCGTTTTCACTCGATAGATGAGAACTTCGATGAACCGACCAAGAAGAAAAAATCAAAACGAGATAGGTTTAACCTACTTAGCCATGAGAAACGATCTTCCGATAAATACACCCCACTGTTTACTCGGAATCCAATCTCGTCAACAAGCACGATCCTAACCCAAGATCACTTTTTGGACTCGAGTAAAATAATTCAAGCCGAACCCGATATCAGAAATTCCACCCATAATAAAAGAAAATTGTACTCATTAAAAACATAGTGGTTCTACCCTGCACTCAACTCAACTCTACTCTACTGTACCCTACTCAACCCTACTGTACCCTAATCCACCCTACTCTACCCTACTCTACCTTAACCTTATCGAAATAACAAGTGAGCAAATTACACTCGTATGTTATAAGATATGCACTGAATATATTAAAAATGAATATTTTTATTTTGCTCACTTAAAATATCTTTATAGAACCCTACTAATCCCTTTAGTTTGCAGACACTGCAAGGCGGGCGGAATGTTTACGTCAAACGTAAACACCGTGTGTATTACACACGTCTTCTCAATTACTCGCTACAAGTTGCACGAGCGCTGACAGTTGTCGTTTGGCAACAGCAACGTTGCACCAACAGCGTATTTTCATTAGTTCTACTGCACAGAAAGTGAAGATCGTTTTTATAAAACCCTCCAACGGAAACAACCCACCAACAAGAACTTACAACAAGAAAACATCCATTACATCAAAGGCACACATTTATGTACAACAAATACACGAATTGGACATCAATTAACATTGCAACAACCCTCCCACCCAGAAGACAAAGACATCACCACGAGCTCAACAAGGAAGACTACAATCAACGGATCAACAACCAGTAAATACAAACACCCAACAACACGTCAAAACACACTTATTTATTGTAAACAAGTGTTTTACCAAAAGGTATAAATAAAACATAAATTCTTCCTAACCCACTCTAACCCATTTGTTCTCTTTTTCCGCCAATTTATCCACGATCTTTCGCTACCCGAACACAGCAAAATCTAAAAAAAACTTCAGTAACTAAGCTTTGTTAGTGGAAGACTTCCAACAGACTGTTGGACTCAATAATGATAGCATAAGTATAAAGACTAAAGTAAAGCAAAAATACAACAACAAACATGAAAATATGAATTTCAGGGAAAAAACTGCGAAACTGACACTTAAAATCTCATTGCCTCTGTGGTGCAGCGCACTAATGTGCTTGCACGGCGTGTCAAAAAGATTTCTGATGAAGCCTGTAGCAGGGCCGAAATCGCAATTAAATCAGCTAGTGATGTTTTCCTTTTCATATTGAAAATGTTGTTGTTTCTTTGGTAAAATTCGTTAGAGCAATTGATTTTCTAATCTGACCTAAAGCTCAATAAACGATTTTAAACTATCAAACAACTAGAATTTGTATTTAAAATCAAGTATGAGTAAAGCTTTCAATTATTTAGAATTTGTATTTAAATCATATAAAATCAAAATAATAAATAACAAGGTCATTTAGAAAAAACTTTAAATAAATATTATTTTTTAAATATTTTTTTAAATGAAAATAAATATTTTGAAAAAAAAAATTTATTTAAGCCACACTTAATTTTCTTTATGATACTTAAAGCAATCAATTTATCGCCCTTTAAAAATTTATGGGAATTATTTAAGCGAAATTTTTATCTAAAAATTGATGCAAAATTCAACTTTAACCACTCACAACACCATAAACTATGGCACTTAGATAAAAAAATTATACCTAAAATTGTAACCTCTTTATACTGTATTTTATCTACTAAAGATAAATCATCTTAAATTTTTTTTTTTAAGATTTATAGAACAATGCATGTTTGAACTGTTTTTAAGCCCATTTTGGAGGCTTTAATTGAAAACCGACTAGCGAATGACCACTAGCTATACAAAGTTTTTTGCAGATCTAATTTTTTACCCTTGATCTTTATGAAAACGCGCGGGGAGCGAAAAAAACACTTTTGAATATTTGGGTGCTCTAATGTCCAAGTAGAATTTGTTAAACGGAAGTATTGGTGTTTTTGTTAATACCATAGGCATTTGAGTGAGTCAATAACTCTTATTTACTTGACATTTATTGCACGCTCTTACATACTCCTTTATTTGTTTTATTCCCTTCCATTGTTTTCTTATTCTAAAGTACGTTTTTAGCGCTTAATACTTCACCATTCGCGTCTGTAGTTAGTAAAAATGGCTTGTTAAAATCGGGGTATGCCAAAATGGGTGATGAAGTCACCGCTTCCTTTATTTTTTCAAATGCTTCCTAACACTTTTCTGACCATTGGAACTTACCATTCTTCTTCAATAAATTGTTTATGGGTGATGCCATTTGCGACATATTTTTTATGAACTGTCTGTAAGAACTGGTTAGGCCTAAAAATGCTTGCACCTCTTTTCTATTCCTAGGTATTGGAATATCAGTAGGTATGATATGGGGGTTCTGGCTCAGGCTCCAGGCTCTATTACCATCAGCGCCATATGCGCTGATGGTAATAGATTTAAATACAAATTCTAAATGTTTGATAGTTTAAATCATACTTGATTTTAAATACAAATTCTAGTTGTTTGATAGTTTGAAATCGTTTATTGAGCTTTAGGTCACGGTCAGAACAACTGATTGTTCTAACGAATCTTTCCAAAGAAACAAAAACAATAACAACGTTTTCAAAAGAAAAACTGAGAAATTGACACTTAAAATCTCATCGCCTCTGTGGTGCAGTGCGCTAATGCGTGCTTGCACGGCATATCACAAAGATTTCTGATGTAGCCTTTAGCAGGGCCGAAATTGCAATAAAATCAGCTAGTGATGTTTTCCTTTTCATTTTGAAAGCGTTGTTGTTTCTTTGGAAATATTCGTTAGAACAATTAATTGTTCTAACCTTGACCTAAAGCTCAATAAACGATTTTAAACTATCAAACAACTAGCATTTGTGATTAAAATCAAGAATGATTCAAGCTATCACACATTAAGAATATGTATTTAAGTCATATAAAATCAACATAATAAATAACAAGGTCATTAAGAAAAAACTTTTATCAAATGGTATAGCACGACTAAAGAGAAACAGGCTGAAAATATATCAGCAAAATCTAAAAAAAACTTCAGTAACCATGCATTGTTAGTGGAAGACTTCAAACAGACTTTTGGACTCAATAATAATAGCATAAGCATAAAGACTAAAGTAAAGCAAAAATACAACAAGAAACATGAAAATATGAATTTCAGGGAAAAAACTGCGAAACTGACACTTAAAATCTCATTGCCTCTGTGGTGCAGCGCACTAATGTGCTTGCACGGCGTGTCACAAAGATTTCTGATGAAGCCTGTAGCAGGGCCGAAATTGCAATTAAATCAGTTAGTGATGTTTTCCTTTTCATATTGAAAATGTTGTTGTTTCTTTGGAAATATTCGTTAGAACAATTGATTTTCTAACCTGACCTAAAGCTCAATAAACGATTTTAAACTATCAAACAACTAGAATTTGTATTTAAAATCAAGTATGAGTAAAGCTTTCAATTATTTAGAATTTGTATTTAAATCATATAAAATCAAAATAATAAATAACAAGGTCATTTAGAAAAAACTTGAAGTAAATATTATTTTTTAAATATTTTTTTAAATGAAAATAAATATTTTGAAAAAAAAATTTATTTAAGCCACACTTAATTTTCTTTATGATACTTAAAGCAATCAATTTATCGCCCTTTAAAAATTTATGGGAATTATTTAAGCGAAATTTTTAACTAAAAATTGATACAAAATTCAACTTTAACCACTCACAACACCATAAACTATGGCACTTAGATAAAAAAATTATACCTAAAATTGTAACCTCTTTATACTGCATTTTATCTACTAAAGATAAATCATCTTAAATTTTTTTTTTTAAGATTTATAGAACAATGCATGTTTGAACTGTTTTTAAGCCCATTTTGGAGGCTTTAATTGAAAACCGACTAGCGAATGACCACTAGGTATACAAAGTTTTTTGCAGATCTAATTTTTTACCCTTGATCTTTATGAAAACGCGCGGGGAGAGAAAAAAAACACTTTTGCACATTTGGGTGCTCTAATGTCCATGTAGAATTTGTTAAACGGAAGTATTGGTGTTTCTGTTAATACCATAGGCATTTTAGTGAGTCAATAACTCTTATTTACTTGACATTTATTGCACGCTCTTACATACTCCTTTATTTGTTTTATTCCCTTCCATTGCTTTCTTATTCTAAAGTACGTTTTTAGCGCTCCCTAATGCCCTCCTAATGGCAAGTTATGAAAATCTTTCAATATCCTTTATATACCCTTCCTGTCTGTAAGAATCTCTATGTTTTCTGTGTTTCTATTTTCGAATACCTTTTCTCTGCTCTGTTTTATTACCTGCTTGCAAATGCAATTGGTCGATCTTCTCCTACTTCACCTTGTGACAAGACTGCTCTTAATACTTCAACATTCGCGTTTGAAGTTAGTAAAAATGGCTTGTTAAAATCGGGGTATGCCAAAATGGGTGATGAAGTCACCGCTTTCTTTATTTTTTCAAATGCTTCCTAACACTTTTCTGACCATTGGAACTTACAATTCTTCTTCAATAAATTGTTTATGGGTGATGCCATTTGCGACATATTTTTTATGAACTTTCTGTAAGAACTGACTAGGCCTAAAAATGCTTGCACCTCTTTTCTATTTCTAGGTATTGGAATATCCTTCACGCATTTAAACTTTTGCGGATCGGCTAACGCCCCTAGGTGTCCTAGGTACGATATTTTTCTTCGAAGAAACTAACACTTTTCCGTATTTAACTTTAAGCAATTTTCCCTACGCCTATGGAATACTTGTGTTAGCCTTTCCTCGTGCTGCTGCAAATTTTTGCCGTACATAATAACATCGTCTAAATATACAAAACAATCTATTCTTTGCAATACTGTAAGGATATTATTCATTTACCTTTGAAAGGTCGCTGGAGCTCCGGTGAGTCCAAACGGCATCCAATTGAATTCGTAATAACCAAATGCTGTTCTAAACGCTGTTTTCTCTCTGTCTTTTTTGCTCATGAGGACTTGATGGTACCCACTGCCTAAATCTAACGTTGAAAAATATCTGCAGTGCCCTAACTGATCTAATATCTCATCTATCCTTGGTATCGGAAAAATTTGTTTAATTGTAGCGTAATTTACCTTCCTGAAATCTATGACCAATCTCCACTTTTTCCTTCCATCGCTTTCTGTTTTTCGGTACTAACAACAATGGCGAATTCCACGGTGATTTGCTGGGCCTGATAATGCCATCTTCTAAAAGTTGTTCTACCTGCATTTGAATTTCCTCTCTATATGCTTGAGGTAATCTATACTGTTTTTGATTTATTGGAGGATCTAATTGGATCTTATAGGTCTATTCTGGCAAAGTATCAATTATTACCCAGTATTTTTATTATGTCTGTGTGTTTGCTGTAGCTTTGTGATCTTAAAACAAAATTTGAAGCTCAAAAATAAAAAATTTTGATAGAAATTGTCACCTGCTTTTCAGATAGTCACAATTTCATTAAAAAATTTTGTTTTTTGAGCTTCAAATTTTGTTTTGAAATCACAAAATTACAGCAAACACATAGAAATAATAAAAATACTGGGTAAGAATTGATACTTTGCCAGAATAGACCTGTTAATCTCATGTACCAATACCGGAGTGTATGACAATTTATCTCCTTCAAATAGAAAAATATCATGGTATATCGTTATTAAACTCTCGATTGCAGATCGCTTTTCTGCTTTTAAATGCTCGTCTAATTTAATTGCTTGTGATAATTTATTAATTCTTTCTTTTATGTTACATTTTTTTTACATTGAATTTGTTTTCATGTTAAAAATGTTAAAATTTTAAACTTTTTGGTTTAAAGAGTCTTGGCACAATAACGTCCTCGTTATTTGAAATTAAAATTGAGATATAAGCTGTATTGTTAGTTACGTTGATCAAACATTCATCTAAATAAACTCCTGGCAAAATCTCCTGTTTATATACCACTACCACCGGAATCTTCGTTTCTATCTGTATTTTTACGACTTTTACAGTCCTCGCTTACATTTTCAATTCCTTACTGTAATTAATCGAGCTTATTTTATTCATTTGTAGTAATGGTAATTTTAGTTTTTGTTATATATCACTAATATTTTTTCTATCGTATTGATGTGGACTTATTCCACAAACTATCCCGGCCTACTATACCATCTACAGGCAGTCCTTATGATACGACGTGCAACTTAAAACTAAGGTTATCTACCTCGTCATGTTCTATCCTCACTGATCCAAGTGTTTTGACGAATCCCCCAATTGCTCGACTTAAATTTTTGATTTCTTTCTCCCTGCCCTCAATCGTTTTCAACGATTTTTGTTTAACCAAACTAGTGTGTGCTCCAGAATCCACAAATAGAATGAGTCCACCATTTATAGCATTCTTGCAAGGAATATCTATAAATACGTCATTAACTTTGGATATTCTTAAGCATTCACCCTTTTCCCTCTCTAGCACGGTTAGATTTTTGTGCCAACAACCTATTGATTTATTTTTATTAAAACTTTCTTTTACTAACTCGAATTTTTCCATTATAACCCCTACCGCTCTCATAATATTTTCAAACTTGATTCTCCTATCTTTTACTATTTATGTCTCTCCGTGCTTTCCTCGTGCTTCCCATGGCCATATTAACTACATATCGAATTACCTGCATTATTGACAAACTGATATAAAAAAAAATTGTTTTGATGTTTTCCTAGTAACTCCATTATTTCCTCTGAGCTTGGGCTTACTACATTTTCTTCTGATTGGGGTTTACCGATATTTACAATATTTTCAGATGTCAAATCTTCGGTTACTAAACTTTCTGCTGGCTGAGACACACAGAAATTCACAATCTGTTCAGACGTCGAGCTCTCTGTTACTGTCTTCTCTATCGGCTTAGATGTAGAGACATTCACAATCTTCTCAGGTGTCGAATTCTCTGTTACTATCTTTGTCAGCCTAAGTGTTCCTCTATTTCGGGGTTCCCAGCTTATTGGCTTTTTCGAGGCCCCTGCCCGTTTCCTGACCTATTTTCCCAATTTATCTCTGTGTTACAATCTTTCTCCATGTGGCCTAACATGTTACACCATCTACATTCGATCGCATTATTTGGTCCTTGGTTTTGTCTCCCGTCCCAATAATTTCTGGACGGATTCAAGGTACTCTCATAGCCTTTTCTAGTCATCTGGTTATTTAGCGGACTAAATTCCTGGGCATTCTTACAACCCTTATCATGCCCGTATTCCTGGCACTTTTCGAAATAGGGCGTGTTTTTTCTTGTGTAACACTCATCCCTCGTATGCCCTACCTTATTACAAAATGAACACGTTGGCTTCCTGTTTAGGTTTGATCGACCTGTAAAATTTCCTGTTCCTTCGAACTCTTGGGCTCTTTTGTTCCTATCGTAATTATCAGGAAGTGCGGGACTCCCTTTTTGACTGGGTCCCACCTTACCACCGTTTGAGGAAATTTGCCTGGCTTTTGTATTGAGATTAATTCCAAACGCATCTCCCTCTAATACTGAGGTTTTTCCCCTTTCAATAATTGCAGAGGTATTTATCGCCTCTTTCTCTCCATCAGTCATGATACTTTCCATCATTTTGACATTCAACATGTGAATTCTAAGAGTTGGATTCTTAATACTGCCTATTTATTATTTCTATTGCTGATATCCTAAGAGCGTTTAGCCTTCTACAATATTAACGAATCTCTTCCCCTGGCTGAGGCACGGATTTAAGATAAGTATATTTTATAAGCAGTTATAGCTTATTTATTTGGTGCGAGGTTTGTACTTTTTTTTATATATATTTTTTCTAAAGACAGTTTTTTTAATTTCGTAACCTTTTATTTGAAAATATTTTTTGCAACTTAAATTTTCAGATGAAAATTCTTAATACATTAAAATATGAGTAATAATGAAAATGTTTTTTTATATACAACAAGTTTAACAGGTAGCAGATAATAACAACACACGAAACATATAAGGTAATTAATAAGTTAATACATAAAGTCAAAAAAGGTAAGTAAGTTGTATGTTAAGATAGAGATCAACGTAACTAAAAAGGTAAGTAAGATAGAGTGTAGAAATTTAACTGATGTGGTGATAAAACAAGGCACCACATTATTCCCCCTCCTCAAATGAATTTTGTTGTATTTCGGAATAAATTAATATGTACTTTTTTTTTGGGTTGTGTTGTAGGTGCTGTGTCTGTGTTTATCGATGCTGGTTTTAAACGATCTAAACTAATTGTAATGTGTGTATTATTCTTAAGTATTGTAAAGTATTTTGGGTTGCGATTAATTACTTCAAAAGGTCCGTTTGTTTCTTTGGAAAGATTCGCTAGAAAAATTAATTGTTCTAACCTTCACCTAAAGCTCAATAAACGATTTTAAACTATCAAACAACTAGAATAAGTATTTAAAATCAAGCATGATTTAAACTATCAAACATTAAGAATATGTATTTAAATCATATAAAATCAACATAATAAATAACAAGGTCATTTAGAAAAAACTTTTATCAAATGGTATAGCACGACTAAAGAGAAACAGGCTGAAAATATATCAGCTGTTTACATCAAACTTAAACACCGTGTGTATTACACACGTCTTCTCAATTACTCGCTACAAGTCGCACGAGCGCTGACAGTTGTCGTTCGGCAACAGCAACGTTGCACCAACAGCGTATTTTCATTAGTTGTACTGCACAGAAAGTGAAGATAGTTTTAATAAAACCCACCAATGGAAATAACCCACCCACAAGAACTTACAACAAGACAACATCCATTACATCAAAGGCACAGATTTATGTACAACAAATACACTAATTGGACATCAATCAACATTGCAACAACCCACCCATCCAGAAGACAAAGACATCACCACGAGCTCAACAAGGAAGACTACAGTCAACGGATCAACAACCAGTAAATACAAACACCCTACAACACGTCAAAACACACTTATTTATTGTAAACAAGTGTTTCACCAAAATGTATAAATAAAACATAAATTGTTCCTAGCCCACTCTAACCCATTTGTTCTCTTTTTCCGCCACTCTATCCACGATCTTTCGCTACCCGAACATTTGGTCCTTCGAGCCGGATAGCGAAACCAGCACCCACAAAATTGGCCAAGAAAATTATGCGACTTCCAACGTCCACAAAAAAGAGACCCTCACAGCAAGAGCATAAAACCTACAGCAAAGAACACAAACAAAAGCGAGCAAAAAACACACTTGAAAACACTCTTGGAACACACAAAAATACACCTAACCCTACCCAAACAAAGAAACATAGTGAGTTTACATTTATTCATTTTTATTAAGTGCTTTAAATAATTGTAAACGAAATATTTAAAATTCACTTAAAATATTTGTGCACAAAGTCTAAAATACACACAAACGCCGAAGAAAAAACTGCACGAACAAATTTTCGTCGGAACAAAACACACCGGCAAATAGTGTAACTTATTTTAATAATTTAAAACATTAATATATAAAAAAGTGCACAAATATTACAAATATTTCACTAGAACACACACTTAAAATAACTTGTTGTGGATAAATTATTTATAATAAAAAAAAATAAAAATATATTAATTTTGCTCAGCAAGCTTGCACTAAGTTAAAGATTTCGCAGTTGATTCAGTTTGCTAACTTCTTTGCTCGTTACCCACCCATTCCTTCGTTTATGCGTATAAACATGCGTACATACATACACTTTAAACAATAGAAAATGTTTCTCATTTGGTGTTGCCACATCGAGAAAAACTTTTGTAATACCCTATCGAAAAAAATTTTGGTTTTTTTAAAATTTACCCGATATTATTAAAAATTTATTTATTCGAAAAAATTGTTAACCCTTTGCTATTCCTTAACCCATTAAGAACCCTTAACCCTTTTTAACAAGTTTTTCAAGTTTTTGGAATTTTTCGGCGATTTTAATATAAATTAAATTTTAAACTAAAAATTTGCAAAAATTTTGCTTGCTAACCCATTAGCACCCTAAATAAAAATTAATTAAAATCTTATTTTCTCTCAATTAAAGTAATTGGTGAGACCCTCAACACAATTAATACGCTAAATTTGAGATTTTTAAACAAATTTTTTCATCCATAAAATTCTTATTCCTTTACCACCCTTAACCCTTACACCGCAAATCATCAAAATGTCAATGACCATATTTGTTCATTTTTCAAATGACATAATGGATTTGGAAAAGTGGCACAACAACACCCAACTCCAAAATCAGACTTCACATGTGCTGGAAGTGCAGAAGAAGCAACTGCAATATTTGTTCAACAAATTTCAGGCAGCATATGAAGCTGTGCGAGAAATGCCTGAAGGCCCAAAAGCGCCTCTTGATCAGGAAAAATTCAAGGCAAGGTACCGAAAGACGTACCAGGCATATGTGAGCTGTTGTGCTTCAATAACAGAACATATCGAAACGATGAAGGCTTTCGAAGAAAAACCCAAAACTTCGGCCCCACAGAAAACCCTAGCTTCGGAACATCACCCTATAATAAATCTTCCACCCTGTGACATTGACATTTTCAATGGAGATTATTCCATATGGCCAACGTTTAGGGACCTGTTTACGGCCCTCTACGTTAACAATACACGCTTGAGCAATGTGGAAAAGCTTTTCCATTTGCTGCAAAAAACCCGCGGCGATGCTAAGGACATAATAAAAAATGCCCTATTGACAAATGAAGGATTTTTTATGGCGTGGAGTAATCTCGTCGACCAGTACGAAAATAAAAGAATGCAAATAAACGCGCAACTCAAATTCCTCCTTAATTTGCCACAAATTTTTATAGAGTCAGGAAGCTCTATCAAGACACTCCAAAGGACAATAAATAATTGTCTTTGGTCCTTTAAAACACTAGAGATAGATACGGATAGTTGGGATCCTATCTTAGTGTACATTTGCTCAACCAGACTACCCAAGAGTATCTTAGAGGACTTTGAAAGTTCTCTAATCGATAACTCCACAATTCCTGAATGGAAAAGTCTGGACAAATTTCTGGCCCACAAGTTTAAAACACTCGAATCAGTTAGCGACATTAAAGGTTTTGCCTACACAAAACCTAGTCAACCAAACCCTTCCAGTAGCTCTGGACCCAGATGGGCAGAAAAGCGCATTAATTCGTACTACCTAAATTTGCCAAACCCGAATATGAAGCTGATGGAGCTATCTGCAGACTTTGCAATAGCAAGCACACTCTTCGGGATTGCCCAAGCTTCATCTCCATGAATGTGGATGATCGCCTTGCCACAGTTCAGCAAGCTGGATGCTGCTTTAATTGCCTAGCAGTCTCTCATGGAGTAAATGACTGTAGAAGCGGATATAACTGTCGATACTGCAATAAGAGGCACAATTCCTTATTGCACAGAAGTATCACATATCCAGAACCCACCCCAAGCACGAGTGCTTAAGCCAAAGAAGCGGCTGAGCAAAAAAGCTCTACAAGTCAAGCATTCTTAACACAATTACAGTCCACTAACTCGACAATCACCCACCCAACAAATGAGCTCGAAGAATTTAAGGCAGTTTCTTCACACGTTTCGGCCAGCAGAAAGAAGACTCTGCTAGGAACGGCAATGGTCAGCATTGAACACCAAGGAGCCACACACTCAGCAAGAGCCCTCATTGACTCTGGATCTGAGGCAACAATAGGTGCGCAGGTAACGGGTCTGAGCCAGACAGCTTCTGCAAACCCGACAAAGTGCTGTGAGCTGACATTGCGATCCTCAATGAATCCAACCCTCAAAATTGAGGCCCAGGCCCTGGTGATGAAGACTCTCACATGTGATTTAACCACACACTCGATTGATTCGAGCATATGTGAGACCCTGTCCGGCCACAAATTGGCAGACACCCAATTTTATATGTCTCGACCCGTGGATATGATCATCGGCTGTGATGTCTATCCACTCATTATTCACCGTGGTGTTCAGCGCAATATAGGCGGATTCCTACTAGCGCAAGAATCCGAATTTGGATGGATTCTTTCTGGACCGGTTCCTGAGTCAAAACCCAACAAAATTTTTTCGTTACACAACACAATTAAAAGTAACGACTACTTGACTCAGTTCAAAAAACTGAAAAAAGAGCCCAACCCCAACAAAAAGAACTCACATTGTAAAGAATGTAAACTTTTGAGACTTATTGCTATGGCAGAGAATCCAAGAGAAGACTGGTCCAATAACCCATTTGGCACCACCCAAAACTTTAAACCAAAAAATTCATCTGCCATAGCACCCAAAGAAATCAAACCCAAATTTTCTTCACTGCCACGAGCTCCTCGAGTCATCGCCAATAACTCACCCACCCGTCGTTTTCACTCGATAGATGAGAACTTCGATGAACCGACCAAGAAGAAAAAATCAAAACGAGATAGGTTTAACCTACTTAGCCATGAGAAACGATCTTCCGATAAATACACCCCACTGTTTACTCGGAATCCAATCTCGTCAACAAGCACGATCCTAACCCAAGATCACTTTTTGGACTCGAGTAAAATAATTCAAGCCGAACCCGATATCAGAAATTCCACCCATAATAAAAGAAAATTGTACTCATTAAAAACATAGTGGTTCTACCCTGCACTCAACTCAACTCTACTCTACTGTACCCTACTCAACCCTACTGTACCCTAATCCACCCTACTCTACCCTACTCTACCTTAACCTTATCGAAATAACAAGTGAGCAAATTACACTCGTATGTTATAAGATATGCACTGAATATATTAAAAATGAATATTTTTATTTTGCTCACTTAAAATATCTTTATAGAACCCTACTAATCCCTTTAGTTTGCAGACACTGCAAGGCGGGCGGAATGTTTACGTCAAACGTAAACACCGTGTGTATTACACACGTCTTCTCAATTACTCGCTACAAGTTGCACGAGCGCTGACAGTTGTCGTTTGGCAACAGCAACGTTGCACCAACAGCGTATTTTCATTAGTTCTACTGCACAGAAAGTGAAGATCGTTTTTATAAAACCCTCCAACGGAAACAACCCACCAACAAGAACTTACAACAAGAAAACATCCATTACATCAAAGGCACACATTTATGTACAACAAATACACGAATTGGACATCAATTAACATTGCAACAACCCTCCCACCCAGAAGACAAAGACATCACCACGAGCTCAACAAGGAAGACTACAATCAACGGATCAACAACCAGTAAATACAAACACCCAACAACACGTCAAAACACACTTATTTATTGTAAACAAGTGTTTTACCAAAAGGTATAAATAAAACATAAATTCTTCCTAACCCACTCTAACCCATTTGTTCTCTTTTTCCGCCAATTTATCCACGATCTTTCGCTACCCGAACACAGCAAAATCTAAAAAAAACTTCAGTAACTAAGCTTTGTTAGTGGAAGACTTCCAACAGACTGTTGGACTCAATAATGATAGCATAAGTATAAAGACTAAAGTAAAGCAAAAATACAACAACAAACATGAAAATATGAATTTCAGGGAAAAAACTGCGAAACTGACACTTAAAATCTCATTGCCTCTGTGGTGCAGCGCACTAATGTGCTTGCACGGCGTGTCAAAAAGATTTCTGATGAAGCCTGTAGCAGGGCCGAAATCGCAATTAAATCAGCTAGTGATGTTTTCCTTTTCATATTGAAAATGTTGTTGTTTCTTTGGTAAAATTCGTTAGAGCAATTGATTTTCTAATCTGACCTAAAGCTCAATAAACGATTTTAAACTATCAAACAACTAGAATTTGTATTTAAAATCAAGTATGAGTAAAGCTTTCAATTATTTAGAATTTGTATTTAAATCATATAAAATCAAAATAATAAATAACAAGGTCATTTAGAAAAAACTTTAAATAAATATTATTTTTTAAATATTTTTTTAAATGAAAATAAATATTTTGAAAAAAAAAATTTATTTAAGCCACACTTAATTTTCTTTATGATACTTAAAGCAATCAATTTATCGCCCTTTAAAAATTTATGGGAATTATTTAAGCGAAATTTTTATCTAAAAATTGATGCAAAATTCAACTTTAACCACTCACAACACCATAAACTATGGCACTTAGATAAAAAAATTATACCTAAAATTGTAACCTCTTTATACTGTATTTTATCTACTAAAGATAAATCATCTTAAATTTTTTTTTTTAAGATTTATAGAACAATGCATGTTTGAACTGTTTTTAAGCCCATTTTGGAGGCTTTAATTGAAAACCGACTAGCGAATGACCACTAGCTATACAAAGTTTTTTGCAGATCTAATTTTTTACCCTTGATCTTTATGAAAACGCGCGGGGAGCGAAAAAAACACTTTTGAATATTTGGGTGCTCTAATGTCCAAGTAGAATTTGTTAAACGGAAGTATTGGTGTTTTTGTTAATACCATAGGCATTTGAGTGAGTCAATAACTCTTATTTACTTGACATTTATTGCACGCTCTTACATACTCCTTTATTTGTTTTATTCCCTTCCATTGTTTTCTTATTCTAAAGTACGTTTTTAGCGCTTAATACTTCACCATTCGCGTCTGTAGTTAGTAAAAATGGCTTGTTAAAATCGGGGTATGCCAAAATGGGTGATGAAGTCACCGCTTCCTTTATTTTTTCAAATGCTTCCTAACACTTTTCTGACCATTGGAACTTACCATTCTTCTTCAATAAATTGTTTATGGGTGATGCCATTTGCGACATATTTTTTATGAACTGTCTGTAAGAACTGGTTAGGCCTAAAAATGCTTGCACCTCTTTTCTATTCCTAGGTATTGGAATATCAGTAGGTATGATATGGGGGTTCTGGCTCAGGCTCCAGGCTCTATTACCATCAGCGCCATATGCGGTGGAATGGGGAACTATTACAATAGGTAAGCGGTTTGTGTCTATAGTATAGGAATAAAATGTTAGGTTTGTGTTTATAATATCATGTGTTAGTGTGTTTTGTATAGAAGAATGAGAGAATTTTAATGTGGTTTGTGTCTATAGTATAGGAAAAAATGTTAGGTCTGTGTCTATAATATATTCATCTAGTGAATATCATGTTGTTTGTGTGTTTCGTATAGAAGAATGAGAGAATTTTTAATGTGGTTTGTGTCAATAGTACAGAAAAAAACAAAATAGGTGTGTGACTATAGTATATTCATCTAGTAAATATCATGTGTTTGTGTATAGAGTATAGAAGAGTGAAAGCATTTTTTAACATGAGGTTTATGTCTTAAACAGATTCATCTAGTAAATATCATATGTATCCACAGAAAAAAAAAACTCATATGTTTCAATTAATCTAAAGTATAGAAACAAAAATTATCATGTGTTTATATGTATAGTAGTCTACAACAGATCAATGTAATGAATTGAGGTATTAAAATGCTGTTGTTGTTGCTGTTTGCTGTTGTTGTTGTTGTTGTTGTTGCTGTTGTTGTTGTTGTTGTTGTTGTTGTTGTTGTAGATATCAATTCCTTTGAGAACATTCTAGAACATTCTAGAAGCTTAGCAATAGGGTTAATCTTTTTTGATAGTAAACTATTGTTTTTAATGTAAATTAAATTTACATATAAATGAAATAAAACCCATTAAAACATTGAGTAATGTATGTCTAGACGTCTAGCTTTTTTTGATAAGAAGCTTTAATAGAGATTATCATGTGTTTGTGTGTGTATTATAGTTTACAACAGGCTTATCTAACGAATTGAGGTTAGTATGTTGCTGCTGTTGTTGTTGTTGTTGTTTATATACCTTACTTCGAGCTTTTTTGATAATAAGCTTCAATAGGGTTAATATTTTTGATAATAAACTATTGTTTTTTAATGTAAATTAAATTTACATATAATTGAAATAAAACCCATTAAAACATTGAGTAATGTATGTCTAGACGCCTAGCTTTTTTTGATAATAAGCTTCAATAGAGATTATCATGGGTTTGTGTGTGTGTATTATAGTTTACAACAGGCTTATCTAACGAATTGAGGTTAGTATGTTGCTGCTGTTGTTGTTGTTGTTGTTGTTTATATACCTTACTTCGAGCTTTTTTGATAATAAGCTTCAATAGAGATTATCATGTGTTTGTATGTGTATTATAGTTTACAACAGGCTTATCTAACGAATTGAGGTTAGTATGTTGCTGTTGTTGTTGTTGTTGTTTTTTGACGTTGCTGTAAATTTAAACTGATATGCAAACCCTACATATTATTGAAAAAACATAGACACTTAGATTTAAGTGCTTTTAAGGGTTAAAAAAAAAACCATAAAAATTTATATATGAAAGAGCATAAGAATTGGTTTTTACGTATATTTTATTTATTTCAAATATATTTTGAAAACAAAAATTGTAAACATAAATGACCGCAATTTATTGTATTAAAATTTTGTAATCTATTATAATTATAACTGATCTTTTCTCCTAAATATTTTATAATTTCCTTTGGCGGCTGTAAGTTTCCAAAGCTATCAAAATATTCAATGTCATTTTTAGTTTTCCAGTATGCTACCCAATGTGTACCGGGTCCCTTTGAAATATCCAGATTGATTATCCCGCATTCTTTTTTAAATGGTTTACTTGGTAGAGTGTCACACATAAACACACCCCTAAAATGTGGGATATCTTTAGCATATTTCCTTAGATCTACATCAGAAAGGGCTCTTTTAGGTAGCTTCTTTAAAAATTTTGTTGATAAGGTTTTAAGTATAGTCCCAATCCTTTTTTATAGGGTTTTAGGAACATGCCTTTACCCATTGCAATAGCTTCCATTTTACTATTATGACGTTTTGCTTCAGCCAGCTGCTCCTTTCCATTTTTAGCTGCATTTATTGCTTTTGTAATACCAGATACTCCACCAGTTAGACTGCCAAGTGCACCAAGTGCAGCGAATATAGGGGCAAGTGGGAGAAAACCTCCAGATTTAGGTAGTGGTATTACTCGAGGAGTTATTATTAAAGATTTTTTTTCCTCTGAATATGTTATTAGCAACTTTTCGTGAAATTTTAATAGCATCATCCAAGTTTTTTGTTTTCTTTATTTTTAATTTAGCACTTTTTAATGCATGTTTAAATAGTCGATGTCCATTTACTTGAGGCGATCTCTTAGTTTTACTATTTACATTCCCCATACCAAATTTTGTTTTTCCTTTCATTACGTTAGTAACAAACCAAGCGTTTGATTTTTCTATAAGACTACTATCACTTGCTTTTACTCTTTGCCAAGCTTTTTCAGCTAAATCTCTATCAGCAATATGTCTTTTTTCTAAATCTTTGGTGTTTAAGTATGCTATATCGTGTTGTCTACAAGCGGTATCTAAAGGATTGATTCCTTGGTCACCTCTAGCTAAACGTTTCTTTAATTTTGTACCAGGTCCACAAAATTGATATCCAGGTAAATGTAATTCAATAGGAAGTTTATCGATGATTTTATTAAGAATACCTTTCCCTTTGAAGTATGGATGATAACTGTTTATCTTTTTATATAAGACTGTCATAAGTATTTATAGTTTTCTAATTAGATGATGAAAGTAAAGTGATTGAAAACCAATAAAATGGTTTGTTTATATATGATATTGCTTAGTAGTTTTCATGATGCGTTTCCTAAAACAACATTTATCAATTAACGTAAAGAATATCGATTCAAAGATAAATTCATCAAAGAGAATACGACATAGTTCATTACTACCGAACACTATTCGAGCTCTTATTGTTGGACCTTCAAATTGTGGAAAAACAAATGTGATGATAAGTCTGATTGAAAGTCCTAATGGACTGAAATTTAAAAATATTTACTTATACTCAAAGTCAACAGAACAATCAAAATATAAGTACTTGAAGCTGTTAATTAAACCCATTAAGGAGATAAATTTTACATTATTTTCCAATAATGATGACGTTATATCTCCAGACAAAGTCCAACCGAACTCAATATTTATATTCGATGATATAGCTTGTGAGAAACAAAACCATATCCGATCTTACTTCTGTATGGGACGTCACAAAGATGTTGATAGTTTTTACTTATGTCAATCTTATACACGTATTCCAAAACACCTGATTCGTGACAATGCAAATTTAATTATAATATTTAAACAAGATGAAATGAATATTAAACACATTTATAATGATCATGTTGGTTCTGATATGTCTTTTAATACATTTAATAAGTTATGTTCAAAATGTTGGAAAGAAAAATATGGTTTTTTAATTATTAGTAAGGATGATTCTATGAATAATGGACGCTACAGAAAAGGATTTAACTTATTTATACGTTTATAAAAGAATAGTATAGATATTATAAAATCAGTACATTATATGCTGCTAAACTGATCTGTTCTATCGAAAAATAAAAAAACAACTATCTGCTAAACAGTTAACTAATAAACAGACTTAACCTATCAATATGGATGAAAATCTAGTTAAAAATCTTATTAAAACACGAAATATTTTGAAAAAGAAATATAAAAGCCTTCAGCTAGGAGAAGTTGCAAATGATGAATTATTAGAAAAGACGTTTAAACCAATAACAAATCCATTAAAAAAAATATTTCAATCGACTTATAATAATAATAATAATAATAATAATAATAATAATAATAATAATAATAATAATAATAATAAAAGATCAATAATAATAAAAAATGAAAAATATTCAGATAAAAATTTTAAGGATAATAAAGTTACTACCAGCACACCATTTAAAAAGAACAAGCCTGATTATAATGCATTTTCTCCAAGCTTTGATAGCAAGGAAATCGAGAAAAGTTCATCCGCTTTTAAATCATTTGATGATGATAATGATTACGATACTAATGATGATGATGATGACGATAATGATGATGATGATGATATTAATGATGTTGATAACACCATTGCAATACATTCCAACCAAAGTATTCAATTTGATTTATCAAAAGTTAATTTAAATAAATTAGATAAAACCTTTGGTCCTCATAAGGATAAAAATCATATATGGAGACTGGGTAATGACCCTATCACTTTTAATTCAACCAATATTACTGTAGGTAAAACAAAATGGCCCTTCACATCAGGTTTATATGAACTCTTAATTTATAGGAAACCAGACAGTTTTAATACAGCAGATTTAAATGCTTATAAACAAATATTGGAGATGACTAATGCTCATAGAGGAAATAGCAGCATTAATGGTCAAATTAAAGGAAATCGTTCAGAAAAATATACTACTATTATTAGAAAACTATTTAAAGAACAAAGAATGCATAAAGGAAAAGGTTTAATGAAGTTTAATAAAAAAAAGCTTAATTATGTTTATTGGGATGATCCAAATGAATTGGTTGATAGATTACGTTTATTGATTTCATCTACAGCAGCTGGTCACTCAAATCATAATAATGAAATAGTCTCAATTATAGAGGAACTGAGAGAAGCAAAGATTATTGTATAAAAAGTTTATAAAATATCAAACAATCAATATTCATAAAATGCCTATCGATAAGTTTGGTCATTATATTGGTAGCTCTGAAAGATATCAGTACCATCTCAATAATATTAATTTTGAAGAAATAGAGAAACAAAACGTATCGCTTACAGAAAAACTTGAAAATTTAGAAACACTCTTAAGTAAATTAATACAAGATCAAAGTATCTTACAAAGTATTCTTAATCAATCACTTGAAGAAATTAGGTCATTAGTTAATTTAAAAATTGATAAATTTGAAGAACGCCTTAATGAGACGATTGTTATGAGAACGGGACTTATTACGAAGCATTTAAACATAGAAATATAAATTATATTGCTTTTAATCCTTCGTCAACACAACACTTACATGAATGTAATCTGAGGTAGACGTTAGAGATGGAGCGACAAGAGGTAGATCAAGAGCTACATAAGCAAGCACGCAGAAATTTTATTCAACGACGAGTAGTAACCAAGGGAATAGACGATCTTTGGCAAGCAGATCTTGTTGAAATGGGTGTTTATTCAAAATATAACAAAGGTTATCGGTTCATTTTAACAGTAATAGATACATTTTCAAAGTTTGCTTGGGCTGTTCCTGTAAAATCAAAAGGTAGTATAGATATTACTAATGCTATGAAATCAATTTTTTTACAAAAAAGAATACCAAAGAACTTGCAAACCGATAATGGGAAAGAGTTTTATAATAAAATATTTCAAAACCTGATGAAAAAACATAATATTAAACACTATTCTACATATAGCATCATGAAAGCATCAATTGTGGAACGATTTAATAGAACTTTAAAGGGAATGATGTGGAAAAAGTTTAGTTTACAAGGAAATTATCAATGGATAAATATATACAAGGATTTAGTTAATCAATATAATAGTAAAAAGCATAGAACCATTGGAATGATGCCAAAGTATGTCAACAAAGGAAATGAACGTTCTATACTAAAACAAGCATATAATCATCCTAAAATTTTTAAAAAAGGTAAACTAAAAATTGGCGACCTCGTTCGAATTAGTAAATATAAGCATATTTTTGCAAAAGGATATACTCCAAACTGGACAACTGAAATTTTTAAAATTAAAACTATACAGAACACAAACCCTATTACTTACTTATTAGAAGACTATCAAGGAAACCCTATTCTTGGCGGATTCTATGAATATGAAGTATTGAAGACACATTTTCCAAATACATACTTGATTGAAAAGGTTATTAAAACCAAGGGACAGCAAGCTTACGTTAAATGGTTAGGATTTTCCAGCCAGCATAATTCTTGGATTAATAGAGATGAAGTGCAATAGCAGTTTTATGCAGAATAGCAATAGCTATTATATATACTTAATATAATGTAATTAAAAAGATAAAATATTTTTTATAATAAAATTTTTATTGATTATTATGAATTTGCGTATTATTTATAAAGTTTTTAAAATTGATTCTTTAAAATACGTTTTTCTCCAACGCATTCCTCCTCCTCTTCTTCTTCTTCTTCTTCTTCTTCTTCTTCTTCTTCATATAAGTTGTAGAATATATTTTCATTTTCCTTCTTCTTCTTCTTAATGATTAAGGAAAATGCACCATGCATGTCTTTGACTTTCATTAGAATATGTAATTTTTCATTTAAATAATCCATCTGTTTCTGAGTTATATTCAGAAATCTTTTTGGTAAATAAATGTAATATTCTTTATTTACAAAACATTTAATGCTTTCACCATACTTTGTATCTGCTCTCTCTATTCTGTTGACTTCATACGGAGTGTTTACTTCCATATTCTTTAAAGGTAAGTATATAATATCAGGAGTTTGGAAAAGATTTTTTAAACTTGCTTTCATCATAACTTCTTTTATTTAAACTTTTCACCGTGAATGGTATTTTAAGACTGACTATTTATATTTAAAAATTTATATATATATATGTATATATATATATATATATATATATATATATATATATATATATATATATATATATATATATGTGTGTGTGTGTGTGTGTGTGTGTGTGTGTGTTTATATAATTAATATATAAATATATAAAGAGAAATTACAAGATATGATGAAATACTTTAAGACATTTGAAAAATATAAAACATGAGTAAACATGTATGATTGTATAGCTTTCTAGGGGAAGTTTTTCTTATATATATATATATATATAAGCATCTTATTTTTTAATAAGAACTCTAGTTGTATTACATAAGTTACTTAATATGTATTGAGGTCAGCTTTTATCAGCTGAGGTTAGCTATTTTTAATTATGAGAAAACAATTTTTTCTTGTATGTAAGCATCTTATTTTTTTTTTTTTTTAATAAGAACTCTAGTTGTATTACATACGTTACTTAATATGTATTGAGGTCAGCTTTTATCAGCTGAGGTTAGCTATTTTTATCATGAGAAAACAATTTTTTATTGTATATAAGCATCTTATTTTTTAATAAGAACTTTAGTTGTATTACATACGTTACTTAATATGTATTGGGGTCAGCTTTTAAGAACTAATGATAAATACTGTACTTGTCATGCGCAGTGGAAAACATTTCAAATAATAAATGCCGTAGTTTTGGATATTATGATGCAGGTGTTCCTAACCGCAGAAGGAGGGACTAAAACACAAATTTTTTCTCTTAACAGAGGACAACAAATGCCTTCAAATATTCCAATATTTGAATTAAACAGCAATCAACATATTAAAATTGAGGTTACTGGTGGTATAATATCAATGGTTGGAACAGTTTATGAAGGCGGTTATAAAGATATAAATGTATACTCATATAAACCATCATGTGTCTTCAGAGAAATAGATAATGATTTTTCGGAAGGTATGAAAAAAAATCAACAACAACAAAAGCCTCTCAACACCACTAAAAAAAGATTGACGGTTGGCGATAGTAAAGCTATTAAAGTGGATGGTGGTGGTAACAGCTCAGTTGAGAACAAACTTGGGTATGATATTTGGATATGAAATTTAGTTTATAAATATGAGTTTCACTTATTATCAGATCATTTTGAAATATACCACCACCGACATAAGAACACTACGAAGAAGAAGAAGAAGAAAAATAAAATGAAAAATAATTTCATCATATTACTAACATTTTTTTGTTATACTCAAGTATTTTCAGCAGCAGTACCTATTGATTTGAGTGAGAATATCATTAAAAATACAGAATTTGCAGTAAAATTACCAAATAATGATACCGTTAGCATACAACTAAATTTTAAATTTTTAAAGTTTAGTCAAAATTTAAATGAAAACGCTGAGTCATCGACAGAAGTGGAACCTAAGCTAATGGGAGATGAAGAACTCCAGCTACCTATTAATCAGACGTTTACTGTGGATGAAGCTTTAGAAGCATTTAGGCAAGACTTAATAAAAAAGGAGAAAAATATTGCCGGAATTATTGAAAGTTCTCAACCATTTTATAGACATTTCCAACTTCAATATAAAGATAATATTAAGTTAAGAATCCGCTGTACATATGATAGTAATTACTTAAAACATCGATTAAATATTTCATGTTTCGAATATCATCAAATTGAAAATGAGAGATATTTAAGTAACGGTGAAATTGAGGTGATTACTGAGGAGGATACTACTTTCCGCTCTGATATGATATTAATCAACATTGAAGACTATAATCATGAATTGAATATGGAAATATCCTAAATTATATATATATAAGGTTATTATAATTATTATTAAAAGTCAGTATATACTCTACTCTCAACGTGTAAAGAAGCTTCAATTAAAATGAATAACGAAATTCGTGTTAAAATTTTAAGTGACTTCTTAAACAAAGAAAAACTGATATGGCATGAACATAAAGCTATTTTGAATAAATTAAAAACTAAATTTAAGGATTTTTCTCTATATAATGAAATAATATCGAAATATGGCTCTCATTATTCTAATTGTGCATGGTCAAGAGATGACGCAATTTGCGGCCCTGATTCTTGTGAATGCATCTTTATTGAACGACGATGGAATGAAGCTTTAGAGATAATGAACTTTTATCATAATATAAAAGTTCAAATATTAACAAATTTCCTTCAGTTAACTTTGTAACATCCTGAACCCTGAACATCATAGAAAATGTTTGATGAGAGAATATTAATTATAGATGTACAAGGTTTTCACATCAATAATGAATTTTTTATAAAAGAACTAAGTATTTCAGTATACGATGATTCACAAGTTAAAACATTTATAATAAAACCACCACCTTTTCAATATGCTATGCTTTCATCAAAGGAAAAAGCTTCAATAAATTGGCTTACTAGACATCATCATGGATTAAAATGGGAAGATGGCGATTCAACTTTATCAACTATTTTAGAATATTATTTTACACATATTAGAGATAAGAACTTTATTTGTTATGTTAAAGGGTTGGAAAAAATTAAATGGATTAAAAATCTTTTTAACGATGAAATTATCTTTTATAATCTAGATGACTTAAATTGTCCAAATTTAAAAACTTTATATAAAAATGATAAATCAATAAATGTTTGTAGGTATCATAAGAAAAATTTTATATGTGCTGAAAAAAATGTATTACTCTTAAAAAAGTTTATTAATTTGAATATAAATAAAGAAAACATGAAAAAATATATTAATTTGTAGTTCTCATTTAATACTTAAATCATATTAAATAGATATCAACGGTTAGTTCCTAATGAATACTCGGAATGTCAATAACAATCTCTTTAAGCGGAACGTCATCAACTCTTATTGGAACATATTTTCCGCCAATTTGTTTGAGTACAAAATATGTTTGTGGACTTGTTGACTTTGTAGCATTTAATGCTATACCTAATATAGATGTTTATAACAATTTATTTCATATAGGAAGGCATACTATTACAGTTCCAGTTGGTTCATATGAACTTGAAGATATAGCTTTTTTTTTGGAGTCAGCTGTTAAGGAAATTGATGAATCAATTTTCCTTGTAATTAAATCGAACAACAACACCCTTAAAACTGAAATTGTATCCTCTGTAGATATAGATTTTTCAAAATCAAACAGTATAGGTCAGCTACTTGGGTTTAGTAAGAGAAAGTTGATAGTTAATGAGTTACCGTACAAAGACTTTATCAAAGTGATTTCTGTAGAACCGCTATATGAGACAGAAACAACAAAAAATAAACATCCAGATCAACCATATAAAACTATAAAATTTGAATCTGATTTACCTTTAAATATAACAAATGTAAACACAATACGAATTGAATGTAATTTAACAATAGGATCATATCTGAATAACACTTCAGTACATACAATTCATGAATTTTCAATTGATGTTGCACCTGGGTATAAAATAAGTGAAAAACCTCGAAATGTCATTTATTTACCCGTCAACTGTCAAGAAATAAACTACATAATCATAAGAGTCTTAAACCAAGACGGCAAACTTATAAATTTTCGTGGAGAAAAAATTTCTATAAGACTTCACTTTAAACCTGAGTAAAAAAATGAATATTTACACTAAGAATAATAAAAGCTTTACTGATAAAGGGTTTGGATTTAGTCCTGCATCAACACTCGATCGAGGATATACAAAAACAAATAAAATTTTAACAACTTCTAATAGAGAATATTTGAAATCCTTAGGATTTAAGCTTCAATCATGAATGAAATATTAAATGTTCTTCAAAAACCAATGTATGATGATAGTATTATAAAGAGGGAATATCATAGCTACTCTCCATATTTAAAGTCCTTCAACAATAATGATGAGATTCGTATACCAATTCAAAATCAGGACCTGTTTGTCTTACCGAGTGAGAGTATGATTTATATTCATGGTTTTATAGTCAAACATGAAGGAGAAAAAGATGTGGCAGCATCGGGTGTGAAATTTAAAAACAACTTTATTTCATATCTGTTTGATGAAATTCGATATGAAATTAATGGATTTGAAGTTGATCGTACTCGTAGTCTTGGAATTTCATCTATAATGAAAAATTTTGTATCGTTGAATGAAGCTGAAAGTAATACCTTAAAAAATGCTGGTTGGTGTCTTGAAGAAAATTTCACCTTGGAAAGAACTCACTTTAGTTGTTGTATTCCACTGAAAATGTTAATGGGTTTTACCGAAGATTATACTAAAATAATATTAAATTCAAAGCATGAGCTTATCCTCCAACGTTCTTCATCTAATGATAGATCATTTCATCCTACTAATGCAACAGAACAATTAAAATTAACAATACTGGATATAACATGGAAAATGCCACATATACAACTATCGGATATAGCTAAATTAGAAATGTATAAGATAATAAATAATAAAAATCGTATTTTAATTCCTTTTCGAAGTTGGGATTGTCATGTAAATCCTATACTACCCAAGAGTACAAAGGTCTTGTGGAATGTAAAACTGGCTTCACAAAATGAAAGACCTAGATTTCTCATCATTGGTTTACAAATTGAGAAGAGTAAAGAGGAAGGGAATACATTCGACCATTGTAATATAACTAATTTAAAAGTATATCTAAACTCTGATTCATATCCTTATGATGATTTAAATAGTCGTTTTGAAATGGGACAGTATGCTGTATTATACGATATGTATGCCAAATTCCAGCAAAGTTATTATATGCGGGAGCCTCAACCATTATTAGATATCGTTAAATATAAGGCTATTGCACCGCTTATTGTTGTCGATGTAACACATCAAAATGAAGCAGTTAAAGTTGGACCTATTGATATACGAATAGAATTTGATACCGAAGCAAACAAACCAATTCCGGATAAAACTTCAGCCTACTGCTTAATAATCCATGATCGTTTAATTGAATACTCACCTCTAACCAGTGAAATTAGAAGAATTATTTAAATGTATGTTAATTAAAAAAATGGTAATCAGTCATTATCTGATCCTTATTGTAGAAGGTATTGAATACAAAAAATATGCATAGATTAAAAGGATATCAGAGATTAATTTATTGTAACTATTGTGGTAGCAACGCTCACTTAGAGGATAAGTGTAAGAAGAAAAAAGATGATCAAAAGTTAGCAAAATGGTTAAAGGAACAAAAAGACTCTAAAAAGAAGAAGATTGGTACAGGAGTAAAAAAATGTAAAAACAGAAGAAGAAGAAGAAGAAGAAGAGGAAGAGGAAGAAGATAGACCAAAACTTATACTCTACTCTTATCAGTAAAATTAGAATAATAATAATTAAAAAATAATTTAAAAAATGTTATTATTATTTATAAGTACTCTATGTTTCCTTCCTATATATATTTAAAAATAAAGAAGAAAACAATTATTTTTTTTAAATTTTGTTTTTTATTATTTAATATTTTAATATATGATGATTTATTTTGTTAATAGTTTTAATTAATTAATTAATTTTATAGTGACCCCATGCAAGGGTGTCTACTCCATTTTCTAATATAAATCGCTTATCATCTAAATAGCTTAACACAATCTTATATATCTCTTGAGTATATAACTTATGTATTTTAGATCTAATAGTATACATCTTATCATAATAAATTTTCTTATCATATAAACACTTTTTATAATCGCTAATGCTAAGAGACATCAATGCTGATTTTTTAACACCTTTAGCTTTTTTAATTTCGTTATCACCTACAACACTTATCGAATACATTTTGGATCTTAATCCCATGAATTCCCTCATTATTTTTCCACTATTTTCGTCCTTCATAAACCCTAAAACTTTTTTATTTTTTCTTTCTATGTTATAGGGATTGTCAACTTTATAATCAGATGTATCAAATTTTAAGTTGATGTCTGCTTTAATCTCATTATAAAAGTCATCAGTTTTAATTGAATAAATAAATGAATCCGTATCCATATAGCATAAACTCAAGTTTTTATCAAATTTTGGAATCATGTAATCATAATGAAAATCATACATTTTCCACTTTGACAATTCAAGAACTACAAATCCTATATAAATTGGTTTATCATATAGGGTATGTATTCTATTTAGTTGAATTGCTGCCATATTTTCAGTGAACCTTGTAGAGCTATGGAAATTCGGTTTAGCAATTAAACTTCTTGCTCCTAATCTTCTACCGCTACTTTCCCACTCACAAACAATTTTCACGTCTTTTCTTTTATCCACATTCTCCATGGTTTTTCCATACACTGCATTATTTAACAATTTAAAAAAATTCTTTTCAAAATCGTTTCTAGCTTGAGTTCTATGCATAGTATTTAAATCAATGTATTTCTTTAACCATGGAGATTGCTTAAATTTTAGAATTCTATGGATCTTTTTCAACTTGAGTCCATTTTGTAAGCATTGTTGTAAATTTATATAATGTATGATGTAATTTGATTTATTATATAAATCAACAATAAGCTTTTGATGTTCACCTTTTGGACTTTTCTTATTCATTGAACAAAACGGCAAATCATTATGTAAATTGTGAACTTCGGTAGGAGTCTCTAAATCGACTTCCAATATATATCCTTCGTTAGAATCATTAGAATGTTCATTTAACGAGAAAGTTGACACATCATCAACCCATTCAAATTTTCCTTCAGGTAAATACTGAGACATTGCCCAACCATACAAATTATTAGCATCTAAATACATGAGGTAGTTCGATGGTTTTCCACTATCGAAATCACTCATGTATTTATTATTTGCTTTGACATGTCGTTTTGAACATTGAACAATGCCTCCTCTTATACCTTTTTGAATGAATTTAATCATATCAATGTCTGTTAATAACTCTAATTCTATTTTCGTATACTTTAGCATAGCTCCCCAAGATAGTCCGGGAGCTGTATAGTACTGACAAGGATCTAAATTGTAAATAGATTTACAGACTTTTCTGAAATTTTCAAAGACATCTGTTAAAAGTAAAACATCTGTTTTGAGATAAAGCTCTAAGTACTCGTGTAGTGTTGAACAACTAAAAGTTGACCATACCTTTTGAGCATGTTGGTAATCATCAACACTATACTCTTCGTTAGTTAGTTTATTAAAGAATTTTTCTCTTGGAGGTAAACATTCCTCTTGAAGGCGATTCATTGAATCAAAATAGTCATAAGCGAATACACCCTTTTGCCTCAAGAGATTAAATTCCTCATCAACCGGAAACTCTGAACGTAAAACATAGAAATCTGAATGAGATAAATTGTTGGCTAAGCTTGAAAGACTAGAAGCCATAAATCTAAATGAATCTAAAAATCTCAATTCAAGACTTCCACCATCATTTTCGAAATGTATATACTTGGAAACTGAAACATAAATTTCCTTATTTATTGATACTACATTTATTCTACCGGGAATCGATGAGAGTTCTTTAATAAACAAGTGGCAATCATATAGAGAAAGATTATGAAAAAAAATTGGAATAAAGTTTACATTTTGATAATTTAAATTACATATATTGTGTGCTGGACCTCGATATTTACCAGTTAAATGACAATGATCTGCTACTACTCTATAGTTATCATCATCATTATCACCATCAACATCATTTAAAGGTTTTTCACATATATGACACATGGTACTATTATTTTGAATATATAATTCTTCAGGAGTGAGAAAATTCATTGGAATAACTTTACATAAATATTCATTATAAATGCTCTTAGCATCGCTAACTAAATTAATAAAAAAATGTTTAGGTGCATCTTCACCAGTATATACTCTAAACTTATCTAAGGAATTATTAAAACTACACTTAATATAGTAGCTATATGCGCAGGGATTATGACTTTGTACAGTTTTTATAGAGTCAGAATTTTGAATGTTTTCTGGTGTTAGAAAACATTCAAAATCCGCATATACTACGAACGGTACATCTAACTTATGTTTAAAGTTTTTAAAATTTAGTTTACTATTTTCAATATTAGGAACCTTTGTAACTATTCGACTACACTCTAGTCGATGACGCTGTAATTTGTACTCTGAACTGAAGTACTGCAGGCAGCAATTACATAGAAACATTCTGTTATCATGTCCTGTAACTTGTGAACGTAAAAGTCTGTAAATAAAAAGAAAAAATTTGTTAAAAATGCTGTTGATATATATATATGAATGAATATAATTTTTTTACCTTGAAATATTTTTGATCCATATATAATGAGATTTGTCTCCTTCCTGAAGTGAAAGCAAATTGAGGTGTGTTCTCTTCTCCTCCTTTGTAAAGCAGTAGGGTCCGACAATACTTTTCATCTCATCATCGAACCCGAAGACATTAATGCTTAATCTAGGATTATTTTCTTCGAATATTTTAATGTCTTTTACTGGTAGCGGAAAAACAAGACTTTCAAAGTTGATTGTTAAATCATTGCCCAAGTGTATTATGGAGGCTGTAATATCCTCCACATTATAGCTGGAACATCTAACAGAGTTTTTATTAACTGGAGCCAGTGCTGATATTACTGCCCATTTGAAGCAATATTCATCTGAATTTTCTACATTGATACAAGCTTTTTTATTATATACAAATTTTGGTAATGGGATATATTGCGATCCTTTTATTGGTTTGTACTGGTTAATATTAATTTCTAAATGTAATATTCTAATGAGAGTCCAACCGCTGTCACGTTCTTGAAACTCTGACATTTTTGACACTAAATTATCACATTTTTCACCAAAAATGTTATTTAAGTCTGTCGACTCTTGAATCATAACCATTTTGGTTTGATGCGATTTAATGTCAATTGACATCTCATTTTCGCTCATTTTAACGTATTCACAAAACAATTCCATATTAAATTTAATATTAACGTGCTTCTGCAACATTTCTTGAAGAGTTTCTATAACTATATTTTTGGCGTTTGCTAAAAACTCTTCGGGAATCAATAAATTCTCATTATTATTTTTGTGTATAAATGACTCTATACGTTCATTAAATACAGATGAGATTCTAGTTAAATTCTCATTAACTATTTCACCACTATTTTTTTTATGCTCATTTGTTCTGATGTGATATGCCCAATTCTTCGTCAATATCTCTTTCTTACAAGTATTGCAATAGAGATGGGGGACTGAATTCGGTAAAATTGCCTGGATACTTTGAATGCTTGTTGTGTTTCCTGCTGCTGCTTCTGCTGCTTCTGCTGCTGCTGATGTTGACGCTACAGTCAAGGAAGAAGAAGATACTGCATGTAGTTTTCCTTTATGCTGATTTAAATTATCCTTCCGTGAAAATAACTTCTTACATACATCGCATTGAAAATGTTGCGATTGTTGGTTTTGGTGTTTTACTCGTATATGTCTGTTTAGACTACACTTTACGGTGAAACTTAATCCACATTCATTACAAGTAAAGGATACCATTTTTATTGATATTTCTTTTTTTATTTTTTATTTATTTTAATGTTTAATAAAGTGTCTTTGTTTGCTTTTTTAAATTAAACTTTCCTTTCTTTTAGTCGTTTAAGTTTTCAATGAAAGATCTTTTACGAACTAAAGCTAATATATTTTTGGTTCGCCTTATATTGAAGTTTTTCAGACTGGTACTATACATTCATAGATACATCTCTCTCTTTCTCTCTCTCTCTCTCTCTCTCTCTCTCTCTCTCTCTCTCTCACTCTAAAGCTCTATGCAGAGCTTGCACATCAATTTCAATTTACAGCAAAAACAACAACAACAACAGTTTATCACCAAAAAGGTTAAAGGTTAAATTTTTGTGTTTCATATGAAAATTCTTGTAGGGTTCTAAACTTTCTAAGCACACTTATCATAAATCAAATTTTTAATGGCTTTTCATTGACATGTATATTTTGAATGCATAGCTTGCATATCAATTTTAAGTAATAACAACAACAACAAAAACACATACTAACCTCAATTCGTTAGATAAGCCTGTTGTAGACTATAATACACACATACACATGATAATCTCTATTGAAGCTTATTATCAAAAAAGCTAAACTTCTAGAATGTTCTAGAATGTTCTCGAAGGAATTGATATCTACAACAACAACAGCAACAGCAAACAGCAACAACAACAACAGCAACATACTAACCTCAATTCGTTAGATTAGCCTGTTGTAAACTATAATACACACACAAACACATGATAATCTCTATTGAAGCTTGTTATCAAAAAAAGCTAGACGTCTAGACATACATTACTCAATGTTTTAATGGGTTTTATTTCATTTATTGTAAATTTAATTTACATTAAAAAAACAATAGTTTACTATCAAAAAAGATTAACCCCATTGCTAAGCTTCTAGAATGTTCTAGAATGTTCTCAAAGGAATTGATATCTACAACAACAACAACAACAACAATAACAACAACAACAACAACAACAACAGCAACAACAACACATACTAACCTCAATTCGTTAGATTAGCCTGTTGTAAACTATAATACACACACAAACACATGATAATCTCTATTGAAGCTTATTATCAAAAAAAGCTAGGCGTCTAGACATACATTACTCAATGTTTTAATGGGGGTTTTTTTTTTAAGATGTCAGCCGTCCCTTGTGTACGACGTTGATCTTTAGAAAAAATGTTATTGTATAGTTGTAGTTCTGAATCTTGTCTTAAACATTCTTTTTTAATAAAAATACCAAAATATATATGTTTATTGTTTTTTATTTTTGTTTTTATAAAATTTTTTTTCACTGCCACCACCGCCTTCACCATAAAAGTATGCAGCTAGGCATCGACTATTTTCCTCCTCCTCATCCGCGCTGCTTTCAATGGTGGATATCTCGTCCTCCTCGATTTCTAGCTGAAATTCTGAACTCCGCCAAATTTTTAGATTTCTCTTACACATTTCCTCCACTTCAGAGTCGGTCAGCGTGCTGAACTTGTTGGGAAGAAATAACATAATTTCTTCCAGCTCCATCATGATTTTAACTCCAAACTTTGTGTTACATTTTTTGACATCCTTCACGGAATACTTTTGGTTTAGGATTAGCTTCATTACCCCGGCAGCTGGTTTTTTAAATCCATTTTTTTGGGTAAAGCTATTTTTCAGCGTGGCGAAGTTCATGACTTGACTTGACTAATAACTGTATATTAAAACCGGTTGTATTTATACCAACGAATTCTGAGTTTCTCAAATACTAAAGCATTGTGAGAAGAAATTTCTGATTATAAGAACAAAACTATAATCTCTATTATCAAAAGCTTATTATCAAAAGCTAGACGTCTAGCCATACATTACTCAATGTTTTAATTAGGTTTTTTAATTTCATATATATTTAAATTTAATTTATAGTAAAAACAAAAGTTTACTATCAAAAAAGATTAACCCTATTGAAGCTTATTATCAAAAAAGCTCGAAGTAAGGTATATAAACAACAACAACAACAACAACAACAGCAGCAACATACTAACCTCAATTCGTTAGATAAGCCTGTTGTAAACTATAATACACACACAAACACATGATAATCTCTATTGAAGCTTATTATCAAAAAAAAGCTAGGCGTCTAGACATACATTACTCAATGTTTTAATGGGTTTTATTTCAATTATATGTAAATTTAATTTGCATTAAAAAAACAATTGCTTACTATCAAAAAAAAGATTAACCCTATTGAAGCTTATTATCAAAAAAGCTCGAAGTAAGGTATATAAACAACAACAACAACAACAGCAGCAACATACTAACCTCAATTCGTTAGATAAGCCTGTTGTAAACTATAATACACACACAAACACATGATAATCTCTATTGAAGCTTCTTATCAAAAAAAGCTAGACGTCTAGACATACATTACTCAATGTTTTAATGGGTTTTATTTCATTTATATGTAAATTTAATTTACATTAAAAACAATAGTTTACTATCAAAAAAGATTAACCCTATTGCTAAGCTTCTAGAATGTTCTAGAATGTTCTCAAAGGAATTGATATCTACAACAACAACAACAACAACAACAACAACAGCAACAACAACAACAACAACAACAGCAACAACAACAACAACAACAACAGCAAACAGCAACAACAACAGCATTTTAATACCTCAATTCATTACATTGATCTGTTGTAGACTACTATACATATAAACACATGATAATTTTTGTTTCTATACTTTAGATTAATTGAAACATATGAGTTTTTTTTTCTGTGGATACATATGATATTTACTAGATGAATCTGTTTAAGACATAAACCTCATGTTAAAAAATGCTTTCACTCTTCTATACTCTATACACAAACACATGATATTTACTAGATGAATATACTATAGTCACACACCTATTTTGTTTTTTTCTGTACTATTGACACAAACCACATTAAAAATTCTCTCATTCTTCTATACGAAACACACAAACAACATGATATTCACTAGATGAATATATTATAGACACAGACCTAACATTTTTTCCTATACTATAGACACAAACCACATATAAATTCTCTCATTCTTCTATACAAAACACACTAACACATGATATTATAAACACAAACCTAACATTTTTTTTCCTATACTATAGACACAAACCGCTTACCTATTGTAATAGTTCCCCATTCCACCGCATATGGCGCTGATGGTAATAGAGCCTGGAGCCTGAGCCAGAACCCCCATATCATACCTACTAATATCCTTCACGCATTTAAACTTTTGCGGATCGGGTAACGCCCCTAGGTGTCCTAGGTACGATATTTTTCTTCGAAGAAACTAACACTTTTCCGTATTTAACTTTAAGCAATTTTCCCTACGCCTATGGAATACTTGTGTTAGCCTTTCCTCGTGCTGCTGCAAATTGTTGCCGTACATAATAACATCGTCTAAATATACAAAACAATCTATTCTTTGCAATACTGTAAGGATATTATTCATTTACCTTTGAAAGGTCGCTGGAGCTCCGGTGAGTCCAAACGGCATCCAATTGAATTCGTAATAACCAAATGCTGTTCTAAACGCTGTTTTCTCTCTGTCTTTTTTGCTCATGAGGACTTGATGGTACCCACTGCCTAAATCTAACGTTGAAAAATATCTGCAGTGCCCTAACTGATCTAATATCTCATCTATCCTTGGTATCGGAAAAATTTGTTTAATTGTAGCGTAATTTACCTTCCTGAAATCTATGACCAATCTCCACTTTTTCCTTCCATCGCTTTCTGTTTTTCGGTACTAACAACAATGGCGAATTCCACGGTGATTTGCTGGGCCTGATAATGCCATCTTCTAAAAGTTGTTCTACCTGCATTTGAATTTCCTCTCTATATGCTTGAGGTAATCTATACTGTTTTTGATTTATTGGAGGATCTAATTGGATCTTATAGGTCTATTCTGGCAAAGTATCAATTATTACCCAGTATTTTTATTATGTCTGTGTGTTTGCTGTAGCTTTGTGATCTTAAAACAAAATTTGAAGCTCAAAAATAAAAAATTTTGATAGAAATTGTCACCTGCTTTTCAGATAGTCACAATTTCATTAAAAAATTTTGTTTTTTGAGCTTCAAATTTTGTTTTGAAATCACAAAATTACAGCAAACACATAGAAATAATAAAAATACTGGGTAAGAATTGATACTTTGCCAGAATAGACCTGTTAATCTCATGTACCAATACCGGAGTGTATGACAATTTATCTCCTTCCAATAGAAAAATATCATGGTATATCGTTATTAAACTCTCGATTGCAGATCGCTTTTCTGCTTTTAAATGCTCGTGTAATTTAATTGCTTGTGATAATTTATTAATTCTTTCTTTTATGTTACATTTTTTTTACATTGAATTTGTTTTCATGTTAAAAATGTTAAAATTTGAAACTTTTTGGTTAAAAGAGTCTTGGCACAATAACGTCCTCGTTATTTGAAATTAAAATTGAGACATAAGCTGTATTGTTAGTTACGTTGATCAAACATTCATCTAAATAAACTCCTGGCAAAATCTCCTGTTTATATACCACTACCACCGGAATCTTCGTTTCTATCTGTATTTTTACGACTTTTACAGTCCTCGCTTACATTTTCAATTCCTTACTGTAATTAATCGAGCTTATTTCATTCATTTGTAGTAATGGTAATTTTATTTTTTGTTATATATCACTTGATGATCTCAGTTGATCTCGTCTTTTGGCCGGTGACAGTCGTTTGTCTTGTGTTGTTTTTTCTATTGTAATTTGTGTTATACCAGTGATTGTTTAATTTCGGTATGTGCTGTATTTTTATTTATTTGTGATTGAAAATTGTTTTTAAGGTGACCTGTAGTGTTTTCATGCTGTGTGGTTGAATTTTTAATGTTTTATTGTAGTACATACATGTGTTGTTTTAATTGTCGTTTATAGTTTGATAGCTGAGCTGCTGCTTATATACTTTTTTCTTTCTCTTTTTTGCGTTCCTCTTTGTGCGTTGTTTGTTTATTTGCATAAACTAAGCACAGAGAACTGTTGCAGTTGCTTTTAAACTGCAACATATTATATTAACCCATTAGCACTTAGTGGACATTATTTTTGCTCACATAAAATTATTGAACTTTGTTTATTCGCTATGGAATATTTTTCCGTAGAAAATTTTGCTGCTTGTTCTTTTGACGAGCTTTGCAAAAGTCAAAACATTCTGAACCATATGTTCAGTTGTTCTGGCCCATGTGGGCTTTTGTTCCATACATCATGTGCTGGGATCTCTAAGTCGTGTCTTGATGATTTAATCTCACCACGATCAGGTCTTCGCTGGTATTGTGCTTCGTGTAGGGTTCTTTCACCAGATGAGTTTTTCTCAAAAATTAAGCTTTTCGGTGATAGTCTTAACGCTTTAAATAACAATTTTAAAGAAATTGTTACATTTTTTAATGAAGTAAGCACCTCACCCAGTACTAGCATTTATGATGAAAAGTCTTCATCGGTAAATATTTCGACCGCATTGTCTCAGACTCTCCCAGCCTCTTCTTCTGAGACTCAAATAGTTTTATCTAAAAAAGACCTAAATATTTCGAAGAAAAAGAGAAATAATTCCAAAAATAAATGTAATAAGCGGCGCATGACGCTTCCAGCCACTTTAGAAACGAAACAGATCTCGGCTAAACCAGTGTTTACGCCAGTGAGAATAGATAATATAGTTATTACTCCATCTTCTCCATCTGTTTCTCCCCCGGCTAGAAATGACATAACTAATGAGCGCAATAGTTCATTAAATTTAAGAGCTTTGTCGAGAAAAAAAAAGATTTTCATTTCACGTCTTCAGCCCGACACAACAAGTGAAAATGTATTGAAGTTTGTTAAACACAACCAATTAGTAAGTCAAGCTGCTTTCTGCTCATGCAAGAAAATTGGCAATAAACCGTCCCACTCATCATTTATTCTCACAGTAGCTGCTGAAGAGTTTGCAACTGTTCTGAGCTCTAATCTGTGGGCTGATAATATCTTTGTTTCTGAGTTTAAGCCTAAACACAGGTCTAGAAGGACGAATAATATCACCAGTCAGACCCAAAAAAACTAAATAGGCTCTCCCTTTACTATCAAAATGTAAGGGGATTGCGTTCAAAGACGCGCGACATTTTTTTGTCAACTCAGAATTTTTCTGAAGATATTATCGCGTTAACTGAAACTTGGTTGAACGGAGGAATTACTGACTTAGAACTGTTTGACAATAGTTTTCAAGTATATAGGATGGACAGACACGCTGACAATAATTCTGCAGTTGGTGGTGGTGTCCTATTAGCTGTATACTCCTGTGTTAGTTCCTTTATTAATATTCCCTGCTCTGCTAATATCGAACTTATATGCGTTAAGGTTGTACATTGCAATTCTAATGTATATGTTATTAATGCATACGTTCCTCCAAAGAGCAGTGTAGAGGTCTATGCAAGCCTTGCCGATTGCATAGAATTTATATTAAATTTACTTGACGTTAATGACGACATTTTATTGTTGGGCGATTTTAATTTGCCTGACTTAAAATGGCATTCTTCTGACGATGAAACACATTTTTGTGCATCTAATTCGAAGACACGCCAAGAACATATATTTGTTGACAATATATGTTCTGACTTACAACAAGTTAGTTGTATTTATAATATTCTGGAAAGGCTGCTTGACCTAGCCTTAACTACAGACAGTAACAATGTCATTGTTCAGAAGGCACTTCATGCTTTGACTACTATTGATAATTACCATCCACCTTTGAGTATTTGGTATAAATCCGATAGGGAGAATATGGTAAATTCAAGCTCTGTTGACACAGTTTATGAATTCGATTTCAAAAAAGCTGACTTTTTGGGGTTGAATCATTTACTTTATAGTAAATTAAATATAATTACAGAATACATAAATAATAATAATCTTAACAGTTCAATAAATTATTTCTATACGGAGCTCTTTGCCATGTTTTCTCAGTCTGTACCATATAGTCTCAAATTTGCGAAAAATTCTGCGTACCCTTGGTACACAAAGGATTTAAAGACTCTTCGCAACAATTGGAATAGGGCATGGAAGAAATATGTTTGTAATTTTGACTCAAATGACCTAGAAACATACAAACGTTTGTTTCTGGAATTTGAGAATTGCTCAGCTGCATTATATAATGAGTATTTGGATAATATGAAGCTGAGTATTTTGTCTGATCCAAGAAAATTTTGGGGATTTATTAATGTTAAGAAGAAGACTGATGGATTTCCTTCTTCTTTCAAATTTCAGGATGGATTTACTGACGATTCCACCATTATTTGTGGCTTATTTGCCAATCTTTTTAAAGAATCATTCTGTTCAGATTCTTTTAATCCTGATTTAGCGTATTTTGATTATATGAACAACGCATCCAGAGTTTCTTTGGGGCATATATCTTTTACCTCAGAGGATGTTTTTAAGTATATTGAATCAATCGATGAGGATTTTAGCGCTGGACCAGATGGAATTCCTGCCGCAGTGTTAAAACAATGCGGCTCCGTTTTGTGTCAGCCTCTCTCGTTACTTTTTAATAAATCAATTAATGAAAGTAATTTTCCTCTTTTTTGGAAAAAAATCTTATATCAGTCCTATTTACAAAAAAGGTTGCAGGAACGACGTCACTAATTATAGGCCTATCGCTAAATTGTCTTCGATTCCTAAACTTTTTGAGAGAATAGTGTACGATCGAGTGAAAATTCACTGTGGGCAAGTCATGACAACTCGTCAGCATGGTTTTGTTACTGGCAGATCCACTGTGTCTAATCTCCTTGATTTCACTACTTTCTGCTTAAAATCTATTGATTCCGGTAACCAGGTCGATTGTATTTACACTGATTTTAGCAAAGCTTTTGATAAATTACCACATAATCTAATTTTATTTAAACTTAAATTAATGGGATTTCCACAATATTTTGTAAACTGGATCAAATCGTATTTGATGGAGCGATCTTATCAAATACGGTTCCGAGGCGTGTTGTCTTCTGAATTTGTTGCAGAATCGGGTGTTCCTCAAGGAAGCCACCTGGGCCCACTTCTGTTTATTTTGGCAATTAATGATGTTACCCACGTCATTAAACACTCCCATTTGCTTATTTATGCAGATATTATGAAAATATACAGAACAATTGATTCTAAGGACAATTCAGACCTGCTCCAGTCAGACTTGAACACCTTTGAGGTTTGGTGTTCTAAAAATAACATGTTTTTAAATCCAGATAAATGCCAAACTATGACCTTTTCGCGTAAAAGGAACAATTTTATTTTTGATTACAAAATTAAAGATACTGCTTTAAGTCGTGTAACTACCGTCAAAGACCTTGGTATATGCATGGATTCTAAATTGTCGTTTAACTTGCATATTGATAGAATTTGTAAAAAAGCGTCTTCTATGCTTGGTTTTATAAAACGGTGGGCCAAAGAGTTTGATAGCTTAATAACAACTACAACTCTGTATTATTCAATCGTGCGTCCTCACTTGGAGTACGCAAGTCAAGTATGGTCCCCACATTACAATGTGCATGTTGATCGTATAGAAAGAATTCAAAAACGTTTTGTTCGGTTTGCTCTAAGAGGCTTGAGTGGAACTGACACATTTAACCTTCCTCCATATGAGGATCGTTTAAAATTATTAAAGATGCAATCTTTAAGTGAGAGAAGAAAATCTGCTGATATCGTCTACTTACACCAACTCATAACTGGTGTATTCGACTCTCCAGAGCTTCTTTCTTTTATAAATTTTAACACTAACCGTAGAAGCAGCAGAAACTCTAACAACTTGATTTATTTACCATTTAGTAGAACAAATTATATGTTAACTGCTCCATTAAATCGCATGAGTACCTTTGTTAACAACTGTAACGTGTTTGATGTTAACTTGTCGAAAGGTCAACTCAAAAGTAGATTGAAAACTAATGTATGATTAGATCTATGTAAACGCATGGTTAGTTGTTATGTCTTGTGTTGTCTCTGAGCCCAACCCATATTATGGTGGGTAAATTTTTCTCCCTTTTGGTTTTTTATTGGACCACCTTTATCGATATCTTTGAGTTATTTCAATGATATTGGATTGGTTCTTAAAATGATCTATTGCGGAGAAAGTGTGAAAAAGCTGTAGTAGCTGAACTCTATTGTTATTGCATGTGTTATATATTTTTTCTATCGTATTGATGTGGACTTATTCCACAAACTATCCCGGCCTACTATACCATCTGCAGGCAGTCCTTATGATACGACGTGCAACTTAAAACTAAGGTTATCTACCTCGTCATGTTCTATCCTCACTGATCCAAGTGTTTTGACGAATCCCCCAATTGCTCGACTTAAATTTTTGATTTCTTTCTCCCTGCCCTCAATCGTTTTCAACGATTTTTGTTTAACCAAACTAGTGTGTGCTCCAGAATCCACAAATAGAATGAGTCCACCATTTATAGCATTCTTGCAAGGAATATCTATAAACACGTCATTAGCTTTGGATATTCTTAAGCATTCACCCTTTTCCCTCTCTAGCACGGTTAGATTTTTGTGCCAACAACCTATTGATTTATTTTTATTAAAACTTTCTTTTACTAACTCGAATTTTTCCATTATAACCCCTACCGCTCTCATAATATTTTCAAACTTGATTCTCCTATCTTTTACTATTTATGTCTCTCCGTGCTTTCCTCATGCTTCCCATGGCCATATTAACTACATATCGAATTACCTGCATTATTGACAAACTGATATAAAAAAAAATTGTTTTGATGTTTTCCTAGTAACTCCATTAACTCCTCTGAGCTTGGGCTTACTACATTTTCTTCTGATTGGGGTTTACCGATATTTACAATATTTTCAGATGTCAAATCTTCGGTTACTAAACTTTCTGCTGGCTGAGACATACAGAAATTCACAATCTGTTCAGACGTCGAGCTCTCTGTTACTGTCTTCTCTATCGGCTTAGATGTAGAGACATTCACAATCTTTTCAGGTGTCGAATTCTCTGTTACTATCTTTGTCAGCCTAAGTGTTCCTCTATTTCGGGGTTCCCAGCTTATTGGCTTTTTCGAGGCCCCTGCCCGTTTCCTGACCTATTTTCCCAATTTATCTCTGTGTTACAATCTTTCTCCATGTGGCCTAACATGTAACACCATCTACATTCAATCGCATTATTTGGTCCTTGGTTTTGTGTCCCGTCCCAATTATTTCTGAACAGATTCCTCGCGTTGTTTCACTAATCAAGGTACCCTCATGGCCTTTTCTAGTCATCTGGTTATTTAGCGGACTAAATTCCTGGGCATTCTTCCAACCCTTATCATGCCCGTATTCCTGGCAGTTTTCGCAATAGGGCGTGTTTTTTCTTGTGTAACACTCATCCCTCGTATGCCCTACCTCATAACAAAATTAAAACGTTGGCTTCCTGTTTAGGTTCGACTGACCTGTATAATTTCCTGTTCCTTCGAACTCTTGGGCTCTTTTATTCCTATCGTAATTATCAGGAAGTGCGGGACTCCCCTTTTGACTGAGTCCCACCTTACTTCCGTTGTATTGAGATTAATTCCAAACGCATCTCCCTCTAATATTGAAGTTTTCCCCCTTTCAATAATTGCAGAGGTATTTATCGCCTCTTTCTCTCCATCATTCATGATACTTCCCATCATTTTGACATTCAACATGTGAATTCTAAGAGTTGGATCGCGCAGACCAACCCTAAACGTGGTCAATCGATTTATCTAACGATTTTATCTAACTCGCTTAACAGCGCTGGCACCCCTTCTTAATACTGCCTATTTATTATTTCTATTGCTGATATCCTAAGAGCGTTTAGCCATCTACAATATTAACGAATCTCTTCCCCTGGCTGAGGCACGGATTTAAGATAAGTATATTTTATAAGCAGTTATAGCTTATTTATTTGGTGCGAGGTTTGTACTTTTTTATATTTATTTTTTTAAAGATAGTTTTTTTAATTTTTTAACATTTTATTTGAAAATATTTTTTACAACTTAAATTTTCAGATGAAAATTCTTGATACATTAAAATATGAATAATAATGAAAATGTTTTTGATATACAAGTGTTTTTTAACTAAGTGTTTCAGTTGACTTCCTCTATTGGTCGGTGTCGGTTGTGTTAATTTGTTTTAATAAGTGTACTTTTTGTTTGTTAATTTTATTCTAAAACTATCTGTTCGTAATACATGTGAGTGTGTTTATTATAATAAACAATAATAATTATTAACATATTTGCATTTGTGTTTTAATATAACATAATATAATTAACGTAAAGTAATAGCTTGCATTTTAGTTTTCAATTTAATGTTTTAAACATATTAACAAAGTGTTGTTGTTTTGCATGCTTGCTGTGTTTTGCTTTCCTCTTTGTGCAGTGATTTGCTTATCTTAGTCTCAGTGATTGTTGTTTTTGTTCTTTGTCTGAACTTAACTGTGCGCTCGTTGTGTTAAAATAATAGCCCTAAAAGCACATTTGGCATCTGCTTACTTTTTCAATCTTTAAACATGGAATATTTTTCTGTGGAAAATATTGTCGCTTGTTCTTTGAACGAGCTATGTAAATGTCAAAATATTCTGTACCCCATGTTTAGTTGTTCTGGTCCATGTGAGCAAATGTTTCATGCATCTTATGCCGGTATTTCTAAATCATGTCTACACGATTTAGTATCTGTATTATCAGGTCTTCGCTGGTACTGTGCTTCGTGTAGGGCACTTTCCCCAGATGAATTTTATTCAAAAATAAAGTTTTTTGGGGAAAGTCTTAATACGTTAAATAACAATTTTAGAGAAATTGTCACATTTTTTAGCGAAATTAGAGCCGCACCCAGTACCAGTGTCTATGATGAAATATCTATTCCGGAAAATGTCCCACCTTCTTTGTCACAGACTGTTTCTTCCGGGACTCAAACTATTATTTCATCAGAAAAAGACCATTCTATTTCAAAAAGAAAGAGGAAGAACAAAAACAAGAACAAAAATAAGCGTCGCAAAGCATCATTGAACAAAAATACTCCAGTTTCTTCTTCGTCACCCACTAATATTTCTCCTTTGACTAATAGTCCAGTTTTACCTCCTATTGAACCCACAAATCATTTAAATTTAAGGGCAGTGTCAAGGAGGAAAAATTTATTTATTTCACGTCTTCAGCCTGACACAACTGTTGAAAACGTATTGACGTTTATCAAACATAACAACTTGTTGAGTCAAAACGACTTATTTTCATGTAAAAAAATAGGAAATAAACCTTCCCACGCTTCCTTCATTCTCACAGTTCCAGCTGAAGAGTTTGCAAATGTTTTAAATTCTAATTTGTGGACCGATAATATATTCGTTTCAGAGTTTCTGCCTAAGAATAAGTCTAGAAGGACGACTCAACCTGTTCGTCAAACTCAAAAAAACTGAATAGGCTATGCCTTTACATCAAAATGTAAAGGGACTACGCTCTAAGACGCGAGACATATTTTTAATGTCTCAAAATTTGTCTGAAGATATTATCGTAGTGACTGAAACGTGGTTAAATGGAAGCATTACTGACTTAGTATTGTTTGATAATAGTTTTGAAGTATATAGTATGTCGGTGGTGGTGTCTTATTAGCTGTTAGGAACTCCTTCGTTAGTTCCATTATCGATATCCCCTGCTCTTCTAATATCGAACTTATATGCATTAATTAACGATTCAATTTATAATTAAACTTAATAGGAAGTTCGAAATGAGAAGTAGCTTAAAAATAATATCTTGGGAGTTTTATCATGTCGACATGCTTTTCGATCAACTGCGTATGTGCGACTTTAGTAATTTTGACTTAATGGATCTGGAGAGCAAAGTGTCGTTGATTAACCAAAATGTTTTAAATATTATGCGAAGGTTGACATTTCAAAAAGAAATTAAATTAAAGATAATGAACAAATGGTTCGATAGTGACTTAACTAGGTTGAATAAAGAAAAACTTGAACGATTTAAAGTGGCACAAATATCAGGAGACTGGGAAGAGTACAGAAATGTTAAAAAATCATATAAAAAATTAGTAAAAATTAAAAAAGCAAAATATATGCAATATAAAATAGACAGAAACAGTCACGATAGTAGATTAATGTGGAAGTATTTAAAACAGTCGATATGTATGGTGAAGGAATGTTCCTCTATTAAAAGGGTGGTGATTAACGATCAAATCTTCGAAAGCGAAGTAGATATCGCGAACAATTTAAATAAATACTTTGTAGATAGTATATCAGATATAAGTAACAACATAGAGTTTGTTAGCAGACAATTTATTTCAGCAAATCCTTCAAACATGATGTTTAAGTTTAGCAGAGTTAGATCGAATGATATCGAAGTTTTAGTTCGTAAGTTCAAATCTAAGATAGGCGGGAAAAAATTACTATCGGAAGGGGTTATAAAAGATATTATGCCGTATATGGGTTACTTTTATGCGCAAATAATAAATGAAAGCTTTAGTAGTGGCATAGTTCCAAAAATATGGAAAATTTCAACTATAGTGCCAATCGAGAAGGTAAAAAACACTTTAAAAGCAGAAGAGTTTCGACCAATAAATACGTTGCCCTGCGATGAAAAAATTTTAGAAACTGTTGTAAAAATTCAGCTAGTAAAATATTTAGATACAAATAAGATTCTTATACCTGAACAGTCAGGATTTAGACAAAAACACTCTTGCGAAACTGCACTTAACATGGTTTTAGCTGAATGGAAAGAATGTTTGAACAATAAAAATTCGATAATAGCAGTGTTCATCGATCTAAAAAGAGCATTTGAAACGATTGATAGACAAATTCTATTAGATAAGTTAACAGCCATGGGTATTCGGGACGTCGAGTTAGCCTGGTTTAACAGTTTTTTAATGAATCGTATGCAATGTACAATTATTGGACAGCAAAGGTCAGAAATATTAGAGGTAAGCATAGGCTTGCCACAAGGAACAGTTCTGGCTCCTATTCTATTTAATATTTATATTAACGATATTAAATCAACCTTAAAGTTTAGTTCGATAAAGCTTTTTGCTGATGATGCATTAATTTCTATAAGTGGTAATAATGAACATGACATAATGGAAAAACTTCAATCTGATTTAGATGCCGTTTATTTGTGGCTTTGTGCAAATAAACTCAAAATTAATACTGATAAAACCAAATATATGATTATATCAAGAAAGAAAATCGAAAATTTTGGAAGCTTGGCAATCAATAATAAAACTATTGAAAGAGTCAACAAAATAAAATATTTAGGTATACAAATTGATGATAAATTGAAATTTAATGACCACATTGATTACACAATCAACAAAATTGCAAAAAAATTATGGTTTATAAAAAGAACATGTAAAAATTTAAGTAAAATCTACAAGGCAACAGTGTATAGATCTATAGTTGAACCTCACTTTCTATATTGTCCAACAATATTTTATATTATGAAAGACTTTCAAATTGCTAAGCTTCAGAAAATGCAAAATAAAGCAATGCGATTTATATTAAACAAGCCTTACGACACCTCAATAAATGAAATGCTGCAAAGTTTAAATTGGCTAAGCATTAAACAACAAATATTTTTTCAAGCAATGATGTTTATTTACAAGATAACTAATAGCTTTTTGCCGGATTATTTAAAAACTAATATTAAATTTAACTACGAGGTACACGGAATTAATACTAGAAACAGAAATCATTTTAAATTACCTCTCTATAGAACAGAGTCTGAAAAAAATAGTCTTTTTTATAAAGGGTTGAAATGCTTCAATGAATTACCTGAAAACATAAAAAGCTGTGATATCAATGTGTTTAAAACTAAACTGTATGAGTACACCAAATCGTTACAAATAAGATAGATGTTTGTTCTGCGTTTCAAATAAGATAGATGTTTGTTTTGTGATACATGTTTCAATAAATTACATGGTTCAATAAACTAAATGTTAAATATAAGATAGATGTTGTTTTTCTGTGATACATTTCTGAATATTTTAACTTATTTAAATATTTTTATATATTCACTTAGTTATAAGTTTGAAATTTGTTATTGTTTTTTAATGAAAAATTCCTTAAATTGTTATGAATTAGGCTCATGAAAGCCGTAATAATAATAATAAATAAATAAAAAATAAATAAAATTAAGGTTGTACATTGTAATTCTAAAGTATATGTATTTAATGCTTATGTTCCTTCAAAGTGTGGAAATTTATGCAAGCCTTGCGGATTGCATAGAATACGTAATAAATATTCTTGACGTTAGTGACGACATTTTATTGTTGGGCGATTTTAATCTGCCTGACTTGAAATGGGAGTCTTCAGACGATGATACATATTTTTGTGCATCTAATTCGAAGACATGCCAAGAGCATATATTTGTTGATAATATATGTTCTGACTTACAACAAGTAAGTTGTATTTATAATTGTCGTGAAAGACTTCTTGAACTGGTCTTAACTACAGACTGTAACAACGTGATTGTTAAGAGGGCCCTTCATGCTCTAACTTCTGTTGATGACTACCATCCACCACTGAGCATATGGTACAAGTCCGACAGGGAAAATATAGTGAATTCTAATTCAATAGATAAAGTTTATGAATTCAATTTCAAAAAAGCTGACTTTCTGAGGTTGAATCATTTACTTCATAGTAAACTTAATGTAATATTAGAATATTTTAATGGCAATAATTTTGAAGATTCAATTAATATTTTAAAACATGCAATAACAATAGAGTTCAGCTACTACAGCTTTTTCACACTTTCTCCGCAATAGATCATTTTAAGAACCAATCCAATATCATTGAAATAACTCAAAGATATCGATAAAAGTGGTCCAATAAAAAACCAAAAGGGAGAAAAATTTACCCACCATAATATGGGTTGGGCTCAGGGACAACACAAGACATAACAACTAACCATGCGTTTACATAGATCTAATCATACATTAGTTTTCAATCTACTTTTGAGTTGACCTTTCGACAAGTTAACATCAAACACGTTACAGTTGTTAACAAAGGTACTCATGCGATTTAATGGAGCAGTTAACATATAATTTGTTCTACTAAATGGTAAATAAATCAAGTTGTTAGAGTTTCTACTGCTTCTACGGTTAGTGTTAAAATTTATAAGAGAAAGAAGCTCTGGAGAGTCGAATACACCAGTAATGAGTTGGTGTAAGTAGACGATATCAGCAGATTTTCTTCTCTCACTTAAAGATTGCATTTTTAATAATTTCAAACGATCCTCATATGGAGGAAGGTTAAATGTGTCAGTTCCACTCAAGCCTCTTAGAGCAAACCGAACAAAACGTTTTTGAATTCTTTCTATACGATCAACATGCACATTGTAATGTGGGGACCATACTTGACTTGCGTACTCCAAGTGAGGACGCACGATTGAATAATACAGAGTTGTAGTTGTTATTAAGCTATCAAACTCTTTGGCCCACCGTTTTATAAAACCAAGCATAGAAGACGCTTTTTTACAAATTGTATCAATATGCATGTTAAACGACAATTTAGAATCCATGCATATACCAAGGTCTTTGACGGTAGTTACACGACTTAAAGCAGTATCTTTAATTTTGTAATCAAAAATAAAATTGTTCCTTTTACGCGAAAAGGTCATAGTTTGGCATTTATCTGGATTTAAAAACATGTAATTTTTAGAACACCAAACCTCAAAGGAGTTCAAGTCTGACTGGAGCAGGTCTGAATTGTCATTAGAATCAATTGTTCTGTATATTTTCATATCATCTGCATAAATAAGCAAATGAGAGTGTTTAATGACGTGGGTAACATCATTAATTGCCAAAATAAACAGAAGTGGGCCCAGGTGGCTTCCTTGAGGAACACCCGATTCTGCAACAAATTCAGAAGACAACACGCCTCGGAACCGTATTTGATAAGATCGTTCCATCAAATACGATTTGATCCAGTTTACAAAATATTGTGGAAATCCCATTAATTTAAGTTTAAATAAAATTAGATTATGTGGTAATTTATCAAAAGCTTTGCTAAAATCAGTGTAAATACAATCGACCTGGCTACCAGAATCAATAGATTTTAAGCAGAATGTAGTGAAATCAAGGAGATTAGACACAGTGGATCTGCCAGTAACAAAACCATGCTGACGAGTTGTCATGACTTGCCCACAGTAAATTTTCACTCGATCGTACACTATTCGCTCAAAAAGTTTAGGAATCGAAGACAATTTAGCGATAGGCCTATAATTAGTGACGTCGTTCCTGCAACCTTTTTTGTAAATAGGACTGATATAAGATTTTTTCCAAAAAAGAGGAAAATTACTTTCATTAATTGATTTATTAAAAAGTAACGAGAGAGGCTGACACAAAACGGAGCCGCATTGTTTTAACACTGCGGCAGGAATTCCATCTGGTCCAGCGCTAAAATCCTCATCGATTGATTCAATATACTTAAAAATATCCTCTGAGGTAAAAGATATATGCCCCAAAGAAACTCTGGATGCGTTGTTCATATAATCAAAATACGCTAAATCAGGATTAAAAGAATCTGAACAGAATGATTCTTTAAAAAGATTGGCAAATAAGCCACAAATAATGGTGGAATTGTCAGTAAATCCATCCTGAAATTTGAAAGAAGAAGGAAATCCATCAGTCTTCTTCTTAACATTAATAAATCCCCAAAATTTTCTTGGATCAGACAAAATACTCAGCTTCATATTATCCAAATACTCATTATATAATGCAGCTGAGCAATTCTCAAATTCCAGAAACAAACGTTTGTATGTTTCTAGGTCATTTGAGTCAAAACTACAAACAAATTTCTTCCATGCCCTATTCCTATTGTTGCGAAGAGTCTTTAAATCCTTTGTGTACCAAGGGTACGCAGAATTTTTCGCAAATTTGAGACTATATGGTACAGACTGAGAAAACATGGCAAAGAGCTCCGTATAGAAATAATTTATTGAACTGTTAAGATTATTATTATTTATGTATTCTGTAATTATATTTAATTTACTATAAAGTAAATGATTCAACCCCAAAAAGTCAGCTTTTTTGAAATTGAATTCATAAACTGTGTCAACAGAGCTTGAATTTACCATATTCTCCCTATCGGATTTATACCAAATACTCAAAGGTGAATGGAAATCTTTTCTATGCTTTCTGAGTCCGTGCCGTATAGCCTCAAATTTGCGAAAAATTGTGCTTACCCTTGGTACACAAGGGAATTAAAGACTCTTCGCAACAACAGGAATAGGGCATGGAAGAAATATGTCTGTAGCTCAGACTTAAATGACCTAGAAACTTACAAGCGTTTGTTTCTGGATTTTGAAAGTTGCTCAACTACCTTATATCAAAATTATTTAGACAATATTAAGCTGAGAATATTGTCTGATACAAAGAAATTCTGGGGTTTCATAAGCACCAAAAAAAAATCTGATGGATTCCCTTCATCATTTAAGACTTCTAACGGATTTACTGACGATATAATTCTGTATATAATTTGTGGTCTATTTGCCACTCTCTTTAAAGAGTCATTCTGTTCAGGCTCTTTTAATCCTGATAAAGATTATTTTGAATATATGAACTCTACACCCAGGGTTTCGTTGGACCCTATATCTTTTAATTCAGAGCATATTTTAAAGTATATTGGATCGATCGAAGAAGATTTTAATGCTGGACTTGACGGAATTCCTGCCGCAGTGTTAACGCAATGTGGCTCCGTTCTAAGCCAACCACTCTCCATATTATTCAATAAATCAATTAGGGAATGTAATTTTCCACTTTTTTGGAAAAAATCTTTTATAAGTCCTATTTATAAAAAAGGTTGTAGGAATGATATAAACAACTATAGGCCTATCGCTAAATTCTCATCGATTCCAAAACTTTTCGAGCGGCTCGTGTATGATCGTGTGAAGATTCATTGTGGAAGGGTCATAACAACTCGTCAGCATGGATTTGTTACTGGCAGATCCACTGTGTCTAATCTCCTCGATTTTACAACATTCTGCTTAAATTCAGTTTATTCAGGTAGCCAGGTCGATTGTATTTACACTGATTTTAGTAAAGCTTTTGATAAACTGCCAAACAACTTAATTCTATTTAAACTAAAGTTAATGGGTTTTCCACAATTTTTTGTAAGCTGGATTCAATCGTATCTGACAGAGCGATCTTGTCAAATACGATTTCGAGGCGTATTGTCTGCTGAATTTATTGCTGCATCAGGTGTTCCTCAAGGTAGCCACCTTGGTCCACTTCTGTTTATTTTAGCCATTTATGATGTAACCCACATCATCAAATACTCTCATCTGCTCATTTATGCAGATGATATGAAAATATACAGAACAGTAGATTCTAAAGACAATTCAGTTCTATTCCAGTCTGATTTAAAATCCTTTGAAGTTTGGTGTTCTAAAAATAATATGTTTCTTAATCCAGATAAATGCCAAACTATGACCTTTTCGCGAAAAAGGAATAATTTAATTTTTGATTACAAGATCAAAGATACGGCTTTAAATCGTGTAGATTCTTTCAAAGATCTTGGTATATGCATGGATTCTAAGCTATCGTTTAGCGTTCATATTGATAGCATTTGTAAAAAAGCGTCTTCTATGCTCGGTTTTAAAAAACGCTGGGCCAAAGAATTTAATAGTATGATTACAACTACAACGCTGTATTATTCAATTGTCCGTCCTCACTTGGAGTATGCTAGTCAAGTTTGGTCGCCAAGTTACAATGTACATGTTGAACGAATAGAAAGAATTCAAAAACGTTTTGTTCAGTTTGCTCTAAGGGGCTTAAGTGGAACTGACACTTTAAATCTTCCTCCTTATGAGGATCGTTTAAAACTATTAAAAATGCAATCCTTAAATGAAAGAAGGAAGTCTGCTGATATCTTCTACTTACACCAACTCATAACTGGTGGGTTTGATTCACCAGAACTCCTAACTCTTATAAATTTTAACACTAACCGTAGAAGCAGTAGAAACGCTAACAATTTAATTTACTTTTAGTAGCACAAATTATATGGCTACTGCTCCTTTAAATTGCATGAGTACCTTTGTTAACAACTGTAGCTTTTTTGATGTTAACTTATCGAAAGGTCAACTCAAAAGTAGATTGAAAACTAATGTATGATTAGATCTATGTAAACGCATGGTTAGTTGTTATGTCTTGTGTTGTCCCTGAGCCCAACCCATATTATGGTGGGTAAATTTTTCTCACTTTGGATTGTTTTGGACCACTTTTATCTATGTATATCGTTGAGATATTTCAATGATATTAAGTTGGTTCTTAAGATAGTCTAATGTGGAGAAAGTGCGAAAAAGCTGTAGTAGCTGAACTCTATTGTTATTGCATGTTAAAAAAAAGTGTAACAGGTAGTAGATAATGACACACGAAACATATAAGGTAATTAATAAGTTAATACATAAAGTCAAAAAAGGTAAGTAAGTTGTATGTTAAGATAGAGATCAACGTAACAAAAAAGGTAAGTAAGATAGAGTGTAGGAATTTAACTGATGTGGTGATAAAACAAGGCACCACATTATTCCGCCTCCTCAAATGAATTTTGTTGTATTTCGGAATAAATTAATATGTACTTGCCTTTTGGGTTGTGTTGTAGGTGTTGTGTCTATGTGTATCGATGCTGGTTTTAAACGATCTAAGCTAATTGTAATGTGTGTATTATTTTTAAGTATTGTAAAGTATTTTGGGTTGCGATTAATTACCTCAAAAGGTCCGTCATAGGGCTCCTTGAGCTTTCCATGTTTGGTATGATTTCTAACAAAAACAAATTTACAATTATCGAGTTCTTTCGGTATGTGTTGTTGGAATTTTGTGTTATGGTGTGAAATATGTGATTGTTTGTTTTCGACTACTTATTTTATTTTCGGGAGGATATCTGAAGGGTGTAAAGCAGTGTTTGGCACGCCATAGGTACGCGTGCTCGGCTCAAATCGTTTTTTTCACACAGACATGATCGGAAAAGTATACAAACGATGCGGAGTGGCGGAGAAATACTGCATAGCTGAGGTGTACAGCTTAGCAGCGTTCAGTCTATCTCTCAGCAAACAAACACAAGCATACATTACGTTTGTGCGTGTGCGCTCGTATTTGCCAAAAACTGGTTTAAAGATTCACTGTTATGTATCAGTATTTGTTTCGGTAATCTGAGTGGATGGCCAAAAACCATCTCAGCTTGCGACGTTTTGATATCTTCCTTGACCGAAGGTCTGAGGCCCAGAAGAACTAGTGGCTACTCTGTGAACCAATTTGTCTGGTTGTTCATCGCAATGAGGGAAGCCTTTAACTGGCGGTGAAAGCGCTCTAACAGGCAGTTAGCTTGTGGGTGGTAAGCCGAAGTAGTTATATGTTGACAACCGAGATTTTTAAGAAAATTGTTAAAGGTCACTGAAGTGAATTGTGCTCCTCGATCAGATCAGTAACTTTCAATGGAACTCCAAAACGTGAAATGAACTCTCTTTGAAGAGTGTCGACAATCGTGTCGGTGTTTGTGTCTTTCAGCGGATATGCTTCTGACAAACAAGTATTCTGTCAACTGCGGTAAGTAGGTATCTTGTAGTAATATTTTTGGTGATATCGCAGGATCGCCATGTACGCGCCTTTTAATAAAATAGCAACAAAGTTAAATTGAAAGCAATTCTATGCGCGAGTGAGTAAAGCTGATGTATTTGAATATAAAATGGCTGAATAAAAGAAATATGAAGTATTTAATTTTCTTTAATTTTAGTTAGATTTCATTGTGTATAATTAATAACAAAACTTATAAATTTAATAAAACTTTATAAAAAGTGAAAATGACAAAAAAATTTATTTGATGCATTTGTTGTTTTTGTTGGTGCGTTGTTCGATCGCTTTTTCCAGAGCGTCTATTTTTATCCAAATTTCGTTGGCTATTTGCCATCGTGGTGTAGGGTTAGAATTTATTATTCTTTTAAGGCTAGCTTACCGACGGCTATCACGAACTAGATGTCCTCCGCGTCGTGGTTTCAATTTGTCTACACTTGGTATTTGTCTACACAAGCTCATGTCTAATTTGACACATAATTAGTTTTATCCTTTCGCTGAACGAATATGGTTGTGAATACGCTTGAACAACGCTGGGAAATATTGCGACATTACTTTGAAAATCATGATGCCGATTTTGCCAAAAAAATCATCTTTTCAGATGAAGCTCATTTTGATCTTGGCGGGTATGTAAACAAGCAATATTGTCGCATTTGGGGCACAGAAAACCCGCACGCATACATTGAAAAGCCGCTGCACCCAAAAAGAGTCACTGTTTGGTGTGGATTTTGGTCCAGAGGCATAATTGGGCCATTTTTCTTCGAAAATGAGCAATGAGTGGCCGTTACAGTCAATGGCGATCGTTATCGGGCCATGTTGAACGAATTTTTGTTCACAAAAATTGAAGAGGAGGATATTGGCAACATTTGGTTTCAACAGGACGGCGCTACGTGCCACACAGCCGAAGCTACTATCAGCCGCAGAGCTGATGTCGTTTGGCCACCTCGTAGCTGCGATTTGGCACCGTTGGACTATTTTTTGTGGGGTGCCCTCAAAGATAAGTGTTACGCTGACAAGCCAGAGACAATTGACGCTTTAAAGGACAATATTCGTGAAGCCATTGGTGAAATAAAGCTGCACACAATCGATAATGTGCTTAAAAATTGGACCGATCGTGTAGGCTACTACATGGCCAGCCGAGGCAGCCATTTGAATGAAATTATTTTTCATTAATAACCGGAAGGATTGTACTTTCAAACAAAAAAAGAAATTAAAGAAAATATTCAATATTTTTTTTTTATAGAATTTTCAAAAAAAAAAGTTATTTGGCGGACCCTGTACAAGTGTGTACATTACAATCTATATCCTTTTGAAACTGGCAAAGGACCGACTATATCAACTTGGATATGTTCAAAGCGACTGTGTGGTATGCTGATTTAATGTGGTGTTGTCTTCGTGTGTTTGTGTATTTTTGAGCGTTGACATCTAACACTTTCTTGTGACCATTTTTTAACTTGTGTATTCATCTTTAGCCAGAAATATCTTTGTGTTTGTAGTCTTCCTGAAGCTCGTATACCAGGGTGTGCTTTGTTGTTTAGTTGTTCGGATAATTGTTTTCGTAGTGTCTTTGGTATGTAAGGTCGTGTTAAAGAATTTGTCAGCTCGCACCAAATTTTAATGTTGACTGCAGGTATGTGTATCTGTTCGAGTTTGAACCTGTGACTGTCTAGTATATCTTGTAATTCTGTATCTCTGTTCTGTTCTTTGTGTAATGTTCTAAGGTTTATTTCTGTGCAGACAAAATCTTCTATTTCAGCTCGCGAAAGTTCATCTGCTACACTTTAATACTTTAATGTGTTTAATGTCATGAGTGAATTGTGCAATGTATTCTAAGTGTCTTGTTTGTCTGGGACTGTGTTCTGTTTGTGAATGTATTGCGTTAATCAGTGGTTTGTGATCTGTGTATACTGTGAAATTTTTTCCTTCAAGGTGGTGTCTAAAATGTTTGATGTTTAAGTATATAGCTAGTAATTTCCTATCAAATATACTGTATTTCGTTTCTGATTGTGATAATTTTTTTGAAAAGAAGACTAATAGTTCTACTGTACCGTTATTCTGTTGTTGTTTTCTTTGCAAAGCTATCTTTGATTATTGCAAATGCGTGTAGTGTGTTCTACGTCCAGTGTAATTGTTTGTTCTTTGTTTTTGATGCTACGGTGACCATGTCATAAATTGGGCCTTGACCTAAGAAGGTCGTTTACCTTGTCCTGAAATGTTGTAACTTAGAAAATTTATGTTTGTTGCTCCGAAAATGCATTTGTTGGGTTTGATGTTCAATCCGTAGGTCGTAAGTCTCTGAAAAACATGTGTTAAATCTGTTTTGTTTCGTTTTCACTAGCGATCCAAATATACAAAAATAAAGTCCAATCGTGTAACACTTCATGTATGAATCTTTAAAATGTCTGTGCTAAGTTTCTCAACCCAAAATGCATATGGAGAAACTCAAACATTCCGAAAGGTGTTGTGATGGCTGTCTTGTGTATGTTGTTAATGGCCATGGGAATTTGGTGGTATGCTCTGACTAAATCTATTTTCAAGTAAATGTTTGTTTTATGTAAATTAATGGAAATGTTGTGTATGTGTGGTAATGGATATGTGGCGGAACCTTCAGTGACGCCATCCCTCACTCTGCAGCTCTTCAAGCTACCCAGCGACACTCTTTTGCTATGTAATATAAACCACACATAGTGCCCCCACTACGAATAACTTTGTTTGGCTTATCACACAAGTGGTAAGCCAAGTAAAATATTCGTCATATATTAAGCTGCCGCTGCACTTATATTTCAGCAGGCATTCGAGCTGTTTATTTAAGCTCAAACGTGTTGACTTTCTCGCCCTCTGACGCTTTGTCATAAACGACAAATCTTCAAGCATAGCGATCATGTTTATGTCGCTGAGTAACGGCTCACTGTGGCGGTCACATTACCGTTCTAACTTTGTTGTACGCTTAGCGATCGTTGCCTGCCTGTTGGACTAGCTACCCAACACGCGGGCCATCGAGTTGCCAGCAAGTAGCTGGTATGTGCAGCGTCGGCATTTTCTTATCACACTGTCCCTCGCGTCATTAGCGCTGATGACGAGTCGGACGTTTAAAAATTCCAGCGTCATTGACCGTTGGCGTTTATTACATTGTTTGCCGTTTTATAAACAATGGATAAAATTATATTAGTAGTGGTGTCTATGTGTGTGTTTGCGACGCTATACTTAGCGTTGCAGCGGTTGTTTAATTTGCTATGGTGGCAAGGGCTCTGGTCCATGCTACCTTAATCAGTAGAGTTTTTTGTACGCGCGCGAATAGACCTGCAGCATACTTGCTGCAATAAAATAATTGCTATATATTATATACATTTGTTTAATTTAATTGTAAAAAGAAGGATTAATAACCAAAACTGGTGACTCCGACGTGATCTGAACTTTTTAAAAAAAAGAACAAGAACGTTATTAAGATTGTTTTAAAAAAAACTCTGCGGTAAAAAATTTACTTTAAGTTTTATTTTTTTTAAGAAACGAGTGCAAATTTCCGAAAATAAAAACGAGGCTCAAAGCGAAGTTGCTCGCTAAGTTGAGGAAGGCGCAGCAGGTGGTTCGGGCACCGCTGTCTTACCAGCCCCCGAGGTAACTGAGGCCACCGTTTCCGCGAACAGTAGGGTCGCTGTCCAGACGCCACATTTCTGGCATGACTCGCCAGACCTATGGTTCCTCCAGATCGAAGCGCAGTTCGCAAAACTGCGAATCAAAAGTGACAGCGAACGTTTCTTCACGGTAGTTGGCACTCTCGAAAAAAGTGTGTTGCGCTAAGTGAGTAACACTGTGCGAGAACCGCCAGTCGCAGACCGGTATGACTGCATTAAAAATAAATAAATGCAAGTTTTTAGCGCGAGTGAACAGGAGAAGCTACGTCAGCTTCTTTCTGAATGTGAATTGGGAGACCGCCGCCCATCGCAACTATTAAACGAAATGCGTGATCTGGGCGTGATTTGAGTGATATAATGCTTGAAAACCTGTGGACCGCCCGTCTACCTCCGCAGGTGCAAGGGCTACTGCGGACAGTAAACACGTAGCCGCAACAGCGGCATCTGTGGCCACGCCAACCGCAAGCGATAACCTGCTAAGAAGTTTGCATCGATTGAAAGATGAATTATACGAGCGCGATTACCCGTGCCGAATTCAGCCGTCCCAGAACCACCGTCGCGAGCAGCGTCCACATGAAAATAGTTTATTACATGCAGGACCTCCTAGAGCGTGACTGTGACTATTTGTGCCTACCTCAAGGTAGCGGCAGGGGCAAACGCTATGGCCAGTCAACAAACATATGGCCCACGCTTCTCCGGTCCCCCGCAACAGATACCACACCCTCTCAGAGACCAGCTAATTACCACAGGGGCGGTAGAGGACAACACCCAGTATGCTGGCATCATCGTAAATTTGGCCCGCATGCTTCTACCCGCATGCTTCTTCAATGAATATACTCGCGCTATTCAAAGACATTACCGTCATTCGCCAAGGGGTTACGGCACCTCGGTCAGGTGTTACGCATCACATCGTGACCAACGGCCCTCCCACGCATGCGCGCTCCCGACGTTTGGCACCAGACAAGCTCGAGGCCGCCAAAGCAAAGTTCCAGTTCCTGATAGTGAATGGTATCTGCGAACCGTCGGACAGCAACTGGGCTAGCCCGCTGCATATGGTGAAGAAAAAAATATGGATCCTGGCGTCCTTACGGTGACTATAGGGCACTCAACGAGATAACTCTGCCTGACCGCTATCCAATTCCGTATGTGCAAGACTTCACGCACATACTACATGAAAAGAAGATTTTTTTTTCACCATAGATCTGCAAAGAGCATATCACCAAACGGCAATTACAACGCCTTTCGGCTTGAACCAATTTATGTACATGACTTTCGGCTTAAGAAACGCTGCTCAAACTTTTCAGAGACATATTAAAAAAATGTTAGCTGCTGAATCACACTACGCATTCGTGTACATTGATGACGTCTGCGTAGCCTCTGAGAGCCCGCAGCAACATGAAACTCATTTACGGCGAATTTTTCAATTGTTGCGTGAAAATGGTCTCGCAATTAATGTCGCTAAATGCACATTTGGCCAACCGGCCAAATTCTTGGGCCACAAAGTAAAAAGCAAAGGCATCAAGCCGTCCGACGAAAAAGTCCAGGCCATTGCCACAGACAGCAAGAGAACTAAAAAGATTTTTGGGCATGCTAAACTATTACCTTCGTTTTATCCCAACACACAGCCGCCACTCAGGCAATTTTGCAAGCGATGATAATCGCCAATAAGAAAACTGACACAACGCCGTTGTCATGGTCAGCGTTAACAGACAACGCGTTTAGCGAGTGCAAAGAAGAATTGGCCAATGCCACTTTGCTGTTCCATCCTGCGCCGCAAGCCAAACTTTCATTGAGTGTCGACGACTCCGATTTCGCTGTTGGAGCTGTGCTACATAAGCACATAAACGAATGCATGACAACCACTTGGATAGCACCACATGACAAGAACTTATGATAGGGTGCTGCTAGCGATTTATCAGGCTGTCAAGCATTTTAAGTTTATGGTAGAAGGCCAAGAATTTTTCATTTTCACAGACCACAATCCCATAACGTTTGACTTCAAACAGAATTTAGATAGGGCATCTCCTCGCCAGGCACGACACCTCGACTACATAGGCCAGTTCACAACCAACATGAGGCATGTACCCGGCAAAGATAACGATGTAGCCGACGCCCTTTCTCGCATTCAGCAGTTAGCAGCAAAGACCTGCATTGATTTTGAAGAGCTGGCACGCGAACAAGCTCGCGACTCAGAGTTGCAAGACTTCGTAAAAGCAAGGACACCGTCGATTTCCATGGTGATCGAGAAGCTAAAAATACCCAGCTCAGATTTTGTTCTTTTCTGCGATACGTCGCAAGGGAAAGTTCGACCCCTAGTGACCTGCAAGTTGCGTATGGACGTCATGACAAAACTGCATTGCGCTGCTCATTCCGGTGCCAAATCCACAACTAAATTAGTGAAGGAGAGATTCGTTTGGCCAAACATGAAAGCTGACATCAGCGAATTTGTATGCTGATTCCCTGTCAGCGGAGCAAGGTCACAAAACACAACAAATCACAGCCAGGCCTGTTCGTCAATCCGAGCGAACGTTTTGAGCATATTAATATCGAATTAGTGGGGCCTCTCGTGATTTCACGAGAAAATCGTTACTGTCTTACGATTATAGACTAGATTTTGGAATTCCGATGAAAATTACGACCGATCTGGGAAGGCAGTTTAAATCTGACCTATTCCGCCAGCTTAATTCACTGCTTGGAGTCAAACATTATCGTACCACCCCGTATCATTCACAAGTAAATGGGATGATAGAAAGGTGGCACCGCACCCTTAAGGCAGCTATTACGTGCCACGAAAATGACAACTGGTGTAACATCTTGCCACTTATCCTACTCGGTCTACGCTTTGTTATCAAAGAGGACATCGGAGCGACGCCAGCAGAAATGGTTTACGGCGAATCATTGAAATTACCGGGTGAGTTCCTTACGCCTTTGGCCAAAAAGATTGGCGAATCAGATTTCATCGTAGAACTGCGTGAAGCAATAGAGAAGATTGCTCCAGCATCGGTCAAACATCACGACATACCAAGAGTTTTCGTACAGAATGAGTTAAATAATTGCTCTCATGTGTTTGTTCGAATCGACAAGGTCCACCGCCCGCTACTGCCAAGGTATGATGGCCCATATGAAGTCATCGAAAGAAACGAAAAATATTTTACCATCAACATCAAGGGCAAAACAGCAGAAGAATCAATCGACAGGTTGAAAGCAGCTTTTATTTTATTTTTATTTTTTTTTTTATTCGCCCGGAGGCATGAAATCTTCCAAAGATACGTATACCAGTCCTATACGCATGCACGATTTACATTCTAGATCCTGCCCGAATCAGCCGGGACAGACAGAATGCACCTACGTACTAAACATACCCCTATTGGCAATTAGGATTTTCCACTAAGCACATTAATTGGCTTTTCAGCGGAATTTAAAAATTGAATATATTTAAAACGCGTATTTAAGTATACTTGATTCTATATAAATAAGCAACATCGAATTAAGTAATAGTAATTATCAATTTAAGGTACCCGAAAAACAATCCTGATTTAAATTCGATTTAAAATTAAAGTATTAAATAATTAAAAAATAAGTTTTAAAAACGATTCATATTTGATGGTGCTTACTTTATAAAACATAATATCGAGACAAAAAAGAGAAACAGAACAATCTCAATTACCGATTTACATTGTTATAAAACTGCGTTAGGTATAATAGGATTAAGTTAAATTGATTTAATTATTTAAATGTAATATAATTTTCCGTTTTAAGACGTCTACCGAATCAGAAAAATTAATCATGTTGAAGTTATCATTGAAGTCACTGCACATACATCGTAAAGGTTCATCAAGAGCGTAATTAGAACTGCACTGACTCAACTTGAAAAACAGAAAATGTCTAGTTCCTCTCCTTGGGATGTTAAAATTTAGAGCTGAGATGAGATGAGATATTCCGGATTAATCTCGCCACGAAGTAATTTATACAGAAACATGACATCAAGCATCATTCTTCTGCTTCTTAGGGAAGGTAGTAAAATAATTTTAAGGCGTATTTCATACGATGGAAGCATAATATTGGGGTTCCAACGACTATGACGTAAAGCAAAAAGTAAAAACTGTTTTTGAACGGATTCTATGGCGTCGATGTAGACATTATATTGTGCGTTCCATATAACTGATGCATATTCAAGAATTGGTCTTACGAGAGAGATATATAATAATTTAGTAGTAAAGGGATCACTGAATTCTTTAGCCTATCTTTTAATGAAACCAAGGACTCCTCTTGCCTTATTTATCACCATATTAACGTGGAGATTGAAGCGAAGTTTTGAATTCATAATAACACCAAGATCGAGAAAACTGGAAACTACTTCTAAGTTAGTGTAATTTATGTTACTAGCAGATCTTCGCGAGAATGTCATTTGCTTAAATTTTTTTAAGTTGAGATTTAATATATTTAAGCTACACCAGTCCACAAGTCTATTTAGATCAGATTGTAAAAGATGTCGTTCTTCGGGTGATTTCTAACAAAGAAAAAGTTTCACGTCGTCAGCGTACATTAAGACGTTACAGTGTTTTATTACCGAAGGAAGATCATTAATGAATAGTAAAAAAAAAACCAGTCCAAGATGACTGCCCTGAGGAACGCCAGAAGTGACCGAAATACTTTTTGAAAGAGAATTCTTATATAAAACCTTTTGAGTACGTCTAGAAAAAAAACGAATTAATCCAATTTAATAATGTGGCAGGAAACCCAATAAGTGGAGTTTTTTTAAAAGAAGATTATGATTAACACTGTCGAAAGCTTTGCTAAAGTCCGTATAAATAACATCAGTGTGCAGTTCCAAAGTAAAACCATTTATAACACGCGTAGTAAACTCTAAGAGGTTTGTTGTAGTGGACTTATCCTTCAGAAAACCATGTTGAAAAACAGAAATGGTGGAAGACACGGAGTGGGTTAATTGATCAGTTATGATTTTCTCAAATAACTTAGGGATTGCACTTAATTTTGCAATTCCTCGATAGTTAGAAACATCTATCTTGGAGCCAGATTTATGAAGGGGTGTAATATAAGAATCCTTCCATATAATAGAAAAAAAACCACTATGCAAGGAAATATTAAAAATGTTTGCTAGAGGAGTTTGTAGCACACAGGTTTGTAGCACATTGCTTTAAAATACAGCTTGGAATTTTATCAGGGCCGGGCGTAAAAAAAGATTTTACTTGTCGAAGATAACACATGACAATATTTGGGTCTATTACAGGAGTTTCAAAAGAGTTAACTGGCGGGAGAAAAGGATACACAGTGCTAGTATTAAATGGTATATCGGAGTAAGTTGATTTCAAGAAGTTTGCAAACATGTTAGAAATCACATTGTCACAAGATGATTCCTTCTGATTGAATTTCATAAGGGGTGGAAAGCTGGAGGCTTTAGGTTTTGAGTTAACAAAACTATAGAAAAGTTTTGGATCATCTTTAAATTGAGATTTTATGTTAATTATATAACGACAAGAAGAATAGGAAGCAAAGTCTGAACTAGAACCAGATATTTTATATTTTTTAAATAAACGATTTTTAAATTTTTAAGTGCCTTTAGATCATTTGTTAGCCAGGGTGGATTTAAAGGATTGGAGAAACACCTTTTTTTGGGACGGACAATAGGAAACACCTTTGCAGAGTATCATTGAAAACTACAGAAGATTCGACGTCATAATATGAATATGATGTTCCGCTAGTTAAAATTGGAGACCAATCAGTCTGCGAAAGTAAGGAATTAAGTTTTACATAGTCCGTTTTTTTAAAATTATAAACTTTTTTATTTCGCGCATCAGCAGTTACTTTATCTTCTTTTTCGTGGGGGAGTAAAACTGTTATTTCAAGAGTTGGATGATGTACATCTTCTGGAAGAGATACGGGATTCGAGCAATGGAAATTAACAGTAGTGCATCTATCTACAAATACAAGGTCTAGGGTTCTGTGGTTTATATTTAAAATATCATTGACTTGTTGAAGACACAGATCAGATATCTTATCTAAGAAATCATTTATCCAATCACTATTGGAAACAGGAGTAAGAAATGAAGAATCGTCGGACGATCTCCAAGTCACAAAAGGTAGATTAAAATCACCCAGCACAATAAGAACGTCTTTATTTTTTAACAAATTATGAACCTTTTTCAATGGCGTGTAAATGTTTTAAATACATTGTTAAGTCACATTTAGGAGGAATGTAAGAGCAGATAACATAAATAATACTATTATTTAATTTAACTGCAGCACAAATGAACTCAATGTCACTGGTGTCAAGAATTGTCAATTCTTCAGATACAAGCGAGTTTTGAACTGCTATCAAAACACCACCACCGATCTTATCATGACGATCTTTACGAAAAATTTGATATTTATTGCACATTATTTCAGAATTTAAGATATTAGAGCGAAGTCAAGTCTCTGTAAAAATTATAATGTTATATTCAAAATCAAAACTGTTTATGAAAATATCGGAAAGTTTGGAGTTAAGACCCCTGACATTTTGATACACAAGCTCTAATTTAGACTTGCGGTTTATTAATCGTATTTTGGATGAGATTCAGGGCTATTTCGGGGACGCGGCAAATGTCAAACATTTACCGGTCTTGGATTGCTTTTAAATTCAAATTCGCGTACAATTGTGTTAGGCGGCCAAAAGTTTACATCAACTATAGAATTAAATAAATTTTCAGGAACTGTTAATCTAAAAGAAGTAATCGATCTTACATTTGAATATTTGAATTTATGAACCGAAGGATGCAAGGAACAATTCAACTTTGATTTAATGAAAAAATCTATATCAACCTCTGTTGTATCCACAGCTAAGCGAGAAACAAAGATTGATTTAGTTGGTGGAATTGCAATGATTGGCTTAGGTGGAACAGAAACCTGAGAAGTAAGAGGAACAACCTGGGAATCGACCAAAGTTGGTGAAAGAGAAACAGTTTGGGCAATAGACATGACTGGCAATGAAGGTAGAGGTGCCAGCACTGGCAAAGGAGCAGAAATCGATATGTTTGCTGTATTCGAATTAGAAGTTAAAATAGGTGGAGGGGCTGTTATACCACCAATGTCCATGTCATCAGCAATGTCATGTACAGAAGAATGTAGAGTTGGAGTTGAATTCGTTTTTTTCTTACTACGCAGACCAATGTGTTTTTTTCTTCCTTTTGGGAGAAGGAATTGACTCTTCAATATATTTAAAATCATCGAAAAGAGACTGATATTAAAAAAATTTTGCAGAAAGCGAAGAAAGTTAATTACTTATTTCAGAGAAGCCTTGCTTTGTCTGCTTGAAAAGCTTGTAGAAGTTGATGTCAACCAATCTATATTTCTCGCAAGACCAACGCAACCCTTTACCTTCCTCAATACAATCCGCAACTCGGCCTGTCACGCCTGCACATTTGGTATGAACAGCATTATCACATAACCAGCATGATAAAAACCGCTCAGTTTCTCCCCTTACAGAGCAGCCAGGCTTAGCACAAATCATATTAAAATAATGCAGATAAAATGACGAAAATAAGGCCAAAAAAAACAACACTGCACTTAAATGACAAGCAACAATTTTAACAAATTTTATCAATAAGAATAAAAAGAATAAAAAAAAATTAGCTTTGTAGCTGTACTAAAAGTTCCTAAAAGTATACAGCTATTAACAAAAGTAAGTAGCAAAAATTTAAAATACAATTGATGCACAACTGCTAATGTAAAAATGAGACAAATAAACAACAGAAACAAGCGAATATGAATGTAAACACAAAACTCAAAAACTTAGCTTCCACAGCTTATAAAAAAAAATTGTCAGAAACAAATTTTATTTTTCTTCTTTAATAGAATTAAGTGGGAAAAATAAACAAAAATTATAAAACCTGACTGGAAAACGTCCTCAAATGTCAAAAAAAGTACAAGTTTACACAGAAATTAGACTTAAAGCTAAGTTATGAAACAATTTGTTTAGAACGAGAGTTGATTGAGAACTATATCTAAAGAGTTTATCGATTCCGAACCAAATAGGTCGTCCAGCAGTCGAAACAAGGTCGTGACATTTTCCGACCCACCGTTGGATATCGCGGGACATTCAAAGCCCGCGCACAATCGTCGAAACAAGGTCGTGACATTTTCCGACCCACCGTTGGACATCGCGGGACATAAAAAGCCCTCGCACAATCGTCGAAACAAGGTCGTGACATTTTCCGACCCACCGGTGGACTTCGCCGGACAAAAGACAAAGGTTATACGAAAGACGCAACAGGTTGGTGACACACCAAACGCAGAAGCTGCGTCATCATATCGAGAGCCGACGAAATTCTGTCAGATGTCATCGCCGGTCCTCACATGAAGCGGTAGAAGAGTTTGCAGGCCGCAGCGATTCAACATATCGTGCCTTAAGCGGTAGGGGGGGAGTATTGTGGTGGAACCTTCAATGATGCCATCCTGACTCTGCAGCTCTTCAAGCTACCCAGCGACACTCTGTCGCTATGTAATATAAACCACACATAGTGCCCACACTATGACTAACTTTGTTTGGCTTATCACACAAATGGTAAGCCAAGTAAAATATTCGTCATATATTAAGCTGCCGCTGCACTTATATTTCAGCAGGCATTCGAGCTGTTTATTTTAGCTCAAACGTGTTGACTTTCTCGCCCTCTGACGCTTTGTCATAAACGACAAATCGTCAAGCATAGCGATCATCTTTATGTCGCTGAGTAACGGCTGTAACGAACTTCCGTTTTCCGGATTTTTACAGCTGGGGTATACTCGCCGGTGTCCAGCGTTCGTTGCAGAAATTTGTAAATAAAGACCCTTTCGCTTTGTTCTCTTTAATATTTCCTTAATTTATTCACAATTCGAAATTGGCGTTACTCTAATATCTTAATGGTAAAGGACCATACACACACACACCTATGCGCCGATGTTTTGACCTGAATCTTATTCTTGATGTCTGATGCCCTTGAGAAGATGACGTGACGGAGCCTTATCCTTGTGACAATGTACGTAGTTCCGGAGAAAGTGATGCGATGACGAAGAGCGACGCTAGCGTGTTTCCTGGGGCTGTGGCGTGGTTGAGATAGACGACGTTAGCGCGCTCCCTGGGGCTTCCTGCGCGGTTGGAGTTGTCGACGTTTCGACTTGGCGATTTTGAGTGGCAAATGGTCACATGTAGGGCGTTTGTTTCGATCGGATGGTGGAACGTGTAGACTGGGATATTGTTCGCTGAGTGGTGTTACCTGGGTGGTTATGACCTAATATGGTTTGCTACTCTTTCACCTTATTTACAAGAAGGAAGCTTAACTAACGTAATATGTCTACGGCTGTGTTTACGGCTATGTTTACGACGCTAAGAGTGAAGCAAAATATTAACGTTAGAAGAAGGCTTGACCAACGTAATATGTCTACGGCTATGTTCACGGTACTAAGGGTAAATCAAAATATTAACGTTAGAAGAAGGCTTGACCAACGTAATATGTTTACGGCTATGTTCACGGTACTAAGTAGATCAAAATATTAACTCTAGAAGGAGGCTTGACCAATGTAATATGACTACTGCTATGTTTACGGTGCTAAGGGTAAATCAAAATATTAACGTTAGAAGAAGGCTTGACCAACGTAATATGTTTACGGTAGATCAAACAGACACTAATTCCACCAGGTCACATTCACCACTTCCCAGACACGTTTGTTGAACGTCCGATTCCTTTGACTGCACGATGATTAATCCGGTGTTACGGCTCGAGTATATCCAACCACTTTGACTGCACGCTGACTAGCTATTTCTATAGGTCCAAACACTTCGACTGCACGATGACTACTGCTAGTACTGAACGTCCGATGCCTTCAACTTCACGCTGAACAAGAGACTGAGTTAATGCCACGACTCGCCTTTTATTGCCTTGCTCGTAGCTGCTTGCCGCACTATGATGTTAAAACCGGTTCTCGCTCTCACTGTGTCGTGTGGTTGTGTATGTATGTGGCGTGATGTTAAAACTTGTTTGGCTGCGACTAGTTTGTGTTGCTATGCCAGAATGATCTCGGTACCAGCTGTCTGTGGCGTGATGACGCTAAAACTGGTTTTGTTTTGTCTTCTGTTGCTATGTGCGTATCGGCTCGATAGCGGCTGCATGTGGCGTGATGTTTAAACCCTTCTGTGTTGCTATGTAGGAATGATCTCGGTATCAATTGCATGTGGCGTGATGACGCTAAAACTGGTTCTGGTTTTGTCTTCTGTTGCTATGTGCGTATCGTCTCGGTAGCGGCTTCATATGACGTGATGTTAAAACCTTTTGTGTTGCTATGCCAGAGTGATCTTGGTAAAAACTGCATGTGGCGTGATGACGCTAAAACTTTTTGTGTTGCTATGCCAGAGTGGTCTCGGTATCAGCTGCATGTGGCGTGATGATTGTGTGTGTGTAAGTTATTTATTTAACAATTTAGGCAAATTTATATCAGAACAATTCACAATAATTTCAAGTTATTTTATTATTTCAATCAATGTTTCTATGTATGTGTGTAATGTTTTCTTTAATAATAAGGCAAACAAATAGAAAGTATTCGCAATAATATGGAAGAATAAATAAAAGATATTTTATGATTTCATATATGAAAAATATTTCACAATAAAGTTAATGTTATTAATAAGTATAATGTTTAAGTAAAAATTAAGTAAATGAATAATAAAATAATTCAGGCAATAAATTAAAGTTTATAGTTTCAAAAGTTAAGGAAAATAATTTTAGGATGTAATAAAATTTTCAGTGTAAAATTTAGTCATTACACTCCCCTCTTACTTACCCGGAAAAGCAAAGACGCTGACCTCTCCTGTCTTCTTTATATTCACCTGGTATTTGACACCATCAATTACCCGTGCAAACCGGGCCTTGTTGACACCTTTTCTGGTGCGCCTGCACTCCTCGATCTTCCGGTTGAGTTCTTGTGGGACATATTCCACCCTGTGTTTTTGTGGCTTGACGGCTTGGCGGCTTACCACCAGTTCGCCGATGTCGAGGGGGCTGTCAGTATCGAAGGCCAAATAATCGGTCCAGTCATCGACCTGGTGGGGTATTTCAATAGTCAGCGCCTCGAAATTGGCGTCATTGTCCACTTCCCAGGGAGAAAGTAGGACTCCTAAGTCCAAGCAGTCTTCAGTTTCGGACGCGGGGACAGTAGCATTCGAATCTATAGCATCGGGGACTGCCCGGGGTCTATCCTGGCCAACATGTACGATGTGGTTGACTAGATCTGGCAGTTGTTGTGATTGTGTGCTACTGTCGCTGTGGATGAAGTGTTGTTGTGGTTGCTCGCCGCTGTCGCTGTGGACGAAGAAATGTTGAGCGCCGCTGTCACTGTGGACGTAGAGGTGCTGTTGTTGGGCGTCGCTGTCGACGGAGAGATGTTCAGCGCCGCTGTCACTGTGGACGTAGAGATGCTGTTGTTGGGCGTCGCTGTCGCTGTGGATGGAGAGATGTTGAACGCCGCTGTCACTGTGGACGTAGAGGTGCTGTTGTTGGGCGTTGCTGTCGCTGTGGACGTAGAAATGTTGAACGCCGCTGTCACTGTGGACGTAGAGATGCTGTTGTTGGTCGTCGTTGTCGCTGTGGACGGAGAGATGTTGAGCGCTGCTGTCACTTTGGACGTAGAGGTGCTGCTGTTGGGCGTTATGCTGTTGTGCGCCGCTGTCGCTGTGGACGTTTTGTTGTTTTGCCTGGAATAGCGAATGGATTACCTTGGCAATCTCCTTTCGCTTATCTTTCGCTGCCGACAGAAGATACCACTGGCTATTATCCTCGGCAAAGTCTTTCTGTGGTTCTTGTAGAAACTTGTCGGCGCTATGGAGGAGGAATACTCCACAATCGGTGGTGTTGTCCTGCTGCGGTACCTTAACGCAAAGTGTAGGGCAGTTGTGTTCGTCAAGAACAAGACGCGAGTGGAACAGCTCGCACCCGAGGTAACGGCGTAGCTGGTTGGCAGCATGCATGCGTGAAGCGTAGGCCAGTGAGTCGAATATTAATATTTCTATATTTGTGATCTGGGTGCCTTCTCTTTTTATTCGGACTGCTGTCAGGTACCAGTGCTGGTTTTCACAAATTGGGATAATAATTACATCCTTTTCGGCCCTAGCTACTCTCTTACCTCAGTTATGCATTCGGGCATGCTGCTCTTGCGGTGTCTCTGGCTTCTCACCTCGATTTAGCTGCTCGAAAAAGTGGGCAGCGAAGATGTGTGTGCTGGTGCGCTGGTCTTCGGGGCGTTGATGGATCAGCCACTGCAAGTAAAAATCAATCACGATGTCGTTGAGGTACTGTTTCGGTTGAAGACATTCGACATCTTCACTCCTTATGCTGATGGCACCCCGTCACGGCGGATAGGTAAACATTACCGTCGACTGTCCATCACCATCCTCGTCGTCGCTAATAGTGAATAATTCCTCGACTTGGATACGCCCCACCTTAATATCTCCTGTACGTCAATGTCGCACTCCTTCCGTTTGCGGCTTGCAGCTTGCATTTTTCCCCTTTCTCTCTCTTCCCCGTTACTGTAATTATTTGTTTATAGTTTGTTGTGTTTTTTTTTTCTTTCTAATAGGTTTACTTTTATCTACTTCACTAGCTGCACTCGCGATTTTTAAGTCTGGCTCGGTTGGCGCCTGCTGATCAACTGACTAGGTTGGTGTGCCACGGGCAATGAATAAGTGCGGTCGGTCTCTCCTTGCTCTAGCCTATGAGTACTTGCATAGTGGTCGTTGTTATGAGTATCTCTCTCTCTGGTGCATTGAGGGGGTACGGTCGCCTCTTCGTTATTATAGAACGGCTTGATCTCACTGATGTGTGCTGTGCATGTTTGTCCTGAGTCCAGTTTGTACCCATGCCAACTGGCCAATCTCAGGAGCCCACTGCCGACGTCGTAAATTATAAAAACTTGCCTGGTCCTGTGCCGCTCGCTCCATACGCCTTCGGACGATCTCATGGACTTCTTGAAGCTTTTCCTCTCTGCCGGTGGGTGTCTGTGGCTCATCACCTGTTCCAAAAGTTAATTGATCGAAAAGATTACCTGGTAGTCTCAATTCACGGCATTGAGTAAGAAATGCTGGGCTGTATCCCGTGGTATCTGATTTTGCCGAGTTGATTGCTAATGAAAGTTCAGGTAGGAGGTCGTCCCAAGTTTGATGGCTGTCTCCGACGAATTGGGCTATCATGGTCTTCAGTGTACGATTCGATCTCTCTGTTGAGTTTTCCTGGGGTTTGTACGGGGCCGTGAATTGCTGCTTGGTACCAATGTCTTTGAGAAATCTTTTGAACTTGTGGCTAGTAAATTGGGTACCGCTGTCGGTGGTCAAAATCTTCGGAGTGCCAAATCGAGCAAGTATGCGTTCTCGAAACGCTTTGATGAGACTATCGCTAGTTACCTTGCGTAGTGAGATAGCTTCGACCCATTTCGAAAATTTGTCCAACAGGACCAGAATCATGGTGTTGCCATGCTTGGAGCGCGGGAGTGGTCCGACAAAATCGGCGCTTACCAGTGACCATGGCTCTTCGGAGACAACATTTTGCCTGCGGGGGCTTATTGAGAGGCTTTAAATCTCTGACAGGACTCACATTGACGGACGTAGTGGCAAGCATCGCGGGACATACCTGGCCAGTAGTAACGGCTTTCGATCCTAGCGATCGTCTTACGTATCCCAAAGTGACTCAAACTCGGGTGGTCATGGCATTCGTGGAGGACTTGGCTTCGCAAAAATGAGGGCACACATAGCTTCCAAGGTATGCATTCTTCGCCTCCTGCACGCTGTGGGATGTGACGATAAAGCTGGCCGCCTTCCTCAGCATAGTCAGGAAACTTTTCGGGATTTTTAAGGATTTCGGCTCTTTTCGTCTCTAACCACCGGCATGTTTGTACTTCAGGTGGGTTCAGCGTGGTTCTACATACCATCTCGAGGGGTTGACGAGAGAGAGCCTCGGCAACTACGTTTTCCTTACCTTTCCGGTATTGGACGTCAAATTGGTGTTGTTGAAGTTCCAGGGCCCACCTTGCGATCCGGCCCGAGGGACTTTCAATTGAGTTTAGCCATTTTAGAGCGAGATGATCTATCAGGACCGTAAACTCGTAACCTTCGAGGTAGGGACGCATTTTCCGAATGCCCCAAACAATCGCCAAGCATTCTTTCTCCGTCGCCGAGTAGTTTCTTTCCGCATTATTAAGGTTCCGACTAGCGTAGGCTATTACCTTTTCGGCACCATCCACCTCCTGGGTCAGAAAGGCTCCCAACCCGTAATCGCTGGCGTCTGTCTGAAGAGTAAATCTTTTAGATAAATCCGGGCAGGCTAATATTGGTGCTTTCGTAAGCCGGTCCTTAAGGGTATCGAAGGCCTCTTGTTGCTCGTGGTTCCATTTCCAGTGGCGTCCTTTCTTCAACAGACTTGTCAGTGGTTGCACGATGGATGAACACTCCGGCACAAATCGACGATACCAAGACGCGATTCCTAGGCAGCGTCGTAGCTCTCGGACATTGTTGGGTGGTAGTAAGGTTTCGATGGCTGCCACCTTATCCGGGTCGGTTTTAATCCCTTGATCGCTGACGACATGACCTAAGTATTTGATTTCACTTTTGAAAAATTCACATTTAGCAGGGTTTTTTTTTAAATTCGCTGCTCGAAGTCTTTCAAATACTTTCGATAGATTGTCCAGGTGCTCCTTCTTAGTCTTACCCGTCACGACAATATCGTCAAGATATGCGAAGGCAATGACTCCATCTCAGGTCCAATCACCTTATCCAGGGCTCGTTGAAAAGTGGCGGGTGCCGAGTGTAATCCGAAAGGCATAACCTTCCACTGGAAGAGTCCACGTCCTGGAATCGTAAAGGCTGTGAATTCCTTGCTTTCCTCCGCCATTGGTATCTGCCAATACCCATTTTTAAGATCCAGGCTACTAATATAGTTGGCCTCTCTTAGACGATCGAGAATATGTTGTATCCGCGGCAAGGGGTATGCATCCGGTATTGATCTTGAATTCAGCTGTCGAAAGTCCACGCAAAGTCTCCAGGTGCCATTCTTCTTCTTTGCCAACACAATGGGGGCACTGTGGGGACTATGGGATGATTCAATAAGATCCTTCTGTAGTAGCTCGTCTACTTCTTTGTTAATTACCTAATGCATAGCCGGGTTCCTCGGGAAGTATCTTTGCTTCATTGGTCGGCTGTCTGTAACCACCAGCTTGTGTTCGGCTATAGGGGAGACTCCTTGGAGTAATTCAAACTTCTTCAGCTCCTGTTAAAGGAATAACTCGATGTCCTCTGGGGTGGTTGGTTGTTCTTCTGGGGTGATTTTTCCTATCCGTGATTCCGTGTTGTTCTCTAGTAGTTTATCTAGGCTGAGTTGAACGGTCTGCCCTCCACAGGTGATGGTTGTTCTGACGGCAGCTAAGAAATCCAGTCCTAAGAGTATATCGTCCCTGACTTCCGGGAGGATGAGGAAACTTACTCTACACTGGGCGGTGCCCAGTTTAACGTTTAGCGTCAACGACTCACTTACCCTTTTACGTGAGACGTCGGCAAGAATAACGTTTTTGTTGATCGTTTCAACGTTGTGTCGGGTTTTTTAATTCAATGGCCAGGTTAGTGTTTAGGAAGCTGCAAGTAGCTCCCGTATCTATAACAGCTTCGAAACACGTCGCATCTAGCGTCACAGCGGCGATGATTCGATTTTGGTCCTGTCTTATTAGTTGGGGCTAAAGGAGGTATTCTTTGTTCCGGCTGCGTTCATCCACCTTATTGACGCAGGCCCGTGGCGTTTCCCGAATTTCGTCGTCTACAGCACTCAATGGTTCGGGGTCCACGCTGTCCACATTCCCAGCAAAAGAAGATCTGGGGGTTTCGACACGCTGCATGGAAGTGTCCATCTTGACCGCATCGTCTACATGCAGTTCTAGGGTTCAGTCGTTCATTATTTTCTTGTGTAACAAGCATGTGGCGCTCCTCTCTCGGGCGTGGCCATACCGTGCGTTCGGCGTTTTTCTCACCTCTAATGCTGTCGTATTCATCAGCCAGGGCTATTAATTCTCCTAGGTGCTCAAAGTCTTTACGTTTTATATAGAGCTGGTACTCACTGCGGCAATTCCGGAAGATTCTTTCCAGCTGCTGGGTAGACGTATAATTGGAATTGCGCATCATGATCTGTATGTCCAGCACGTAGTCCTTAAAGACCTCTCGTGGCCTTTGATGGCGTCCACTGATTTCATCTTCGAACTTCTCAAAGAAGCGCGCCGGTAGAAAGAAGGTGAGAAAATCTTTCTTGAACTGGAACCAATTCTACCAGGGCACGTTGTTGTTCCTTAGCCAGACTAGAGCTCGGTCTGTTAAAAGCTCAGGCATCGTTCTTGGGAGGAAATCTACGTTTAACCCGTACACCTTCGTCAGTTCCTCGACCCTCTCGATAAAAGTCAGTGGATCGCTGCATCCGTTGAATTTAATAGGCCACTTACGAACTTTATCGATTACGGTGGCATAGTTACCTCCGCTTTGCACTGGGGCTGCCTCGTGGTAGTAGCGCGGTGATGCCTCCGTAAGCTGCCACATGGTGTGTCCTGGTTGAAATTGCGTTGGTACCACTAATGGTTTTGGAGACGGGGCTTTGGTATGTCTTCGTTCTAGTTCTTCCAGTCTTAACGTGATGGATGGATCTTCCTGTTCGGTAGCAAAGTTCGCAAACCTTTTGCGAAGATCGTCAACCGTTCCTGCATCATCGAAGCCGAATTCACGTGCGTAAGCCTTAAAATCTTTTTTACGCAGTGAATATATCCATGTAGTCCTTACCATCTTGATATCTTTGTAACTCTCTTCCTGGTTGGTTTGAATTGTATCTGTTCTCTGCGTCAGGGTCCCTGTTCGGGCGCCACTGTAACGAACTTCCGTTTTCCGGATTTTTACAGCTGGGGTATACTCGCCGGTGTCCAGCGTTCGTTGCAGAAATTTGTAAATAAAGACCCTTTCGCTTTGTTCTCTTTAATATTTCCTTAATTTATTCACAATTCGAAATTGGCGTTACTCTAATATCTTAATGGTAAAGGACCATACACACACACACCTATGCGCCGATGTTTTGACCTGAATCTTATTCTTGATGTCTGATGCCCTTGAGAAGATGACGTGGCCTTGAGAAGATGACGTGGCCTTATCCTTGTGACAATGTACGTAGTTCCGGAGAAAGTGATGCGATGACGAAGAGCGACGCTAGCGTGTTTCCTGGGGCTGTGGCGTGGTTGAGATAGACGACGTTAGCGCGCTCCCTGGGGCTTCCTGCGCGGTTGGAGTTGTCGACGTTACGACTTGGCGATTTTGAGTGGCAAGTGGTCACATGTAGGGCGTTTGTTTCGATCGGATGGTGGAACGTGTAGACTGGGATATTGTTCGCTGAGTGGTGTTATCTGGGTGGTTATGACCTAATATGGTTTGCTACTCTTTCACCTTATTTACAAGAAGGAAGCTTAACTAACGTAATATGTCTACGGCTGTGTTTACGGCTATGTTTACGACGCTAAGAGTGAAGCAAAATATTAACGTTAGAAGAAGGCTTGACCAACGTAATATGTCTACGGCTATGTTCACGGTACTAAGGGTAAATCAAAATATTAACGTTAGAAGAAGGCTTGACCAACGTAATATGTTTACGGCTATGTTCACGGTACTTAAGTAGATCAAAATATTAACTCTAGCAAGAGGCTTGACCAATGTAATATGACTACTGCTATGTTTACGGTACTAAGGGTAAATCAAAATATTAACGTTAGAAGAAGGCTTGACCAACGTAATATGTTTACGGCTATGTTCACGGTACTAAGTAGATCAAAATATTAACTCTAGAAGGAGGCTTGACCAATGTAATATGACTACTGCTATGTTTACGGTGCTAAGGGTAAATAAAAATATTAACGTTAGAAGAAGGCTTGACCAACGTAATATGTTTACGGTAGATCAAACAGACACTAATTCCACCAGGTAACACTCACCACTTCCCAGACACGTTTGTTGAACGTACGATTCCTTTGACTGCACGATGATTAATCTGGTGTTACGGCTCGAGTATATCCAACCACTTTGACTGCACGCTGACTAGCTATTTCTATAGGTCCAAACACTTCGACTGCACGATGACTACTGCTAGTACTGAACGTCCGATGCCTTCAACTTCACGCTGAACAAGAGACTGAGTTAATGCCACGACTCGCCTTTTATTGCCTTGCTCGTAGCTGTTTGCCGCACTATGATGTTAAAACCGGTTCTCGCTCTCACTGTGTCGTGTGGTTGTGTATGTATGTGGCGTGATGTTAAAACTTGTTTGGTTGCGACTAGTTTGTGTTGCTATGCCAGAATGATCTCGGTACCAGCTGTCTGTGGCGTGATGACGCTAAAACTGGTTTTGTTTTGTCTTCTGTTGCTATGTGCGTATCGGCTCGATAGCGGCTGCATGTGGCGTGATGTTTAAACCCTTCTGTGTTGCTATGCAGGAATGATCTCGGTATCAATTGCATGTGGCGTGATGACGCTAAAACTGGTTCTGGTTTTGTCTTCTGTTGCTATGTGCGTATCGTCTCGGAAGCGGCTTCATATGGCGTGATGTTAAAACCTTTTGTGTTGCTATGCCAGAGTGATCTTGGTAAAAACTGCATGTGGCGTGATGACGCTAAAACTTTTTGTATTGCTATGCCAGAGTGGTCTCGGTATCAGCTGCATGTGGCGTGATGATTGTGTGTGTGTAAGTTATTTATTTAACAATTTAGGCAAATTTATATCAGAACAATTCACAATAATTTCAAGTTATTTTATTATTTCAATCAATGTTTCTATGTATGTGTGTAATGTTTTCTTTAATAATAAGGCAAACAAATAGAAAGTATTCGCAATAATATGGAAGAATGAATAAAAGATATTTTATGATTTCATATATGAAAAATATTTCACAATAAAGTTAATGTTATTAATAAGTATAATGTTGAAGTACAAATTAAGTAAATGAATAATAAAATAATTCAGGCAATAAATTAAAGTTTATAGTTTCAAAAGTTAAGGAAAATAATTTTAGGATGTAATGAAATTTTCAGTGTAAAATTTAGTCATTACACGGCTCACTGTGGAGGTCACATTACCGTTCTAACTTTGTTGTACGCTTAGCGATCGTTGCCTGCCTTTTGGACTAGCTACCCAACACGTGGGCCATCGAGTCGCCAGCAAGTAGCTGGCATGTGCAGCGTCATTGACCGTTGGCGTTTATAACATTGTTTGCCGTTTTATAAACAATGGATAAAATTATATTAGTAGTGGCGGCTATGTGTGTGTTTGCGACGCTATACTTAGCGTTGCAGCGGTTGTTTAATTTGCTATGGTGACATGGGCTCTGGTCCATGCTACCTTAATCAGTAGAGTTTCTTGTACGCGCGCGAATAGACCTGCAGCATACTTGCTGCAATAAAATAAATGCTATATATTATATACATTTCTTAACTGTGTAAATGTAGGATTAACTTAATATTAAAAAGTGTTTATTTGTTTTCTTTAATTGTAAAAAGAAGGATTAATAACCACAGATATCTATCGGGTAACACAGTTTAATCATCTGTAATATCTGCATGATTTCCACTCGTTTGGTTCCCATTTCGGTACAAAGTGTAATGGAGAAGGTATTTGAATAAGAATCTCTGCAAATGTCGGATTTAAGTAAGAATTCAAGTTCTTGTTTTGCAATTTTCAATTTTGTGTATGTCTAGACGTCTTGGTCTTGTAAACGATGTCATATAATTTGGTACTATAAAAAGCGTAGGAAATTGTTTGATAAGTTGTGTATACTTGTTGTCTAGTGTGAATAATTTTTGTGATGGAGATTTTGAGTCTGCTGCGATAGCGTTAACGGTGGGTTTTATTAAAGGGTCATCAATTTCTTATATTTTATATCAGCAAGTACTCCGTATTTAATTAGAAAGTCTGCGCCAATGATAGGTACCGTTGTGTCAGTCAAAATGAAAATGAAAGGAAATTCTGGTCTTCATTTTAAGTTTACGTTAAGTAATTTCGTTCCGTACGTGGCAATTGTGCTTCTGTTGGCTGCCGTCAAAGCTAAATTTGTTTTTGTAAATACTTGCAGGAAGTACTGAGATTTCTGCGCCACCGTCAATCAAGAAGTTAATTCTATTGTCTCTGTCATGCATTTTTAAACGGCGTGTCGTGCAACTTCCATCGTTTGCCGTTGCAAACAAAGGAGTTTTTTAGTTTAATGTGTTCGGTGTATTGTAGTTTGGTGTGGTTGCATTTTGCAACACCGCACATAGTTGTTCACATCTTCTAGCCGGCTTGCCAAATTTATAGTGGTACCTACATACCCAGTTGGCCAGTATTCTTCGTGAGACATGTCTAGGCATGTCTAGGGGAACGACGTCTGGAGTAACTTTGGAAGCTTGGACCTCGTGATCGAGAACGTTCTCGATGTTCACTTTTAAGTTCTTGTACCTCCAGTAACAACTTGTTAAAATTTTCTAATATTTTAGAGGTGGTCTCCGCAAAACGTTGGGTTATCACAGGGTAAAAGTAGTGATCGATAGAACTGAGATGGCTTTTGGTCACCCATCTCAGAATCTGAAAGGATCTTGTAGAATCGGTTGTTTTCGCTTAGTGGAAATCTTCAAGCAGTGTTTTTTTAACCCTTCGTATATGTTCACTGGCGGAGGTTTTTGGATATAATGTAATACAGTGACTATAATCTCTTGTGGTAATGACGTTATCAAGTAATCATATTTGGTTTTGGCTACTGTAATTCCATTTGCTTGGAATTGAATCACGGCGTGTGCAAGCAAAGCATCTGGACAGCTCGTCCAGAATGAAGGCAAGTTTATCGCAGTCGCGTGTACTTGTATTGGGGATGTGAGAGGGTTAGTCTCGAAATCGATTTGGTCGAATTGGTGTGTTATAGCCATCACCGATGTGTGATGTTTTTTGTGTGTGGGGGTGTGCGCTGCATGCTTCCCTCTAAAAAATTATATTTCTTTTAACTTGAAAATTCTAAACTTAACTCTTCCCTTTAGTGTTCCAATGCCCCAGTGTAGTGTAGTGCCTACGAATATGATACAATTGGTTTCTTACGTCCCGATTGTATAATTCAGTAAAAGAAGCTAAGTGTTTACCTCGTGAGAAACTAGAATAACAAGGCAACCTGAAAAAATTTTTTTATAAAATGTGACAAACAAAAAGGATTTACATGAATTGTCAAAAAATTTTAACACAGTATACAAAAAATGTCTTTTTTATATAGAAAGAAAAATTTTGTTGCTGCTAGTGTTGTTGTTGTTGCTGCTACAAATGTTGTTGCTGTTGCTGTTAATGTTGTTGTTGTTATCGCTGCTGTTGTTTAGCAGTGACCGTGTCTATTGCTGATAATGTTGCTACTAATGTTTTCGCTGCTTTACTAACTTTGTTATATTTTAGCTTATATACGGATGTTGAGGAGACTTCCGATTTTTTCTCTTGCTATTTTATTGTACTAATAATTTTTGCTTTGACTTCCTTCTTGCTGTTCGGAATTCCGAATTTTGGATACTCAACTATGTCGTCGTCGTCGTGGATGTTTGCTTTGGTTGGCGTTTCTGCGCGTTTTTGGGGTTGATTTCGGCAGCAGCAGTGTTGGTGGTGGGTGCGTTTGCTTATGTTTGCTATAATCCGCAGTGTCTTCAGTTGAAGTATTTTTCTTCGTTGTTCGAATGAATTTTTGTTCGTCTCCTGGCAGGATCGCCAGTTTATGGTGCGAGGTTTGTACCTTTTTTTAATATTTATATTATTTAAAGACAATTTTTTTTTGTTTCGTAACTTTTTATTTGAAAATATTTTTTACAACTAAAATTTTTAGATGCAATTTTTTGATTCATAAAAATATGAATAATAATGGAAATGTTTTTTATATACAAGTGTTTTTTAATTAAGTGTAGAACAAGGTATCAGATAAAAACAACACACGAAACGTATAAGGTAATTAATAAGTTAATACATAAAGTCAATAAAAGGTAAGTAAATTGTATGTTAACGTAATAAAAAAAGTAAGTAAGATAGATTGTAGGAATTTAACTGAAGTGGTGATAAAACAAGACACCACATTTATATCAGAAAATGTCCTTGAGTGTACCAAATCACACGCATCTCCAAACAGTCTCAGCTTTACGCATCGAATGAAAGTTTGTAAGTCCGCTTGGCCTACTCCCAAGAAAGCTAATTCTTCCGTTCAATTTAAAAATTTACACACGTTGGCGTGTAGCTTGCTTGACTCTGCTCTTGAGAACAAAAGTACTTATCTTGCTACTACTTTTGAAATATCGTCTAAGCCCATCTCGATATTTTTTGGCAATACTATTGTTTCCCGGTCTCTCCTGACCAACTTTAAACTTTATATTTTTCACTGTGATCCCTGCAACTTCATCTCACTGTGTGCTCGTTCTCAACTAATTGCTTTACTAACTCCTCGGAGATATTCTTACTTCCCACTATTTGCCTTAACTTTAAATTTGTTTCCTCAATTTCCCTTATACCTTCTTCTGTTCCTTCAAGATGTACCCTTATTGCGTGATATTTCTTTTCAATATCTCTGAATAGCTCGTTCAGATTTTTTCTTTCCTCAACAGATGCCTTGAACTCACTATGCTTAAGCTGCGTAAAAATTTGCAGGACAACATCTACCTCCACTGCTTTACCTTATTTCTTTGAATTTTAGGCCCCCTCTCTCGAAATCTTTTCTCAAATTGCAAAAATTTTCTATTTAATTCCACAACTGTTCTATAAAGCCATTAAATTCTACTTCTGCCATGAGTAAAACGTCGAGCGAGTTCTCAATATATAACTATTCCCTTTTCCCACCTTCCAATCGTACAACAAAATGATCAAATGGCGTTAAAAAAATAAATCCCTTTAAAAATGTTTTGTGTTTACTTTCTTCCCGCTGACTGGTCCTCTCTTCTGTTGATCCTCATCCATGGTTAAATCAACAACAACACCAGAAAAATGTGAATTGGAGGAAAACTGAGAAATTGATACTGAAATCTCATCGCCTCTGTGGTGCAGCGCACTAGTGCGCTTGCACGGCGTGTCACAAATATTTCTGATGAAGCCTGTAGCAGGGCCGAAATTGCAATAAAATCCGTTAGATATGTTTTCCTTTTCATATTGAAAATTTTGTTGTTGTTGTTTCTTTGAAAAAATTCGTTGGAGCAATTAATTTTTCTAACCCGACCTTAAGCTCAATAAACGATTTTAAACTATCAAACAACTAGAAATTGTGTTTAAAACCAAGTATGATTTGAACTATCAAACATTTAGAATTTGTATTTAAATCATAGAAAATCAACGAAATAAATAACAAGGTCATATAGAAAAATTTTCTCAAATAGAAGAGCACGACCAAAAACAGAAACAACCTGAAAATATGTCAGCAAAATCTAAAAGCAACTTCAGTAACCATGCTTTGTTAGTGAAGAAATTCTAACAGACTTTTATGAGAGTTCTGGCTCAAGGATTAGGGATTAAGGATTGGTAAGCCGGCTCTGCCTCAAGGATTAAGAATTAAGGATTGGTATTTCGGTTCTAGACCATGGAGCATGGAGCAGAATTTTGTGTGTCGATTCTCGACCATGGAGCATGGAGCAGGATTGGTATAGCGGTTCTGACTCATGGATTATGGATTGACGGAGCAGGGGCAGGATTAAAGGAAGTGGTAAAAAAGTGTAGGCGAATTTTGATGGGTGGTGAAAATGTGTAGCGGAATTTTAATTGGTGATGATATCGTGTGGGGAATTTTGATGTATTGCACACAGGCGGACGTAAAAGTCAAATTTGTAGGAAATTTTTATGGAGCGGGAGCCAAACCTAGGGAGGAGGCAAAAATTTTCTATTTTTATTTAACATGAAGGAAACCTAGAAGAAGGTAAGACACAACACACCGTATGAATATAGTGTAACCAAAAATATATTTAAATGTAACACACCCTGTTAATATAGGTAGGTAGGAAAAACCACCATAACAAAAAATAACAGAGCCAAATCATAAAATATGGTGAAAATGAATACTGTGAGAGAAATAAAGATCAGGGTGAAAAACTTCAATTACCTTACAGAGAATAGGTGAGGTAAGAAATTTTTAAAGCCAATAAAAATTTCATGTTGTGGGGAAAAGTAGGTAGAATAGTAGAGTGGTGGAATTGTATATGTAAACTGGTACTGAAATGGTAAGTGTACTAAGATACCACCCTGTAGGTGTAAAATAACACATTTTAAAAAGCAGTAGCTATGTATCAAAATAGAAAAGTAACACAATCTTTAAGCAAAGTTACAATCCCTAACGAGAAACTAAACATGAAAAGAATTTTCTGTTGAAGATCCTTTTTCATTTTCTAAAGACAAACGAAACTCACATCTATTTCGTCATAATGCCCAGTAATCGTACTCATTTTCTTTCATCACTTATTCTAGAAAAGTAAAAAAAATTAGGCATCAGAATCACAAAGCAAATAAACGTCAAACAAATACAGGTCGATCTTACTCTAGCATTGATAGAAGTTTCTAAAGAAGAAAAATGTTATATGTATGTCACCTCAGGAGGTCTTTGAGGAATGTCAGTAGGAAGAATGCCGAACATGTTTTCTTTGAGGTTAATCTTATCAAAGAGGTTAATAAAATATTGCAATATTTTATTTCGACATTTATAAAATAAAAATAACACACAGTAATATCCACAATTATTGAAAAAATGTCCTTATATTTGTGTAGAAAATTTAATGTACTATTCATATTTTTATATGCACTTTATTATCTATATACACTAAAAAGCTTCTGAAAAAATTAATGAAGAAATCTTATTGTTGTTATCGCTGTTTGCAGGTTTTTTACTATTTACAAAATGTTATAATTTCTATAATAAAAAATGCTTTCTTAATGCTTATCATTAAATCAAAAAATTTTGTTTTGGATTTTTAAGTGGATTTTGAAAATAAGAATTTTAAATATAAATTACCGCAATTTATAGTATTAAAATGTTGATATGTAAAATAATTATAGCTAATCTTTTTCGCTAAATATTGTATTAATTGCTTTAATGGCTGGAAGTTTCCAAAGCTATCAAAATATTCAATTTCATTATGATTTTTCCAGTATGCTACCCAATGTGTGCCAGGTCCCTTTGAAGTATCTAGATTGACTTGTAGTGCACTTCTATCTAAACATTGCTCTAACTGCAACTTAAAACATTTATTTCACGAACTTATTATTTATAAACATTTAATACATAAAGATCTTTTCTACAAACTAAACATTTCTATAAACGTAGCCTAAGCACATTTATGTAGCAAACAAACAAACACATAACTATTATTTACATTCTTACTCGCTTGCTCATCAATAAGGTCAGTGCAATTCATGTTTACATAACTACAGTACATAACGACATAACTACATTACAATGACTACTTTAACTAATGTTTTAATATTTAATTTTGTATTTATTTTTAGTCTAAAAATACTGTTACTTAGCTTTATAAGCCGAAGAAAATCTAAAAATAAAATCACTTAAGTTTTGAGCTTTAAACTGATTGCTCCTTATTTTAATTCTAGTGCCTAGTCATCTTTGGGTGACGGCACTAAAGAATATTTTTTTAAATCAGGCCAACAGCGTTCTTAAGCGCTGGCAATTAATTATAATAAAAGTATTTTTCGTACGCGTAAAATTTTAAACCGCGTAAGCCGGTAAGCAACATATTGCTTAAAATTACGCGCGTCCAACGTTACAGACTATTCCACATTTTTTTAAATGGTTTACTTGGAAGAGCATCACACATAAACACCCCTCTAAAATGTGGAATATCTTTGGCGTATTTCCTCAGATCTACATCAGAAAGAGCTCTTTTAGGTAGCTTCATTTACAATTTTGCTTATAAGGTTTTAAATAAAGTCCAAATCCTTTTTTATATGGTTTTAGGAACATGCCTTTCCCCATTGCAATAGTTTCCATTTTACTGTTATGACGTTTTGCTTCAGCCAGCTGCTCCTTTCCATTCTTATGCAATTTTCAATGCATGTTTAAACAGTTGATAATCATTTATTTGAGATCTCTTAGTTTTACTAACGTCATCCATACCAAATTTTGTTCTCGCTTTCATTGCGTTAGTAACAAGCCAAGACTACTATCAGTCGCGTTAACTCTTTGCCAAGACTTTTCAGCTAAGATTTTGTCGGCAATATGTCTTTTTTCCAACTCTTTATTGTTTGAGTATGTTATATCGTGTTGTCTACAAGCTGCATCTAAAGGGTTTATTCCATGGTCTTCTTTAGCTAAACGTTTTTTTAATTTTGTACCAAGTCCACAAAATTGATAACCAGGTAAATGAAGTTCAAATGGAAGTTTATTGATGATTTTATTTAGAATACTTTCCCAATAAAGGATGGTTGACGACTGATTATCTTTTTATAAATGATTGCCGTAGATATTTATACTTTTCAAATTAAAGGGTGACGTTAAAGTGGATGAAAACCCATAAAATACCCTGTTTATATATGCTATCGTTTCGTAGTTTTCATAATGCGATTCTTAAAACAATATATATCGATTACCGTAAAGAATATTGATTCAAAGTTAAATATATCAAATGGAATACGACACAATTCATTGCTACCGAACTTTATTCGCGGACTTATTGTTGAACCTTCAAATTGTGGGAAAACTAATGTAATGATAAGTCTTATTGAAAGTCCTAATGGACTGCAATTTAAAAATATTTACTTATACTCAAAGTCAGCAGAGCAGCCTAAATATAAGTACTTAGAGCAGCTAATAAAACCTATTAGGGAGATCACATTTTCAACATTTTACTATAATGATGACGTCATATCTCCAAACGAAGTATAACCAAACTCAGTATTTATATTCGATGATGTAGCTTGCGAGAAACAAATTCATATGCGATCTTACTTCTGCATAGGGCGTCATAAAGACGTTGATAGTTTTTACTTATGTCAAACTTACACTCGTATCCCAAAACACATGATTCGTGATAATGGTAATATTATTATAATGTTTAAACAAGATGAAATGAATATTAAACACATTTATAGTGATCATGTTGGGTCTGATATGTCTTTTAAGACATTTCATGAGTTATGTTCAATATGTTGGAAAGAAAAATATGGCTTTCTAGTAATTAATAAGGATGGCCGCATTAATAATGGTCGTTATAGAAAAGGATTTGACTTTTTTATAAGTTTATAAAAGAAACAGTATTGCTATTTTAAAATTAGTATATCAACTTTTAGCAATGTTTAGAAAACGGTAATGATAAAAATGTTGATAATAATATGGAAAATGATGATGACACCACCATTAATCCAAACCTAAGTATTTAGTATGATTTATCGCAGATCAATTTAAATAAATTTGATAAAACGTACGGTCCTCATAAGGATAAAAATCAAATATGGAGATTGGGCCCTCACATTTGATTTGAACAATATAAATGTAGGTAACTCGCAATGGCCCTACATATCAGATTTATATGAACTATTAGTTTATAGGAAACCAAACAGTTTTAATGAAATGAATTTAAATGCTTATAAAAAATATTAGAGATAACTAATGCTCATAGAAGAAATTACAACGCCAACGGACAGCTTAAAGGAAATCGCTCAAAAAAATATACAACGGATATAAGAAAACTATTCAAAGAACAAAAAGTTCATAGGAGCAAAGGTTTGATGAAGCTAAATACAAAAGAACCGAATTTTATATATTGGGATGACCCCAAAAACTGGTTGATAGATTACGTCTTTTGATTTCATCATCAACTGCCGGTCACTCAAATCATAATAATGAAATAGTTTCAATTATTGAAGAATTGAGAGAAGCAAGGATTATTGTATAAATATGCTGTAAAAATATAAAACAATCAGTATTCATAAAATGCCTATCGGTAAGTTTGGTCATTACATCGGTACGTCTGAAAGATATCAAAACATACACACCAAGATTCATTTGGATAGTGATCGTAATTTCAACTACAACTTGCGAAGAATAAAAAATATTGCTAATCCTATATTGGGAAACGATGCTGTAAATAAAATTTATATGAGAAGTTATTTTGAAGAAATAAAGAAACAATTAAATAAGTTGTATATTGTTTGGATATGTATATATCATATGTGTGTTGTTCATTTATTGTTTAGTAAATTAATAGTTCACACATTATACAGTAATATAAGCACTTATTTATATTTCAATATCTTTACACATAAGCCATGTTCATCATTAGTCCAAACAAAGGAAAATACAAATATAACAAACAATAAAGGCAATGCATCCAAACCTGCATGATTAGCAGAACAAACGCTAAATCCAAGGCCAGTGTAATGTGCCTAAAAACGCTTCAACTGCATAATATTGCGACAATGAACTAACTAGCAATTAAGGCTAAGTAGCAATCCATTGAACTTATGTTGTCAGCATTTTGCATTCATGTTGTTTATATTTATATTTTCCAAATATTCAATTTTAGCTATAAATAGTTCACAAAATCAATAAACTTTTGATTACAATTATCAAGATTGAAAATTTAAGTTGTGTTATTATTAACTCCAGATCACAGTATAATTGCTTAATGCACCAAATATACATTGAATAGAACACGGCTCAAGTGCCTGGTCTAAAACATAGGATATAGTATAAAAGCATACTATACATTTTGGTGACCCCGACGTGATCAGCAGAAACGGATAACTGGTTAAAGTGCCAAGTATCCATCAATATACTGATAACTTAATCATCTTGTCAAACACCTACCATTTGACATCCTGGTGCAAGTACCAAAGTCAAACAGCGATCAAGTCCACAACAGAAGACTTCAAACGTGATATCCTAGTTTATGTACCAGCGTTATCAACAACTCATCAAACGTGTCCTGTAACCAGCACACGACAGCAAATAGACGTCATCGGACGCATCTACATATACAACAAATTTCAGCAATTCAGAGAATTGTACACAGAGTCTACATAATATTTATAACAGTAAAAAAAAAAAATACGTCATCACCATGGGCATTGACGAACTCGCACTGAAGCAAGATGATCTTGCAGTGGCTATACAAAAAACCATAGCCAACTATAAGAAGGCGCCACATGATCGCCGAACATCAGAGTTCATAGCAACAAAGGCTAGGGAGCTGGACGAATTGTGGGTACAGTTCGAAAAACTCGACAACGCCATCCGCGACCAGCATGGCAAGGAAGTCACTCACTCATATTTTAAGAAGGATATTCACAGCACCATTCGCTTGAAATACCGAGAAGCACGAGACGAATGGACAATGCAGCGCAGGCCATTAAAGTTATTCAGGCCACATCAACATTAAAGGCTGGACCAGAGTGCACTAACACAGCACGGTCGCCGCAGCCAGCTACTCGACAAATTAAAAAAAACAGCCACCAGAAGTCCATCAAGTCAGCTAGTCTCACTGATTGACAAACAAAAATGGTCAATCGATACAGCTAGCAGATTGCTAAGAAAAGCGCTTAATAGTTCGCCACAACAAACGTCGCAATATTATGCAATGCAGGCGAAGACGGTAGAAATACATTGGTAAGCCACCCAGGACCTGCATCAAAAAATCTGGTTAGCTGATGAACCTAGCGCATACGACTACGATGATTTTGCCCAGAGCGAGCAAACAATCACAGATTTTGCAGCTTCAGGACTTGGCCCAAGAATCAGCGCCATCAATTATTCAAGCCTATCCCATAGCAGTCAATAGGCAAACAACAAACATGATGACATCAGGATTAAAACTGCCTAAGGTCGAACTTCCAAAATTCGATGGCAGCTACTACTAGAGGAGACAGTTTCACGATCTATTTATGGAACTGGTCTACAAACAACCAATTCCAGCTTGTCAAAAGATGTAGTTTTTAAAGTCCAGCCTATCTGGTCAGTCAGAAGGACTAATTCGTCATTTCACAGCATCAGCAATCGATTACAAGGCAGATTGGGCGGTGGTCAAAGATCGATACGAGAATCCTCGACTATTGGTTAACGCAACATTATGCAGACTACTCTCCCAGCCAACAATCATCAATGATCATGCATCAGCGATCAAACTACTCCACGACACTACCAAAGAGTGCATTATGACTCTTCTAGGTCTAGGAGTGAGCACCGACAGCTAAGACCCCATTCTATTGTATATCCTAACCCAAAACCAACACAAAACCACGCACGCATTATGGGAGTAATCCCTAACCCAACCGAAGGCAATACCATCTCTGAAAGAATTCCTGAATTTCCTTGAACTCAGGTTCCAGTCATTGAAAGCATTAGGAGGAAAACCTAACAAGGATATGGCAGAACAAGGGCGACGAAAGGCCTATCAGACGTTAAGTGTCTCAGTAGCGAAAGGTTCAACTTGCATAACATGCAACCAATATCACGAGCTGTTCCAGTGTCAAGACTTTATCAAGATGACACCAAGCCAGCGGTGTCCCAAACCCAAAAAGCAAAGTACTGTGTAAACTGCCTGAAAAGTGGACACAATGCCAAATGTTGCATGTCAGGCACCTGCACAAAATGCCATAAGAAACACAATACATTGCTTCATTTGGGAGGTGCACAAAGCGCGCAGACATTAATTAGAGTAAACCAGTTGCAGTCTCCTGAAACAAAGAAAAACTCTCCGGTATCACTTACAGCTGTTGAAGACCGTCAAATACAATCAACAAAAGTATTGCTCAGCACAATTTCTGTGACCATAATTGATAAGTGGGGACATCAAATTCATTGCCGAACACTATTAGACAACGGTTCACAAGCTAACTTCATAACAAGGCGGCTTGCGAACAAAATAGGTGCAAAAAGGAATCAGTGCACCATTGGGATAGAAGGCATAGGCCAAACACAGAGCCGTACCACTGAAAGGGTCAACTTGCAGCTACAATCAAGGACGACCGGCTTCACCAAGAGAATTGAAGCTCAAATTCTAACAGAGATTGTTTCCAAGCAACCATCAAGTAGCATCAATATATGCGATTGGCAAATTCCCAGCAACCTCCAATTAGCCGATCCCAATTTCTATAAACCCAGAGGCATCGATTTACTCCTTGGAGCAGGAATCTTCTTTTTAACACTATGCGTTGGACAAATACCACTAGGAGATGGACGACCTGTGCTTCAAAATAGTCTTTTCGGCTGGATAGTTGGTAGTGAATACATAAAACAAGATTTAACCAGCACAGCTATTACTTGTGGCATCTACACCAAAGATCAGTCACTCACCGAGGCAATGGAAAAATTCTGGCGGCAACAAGTATGGGCAACTTAACTGCGGCCCAACGACGATGTGAACAAGGTTTTTTTTCGAAACACTCACTAACACACCGATGGCCGATTTATAGTGAAGCTACCATTTCAACACGACCCAAATCAACTTGGTGAATCCAAAGACATAGCTTTACAGCATTCACAGCCATTGAACGCAAATTATTGAAAAATCCTGAGCTCAAGACTCAGTATATAGCCTTTATGCGAGAGTATGGAAAGCTCGGTCATATGAAGGAAATAGCGATAGATAGCATCAAAAGTCCACATTACTTCCTACCACATCATGCCGTTCCCTAGCCAGACAGCTAAACAACTAAACCAATTTATCATTAAACGAAATACTGGCCACAGGGCCAGCCATACAAAAGACGTGGTCACAACGCTTTTACGCTTTCGGCTCCCTAGGTTTGCTTTTACAGCCGATATCGAAAAAATGTACCGAAAAATATGGGTGGACAATGACCACCAAAAATATCAACTTATTTGGTGGAGAGAGAACCCATCACATCCACTAAAGTGCTATAAGCTCACCACGATAACCTATAGCACAACCTCTGCACCATACTTGGCTATGCGCACCTTGCAAGCGCTCTCTGAAAAACAAGCTCAAAAGTATCCGTTTGCAGCAGAAGTAGTAAAAACTAATTTTTATGTAGATGATGTGTTAAGAGGTTCTGACAAAATCGCTACCACACTTGGAATGCAACGGCAACTACGCCTTATTTTGGGCTCTGAAGGATTCAATCTACGAAAGTGGGGTGCAAATCACCCAAAATTACTACAAGATATCGCACCCACGGATCAAGAAGTTGCACTCGACTTTAACAATTCTCTCAATGAGAGCATCAAAACAATGGGGATCACGTGGCATCCTAAAAATGATAATATCAAGCTAAAAATCCTGGAAACCAACACTGATCATAGGATTACCAAACGCACAGCCTTGGCAGATATATCTCGTTTTTTTTTACCCTCTAGGCTTCATTGCTCCAGTAACCACCTCAAAAATATTTCTACAGCTGTTTTGGAAACTGCTAGTGGACTGGTATGCCGCACTCCCACAAGACCTTCACACTACCTGGCAAAGATTCAAAACAGATTTCAAATTATTGCAAAGCATTAGCATCCCTCATCATATCTTATCGCTTCCATAAGGAAGCGAACAATCCTGAAATACATATTTTCGCAGATGCTTCAGAGCAGGCATATGGAGCTGTAGCATAAATTAAGACAACACATGCTCACAACTCTATAGTCGAACGTTTTATATGTGCAAAATCAAGAGTAGCGCCAACAAAACAAGTAACATTTCCACGATTGGAACTATGTGCAGCCAAGTTAGCCGTAGAACTTATGCGGAAACTTCAAGAAGCCAACATCATCAAGGAATCGATTGTTCACTTATGGTCCGACTCCACTGCAGTGCTAGGATGAATAAACGCAGATTCATCCCATTATCATACTTTTATCGCCCACAGGATTTCAACCATTCAGCAGCATACATGTCCACAGCAATGGCGACACGTGCAATCTGAAGACAATCCTGCTGATCTTATATCAAGAGGACAAACTTGTTAACAATAATTTCTGGTTGAATGGTCCTCTATTTTTACATAGATCGATAACAAGTTGGCCTCTCCAACCACCACGAGGAGAATGCCCATTAGAGCGCAGGATGAAGGTAGTGGCTGCCACAACGGCAACAGCTAAAAACCGCACAAGAAACTGGCTTGAAGAAGTCAATCACAAAAATTCCTTCCGGCACTTGCAAAGGGTATTGTCATATGTTCTACGTTTCATCAATCATACTCGACACCAGTCGCCCAAGGCAGCAACGACATTATTATCTGCAAATGAAGTGGAAGAAGCGCTGCTACTTATTGTAAAGATTATGCAACAGGAAGAGTTTGACAATGATAGTAGTCAATTAACTCGCTATTCCACTGTGACAGTTCAATCAACACTCTAACACCTTTCCTAGATGATAAAGGCATTTAAAAAGTGGGAGGACGTTTGGAACTATTCAACTTAAGTTATGATGCTAGACACCCGATGCTTTTACCGCACAACAACACAAATACAAAACTTTATTAAACAATCTGCACAAGGAACACCTTCATGCTGGTCCTCAAACACTTATGTCTATCACAAGACAAAGATTTTGGCCTCTTAAACTAAAAACCTTAGCTCGCTCCGTTACTCAAAATTATGTTCAATGCTCTAGAGCCAAACCAAAATTATTACAACAATTTATGGGTAATCTACCCACTGACAGAGTACAGCCTGCAAGACCATTCGTCACCTCTGGAGTAGATTTCTTTGGTCCAATTTGGACTCACTTTAAAATTCGAGGTAAACCACCGCTAAAAGCATATGTAGCCGTATTTTGTTGTTTCGCTGCAAATTCGGTTCATTTGGAGCTCGTTAGCGACCTAACAACTGAGGCCTTCATTGGAGCGCTCAGACGTTTTATGGCTCTTCGGGGACACTGCAAGACACTATACTACGACAACGCTACAAACTTCGTAGGAGCCAGGAACAAATTACAAGAATTACGATCGATAATTCACGATGACAATTCGCAACAACAAATATCAAATGAATGCAATACGAAAGGTATCAATTTCTCATTCATCCCACCACGTGCACCACACTTCGGTGGACTTTGGGAAGCGGCAGTAAAATCAGCCAAAGAATTACTACAAAAAACCTTGGCATCCGCGTCACTAACCTATGAAGAAATGGGAACCGTTTTGGCTGAAGCAGAGGCCATAATGAATTCAAGACCAATCACACCAATGTTATCAAATCCGAATGACTTTCAAGCACTCACCCCAGAACACTTTCTCATAGGTGAGCCTTTGACCTCGATAATCGATCCTAATGCTCAACCAAACAACGTCAAAAATCCCACCAGATGGAAACTGGTCATGCAACTCAAGACAGAGTTTTGGAGGAGAAGTTGCAATGAGTATCTTCACAGCCTATAACATCGATACAAATGGCACCATGAATCCAGACACATCAAATCTGGCATAATGGTCATAATCAAGGATGATAACCTACCCTCCTTGAAATGGCCCCTTGGTCGAATCACAAAGGTGATACGAGGTCATGACAGACTTGTTCGAGTCGCCGAAGTGTGCACAGCAACCAGAGCATCACGAAGAGCAATACACAAGCTAGCACCACTTCCAGTCGATGAAAAACTATGGACGTCAACGAGGATGCATCGACCTCTTCGAGAACAACGTAGCACTCCACCACAATTACTGAGCCTCACAACAAACCTGAACTACCATCAAAAAGGATGCCATTGCCACAATTGGCGGTCAGAAACATATTACTAATAGCCTTTTTAATACTGCTGTTAATACTAGGTAGTCCGATTGAGGTCACACAATTTAATAAAAAATCCGGTATACATTTCGAAGCCATAAGAAACATAAAATTAGTAGCAAAGGAGTGAATTAGAGAGCGTGACAAACGGAACAAGTTTTCTAAGTCAATTCTGCGATCAAGTTCATCAAATATCTACCTGCGCGATCCTTTCAGTCGACCAATTCATGCGAGCTTAAGAGGAACTTAAGCAAGACAATAGTCTCCTCTATTCAAAGAAAAGACACGCAAGATTCGCGGTAGATTTAATTAGCAATATTGGTCATTCTTTGTTTGGAATTCTAGATTCTGAGTATGCCACAAAGATGTTTCAGACCATTGACAAAGTACATGCTAACGAGGAAGATATACGGAGTTTGATGAAGACGCAAACGTCGATAATGAATTCAACGATCAACATAATGAAGCAGCATCAAAACGGGACTAAGATCAGATTAGGAATGATTGAGCATCAAATTGAAGAAATCGCCGTTCGAATCAATATTACATCAGAAGAAGCAGTTTAAGATAAAACGTTTAGACTGTTATTGTCATTAGCAGTACAAATGACATTAAAACTATCAAATCTACAACGAATTCAATCATCATTGTTGGATATTTTAATTGACACTCATCATGGGAGAATTCATCCAATGCTAATAAGCCCCCAACAATGTCGACAGGAAATAATGCGCATCAAGAATCACCTTCCATCCCAATTTCAGTTAACTGTAGAGTAGGACAAGCTCTTGTCCTTTTACAAGCTAATGAGGGCAAAATCTTGGCCGATTATGTGATATTTGACATCAAAATACCATTGCTCAGTGAAGAATTATTTGAAGTTTTTAATGTGATACCTATTCCGGTCTTGTTCAACAATACTATGGCATAACGGTGCCCCGTACAATAGTTGCACCCCACTCCTTACGCCACTGTCTCGCTACAACACTGTGCATACAGCCAATGCATCAAGACATATGACAACCACACAAACACATCATGGTCAAAGCAGACAACAGCTAATGCATTGAGGCATATGACAACCACACAAACACATCATGGTCAAAGCAGACAACAGCTAATGCATTGAGGCATATGACAACCACACAAACACATCATGGTCAAAGCAGACAACGGCCACTATATCAAAGCATACGACAACCACACAAACGCAGTACACCCGAAGCAGACAACAGCCACACGGTAGTGACAAACAAAACAGGCGAATTTAACATCCACACGATGAGTGGCGCTATAATTCACAAGAGGTTTTCAACCGAAGGTATTTAAGAGTGCGCTGTTTGGCTGGCTTCGGTACGGCTCGGAAGCGTAGTGCTTTGTACCGTCCGACACTTGTTACGATTTAACGAGTAGTTGTTTTCCGACGAGCTATCGAAAGTGTGCTCGTTACTAATACATGTAGTTTTTAAGCGTTATTAGTATTGTAGGTATTTTAAGGTTATTTGTGCGGATTACTACATCGGCTTTAGTCGGTCGTTCGTTCGTCGTAGTGCTAAAGCGGATTACTACATCGGCTTCGGTCGGTCGTTCATTCGTCTAAAGTGCTCGGTTGAATTACTACATCGGCTATAGTCGGTCGATTGTCCAGGAGTGATCGTTCGGATTACTACATCGGCTTTAGTCGGTCGTTTGTTCATCGCTGTGCTAAAGCGGATTATTACATCGGCTTCGGTCGGTCGTTTATTCGTCTGAAGTGCTCGGTTGAATTACTACATCGGCTATAGCTCGGTCGATCATCCGAAGGTGTTCGTTGGATTACTACATCGGCTTTAGTCGGTCGTTTACTCATCGCAGTGCTAAAACGAATTACTACATCGGCTTAGGCCGGTCGATTGTTTTCGTCTGAAGTCGGTCGTTCATCTATTCGAGCATAGATCTTGATATTTATACAATAGGGTAATTCACGCAACTGTAATTACTAAATCATACCGCTTTAAAGCGTAGAAGCATTTACCTTTTTTTTGTAATAACGTAGAGTTTGTTTATTTGCTGAAAGCATCGCAGTCGGGTCCTGCTTAAGCCCAGCCGTCACCGCCTCTTACTTACCGCCGCATCACGCCAAGAATTATACTTCACATCTCACCGAACCCGAACCGAACCGAACCGACACCAGCACGGGCCGAAGCAGCACTCGTTTGCACGACACAAGCGACAACAACTCTACGCACCAGCGTATTATTATTATTATTATTGAATTATTGTGTATTGTAATAAAAAGACATAATAAATAGATTTGTACATATTGAAATTGAAATATACAAACTCTTATTTTAAACTACTTGATTATAAATAAAGCAAACTATTTTTAATCGAGGCATCGAAACACCTAGCCTTTTATTTATTTGACGAAAGTTCGAGGGTCTTTCGTTTGATCCTGGAGCGGCTGAGCCTTTGAAGAAAACCCCCTTACAATGGTAACCATAAAATCAACAACTTCCCTCATGGCATTTAACCTACATCGTGACCGATATTTTCCTACATCCCCACGGTACTCAAACAATGTATCAAGGCAAAAGAAGACACATTTTTATGTGACAATATTCCTTCAATTTGTAACAAAGGAGCTGGCGAACAGCCATGTTAAAACAAATTACTGCCTGACGGGACCATTACTAGTTGCGAATTCATAAAACCAACTCCAAGGAAATCTGAATTCAAATGGAACTCGCAAATCAATGGATCTATGCCGTATCATCAACACAAATGTCAGCTGTGTGCAACAACGATGTTTTTCAACTAGTTCTAACTGGATCTGGTCGGCTCAGCCTTCAACCAGACTGCACATTGAAAAATGATTATATAACTATACAAGGACACTTCATCGTCACCACTTCCACGCATTCGTCATACACAAAATTAGGCATTATGACAGAGCTGGACGCTCCTAACAACATGGAACCATTCCTCTTGAATACCAAAGAAGTAGCAGCGGAAGATCAGCACAGCCAATTGACAGCACTTCAGCATGAAATCGCAAATCTACGCATCGACGATCTCAGCAATGTTCGACCACATGATATTCATCAATACATCATAAGCTATTCATGTGTCGTCATCATCATTTGCATCGTAATGTGGTATGTGTGGAAACAAATCAAAACACTCCACAACAAGGATCGATTTTCACCACAACCAGCACCAAGACACAACATCAACACACTTGAACCGTCCAAGAACATGAACCTGAAGTTATCACCACATATGAAATATAAGGTTGAACGACATTCACTCAACGCCGGGGAATATGTTTGGATATATGTATATATCATATGTTTGTTGTTCATTTATTGTTTAGTAAATTAATAGTACACACATTATACAGTAATATAAGCACTTATTTATATTTCAATATCTTTATACATAAGCCATGTTTATCATTAGTCGAAATAAAGGAAAATACAAACATAACAAACAATAAAGGCAATGCATCCAAAACTGCATGGTTAGCAGAACAAACTTTACGCTAAATCCATATTATATGCATAATATTGCGACAATGAACTTACTAGCATTCAAAGCTAAGTAGCAATCCATTGAACTTGTGTTGTCAGCATTTTGCATTTATGTTGTTTATATTTGTATTTTCCAAATATTCAATTTTAGCTATAAATAGTTCACAAAATCAATAAACTTTTGAGTACAATTATCAAGATTGAAAATTCAAGTTGTGTTATTATTAATTCCAGATCACAGTATAATTCGTTAATGTGCCAAATATACATTGAATAGAACACGGCTCAAGTGCCTGGTCTAAAACATAGAATATAGTATAAAAGCATACTACACATATATAAAGAGAATTAAGGAAGTGGAGGATCGTTTTCACGAATTAATACAACAACAAAACGTATTATTTACAGAAAAACTTATAGATTTTGAAACTCGCTTAATTACATTAATATAACAACAAAACGTATTGCTTACAGAAAATCTTATAGATTTAGAAACTCTCTTAAGTATATTGATACAAGATCAGAGTATCTTACAAAATAATCTAAATCTATCGCTTAAAGAAGAAAGATCGTTATAAAATTATAAATTTTATGCAGCTGAAAAACTTCTTAATGAAACTACTATTACGAGAACAAAGATCATTACGAAACATTTGAACATAGAAATATAAATCGTGTTAATTTTAATCCTATATTAGCAACACTTGAATAAATGAAATCTAAGAAGACACTAGAGATGGAAAGACAAGAATTGGATCAAGAGCTACATAAGCAAGCACGCAGAAATTTTATCCGACGATGAGTAACCAAGGGAATAGACGATCTTTGGCAGGCAGATCTTGTTGAAATGGGTGTTTATTCAAAACATAACAAAGATTATTGGTTTATTTTAACAGTAATAGATACATTTTCAAAGTTTGCTTGGGCTGTTCCTTTAAAGTCGAAAGGAAGTGCGGATATTACCAATGCTATGAAATAAATTTTTGTACTGAAGAGAATACCAAAGAACTTACAAACCGATAATGGCAAAGAGTTTTATAATAAAACATTCCAAAACCTGATGAAAAAACATAGTATCAAACACTATTCTACATATAGCATCATGAAAGCCTCTATTGTGGAACGATTTAATAGAACTTTAAAAGGAATGATGTGGAAAAGGTTTAGTTTACAAGGAAATTAACAATGGATTATTATATGTAAGGATTTAATTAATCAATATAATAGCAAATAGCACAGAACCATTAAAATGATGCCAAAGTCTGTCAATATAGAAAACGAACGATCTTCACTAAAACAAGCCAAAAAATTTCAAATATGGTAAACAATAAGTTGGAGACCACGTTTGAATTACCAAATATAAGCATATTTTTGCAAATACTCCAAACTGGGATATACTGGGATATACTCCAAACTGGACAACTGAAATTTTTAAAATTCGAACTATACAGAACACAAACCCTGTAACTTATTTATTGGAAGACTATCAAGGGACCCAGATCATTGGTGGATTCTATGAACATGAAGTATTAAAGACACATTTTCCCAATACATACTTGATTGAAAAAGTTATTAAAACCAAGGGACAACAAGTTTACGTTAAATGGCTAGGATTTTCAAATCATCATAATTCTTGGATAAATAGCGATGAAGTTCACTAACAAAATATTATATACATATTTCATGAAAAACTTTATATAAAAATAATAAATCAATAAATAATTGTCGTTATCAAAAGAAAACTTCTTTATGTGTAAAAAATGTATTACTCTTGAGAAAGTTTTTAACTTTCAATATAAATAAAGAAAGAATATAAACTTTTATATACATTATAGTTGTTATTTAATACTTAAATCATATCAAATAAACACCGACCATCAGTTTATAACAAATACTCGTAATGTCAATAACAATCTCTTTAAGCGGTTCCTCATCAACTAATAGGATAGGTAAATATTTTCCACCATTTGAGCGGAAAATATGTTTGTGGACTTATTGACTTTGTTGCATTTAATTCTATACCCAATGTAGATGTACAAAACAATCTATTTCACATTAGAAAACATACTATTACAGTTTCAGTGGGTTCATATGAACTCGAAGATACCGCTTTTTTCTTGGAGTCTTCTATAATTAATAAATTGATCTCCCTTGTAATTGAATCCAACAACAACAGTCTTAAAACTGAAATTGCAACATCTGTAGACATCGATTTTTCGAAACCAAATAGTATAGGACAGCTACTCGGACTTAGCAAAAGGTTGTTGCGAATAAATGAATCATCACATGAGGATTATTCTGATGAGGGTGTGAGATTTGAATCTGATTTACCTTTGAATATTACGAATGTTAACACAATACGAATTGAATGTAATTTAACAACCGGGTCATATATTAATAACACTTCAATACATACTATTCATGAATTTCCTCTCGATGTCTCACCTGGATATAAAATAAATGAGAAACCACGAAATGGGATTTACTTACCAGTCAACTGTCATAAGAGTCTTAAATCAAGACGGTGATCTTATCAATTTTCGAGGAGAAAAAAATTTCTATAAGACTCATTTTAAGCCCGAGTAAATAAATGATAGTCTACACTTAGAATAATTAAAGCATAATTGAAAAAGGATTTGTATTTAGTCCTGTATCAATACTCGATCGAGTACATACAAAAAAGAAACTGTTGTCAACATCTAACATAGAATATTTAAAATCCTTGGGATTTCATCTTCAATTATGAACGAAATATTAAATGTCCTTCAAAAACCAATGTATGATGAGAGTATTATAAAGAGGGAACATCATAGTACTCTCCATATTTGAAATCATTCAACAATAATGATGAGATTCGTATACCAATTCAAAATCAGGATCTCTTTGTCCCACCAAGTGAGAGACTGATTTATATTCATGGCTTTATAGCTAAACATGAAGGAGGAAAAGATGTGGGAGCAACGGGAGTGAAATTTAAAAACAACTTTGTTTACATCTTTTTGATGAATTTCGGTATGAAATTAATGATCGTACTCGCAATCTTGGAATTTCATCCACTATGAAAAATTTTGTATCATTGAATGAAGCTGAAAGCAATTCATTAAAAAACGCTGGTTGGTGCCTTGAAGAAAATTTCACATTGGAAAAAACTCACTTCAGTTGCTAAGCTTATCCTCCAACGTTCTTCATCTAATGATAGATCATATCATCCTACTAATGCAACAGAACAATTAAATTTTACAATACTCGATATAATATGGAAAATGCCTCGCATACACCTATCGGATTTGCAAAATTGGAAATGTACAAGATAATTAGCAACAAAGATCCTATTTTATTTCCTTTTAGAAGTTGGGACTGTCACATAAATTCTATGCTTCCAAAAAGTGCATAGGTCTTATGGAATGTAAAACTGACTTCGCAAAATGAAAGACCTAGATTTTTCATAATTGGTTTACAAATTGAGAAGAGCAAAGAGCAAGGAAACACTTTTGATTATTATAATATATCTAATTTTAAAGTATATCTAAACTCTGATTTGTATCCCTATGATGATTTAAATAGTCGCTTTGAAATGGGACGGTATGCTATTCTATATGATATGTATGCGAAATTTCAACAAAGTTTTTTTATGCGGGAACATCAACCATTGCTAGATGTCTTTAGATATAAAGCTATTGCACCACTTATTGTTGTTGAACACATTGTTTTTGTTGTTAAACACATTGTTGTTGTTGTTGAACACATAAAAATAAAGCAGTTAAAGTTGAACCTATTGATATACGAATTGAATTTGATACCGAAGCAAACAAATCGATTCCAGAAAAAACGTCAGCCTACTGTTTGATAATCCACTATCGTTTAGTCGAATACACTCCCCTGACAAGTGAAATAAGAAGAATAATTTAACTATAAAAAATCAAATAATTTTTCATTACATAAAAATAGGAATTAAAAGTTAAAATAGTTTATTAACCTTTTTGATAAGAGTAACCTTTAGTTAAACGATAACAACATTTCAAAATTGTATTATTAAAACTTTAAAAGAAATAAAAATTATGTACCCGAATGATAATAATAAAAAAACAAAAAAAAGAAACATTTATAAGAAGCAAACATAATACTCCTACAATAACATTTGTTTAGAATTAATGAATATAAAGATAATAAAAAACATAAAACTATTTATATTTTTATTTTTATAAAAGATTATTTCATTTCGGAGTCTGATTTTTTGTTTACATATTCAAACATACTGAGACTAATATACATCTGTTACTGCTACTGTTCCTGTTACTGATACTACTACTGATACTGCTATTGATACTGCTACTGATACTGCTAATGCTACTGCTGCTGCTACTGATACTGCTTCTGATACTGCTACTGATACTGATGACTGTTTTTGCAGTAAACAGTTTTCAGTAAGCTGTAGTTATATCAGTTATTACATACTAGTTGATAGTTACTAAGTTTTTCATATCAAAATTTAGACTTTATTTAAAACCTTATAAGCAAAATCTTTAATGAAGCTACCTAAAAGAGCTCTTTCTGATGTAGATTTGAGGAAATACGCTAAAGATATTCCACATTTTAGAGGGATGTTTATGTGTGACGCTCTTCCAAGTAAACCATTTAAAAAAATGTAGAATAGTCAATCTAGATACTTCAAAGGGACCTGGCACACATTGGGAAGCATACTGAAAAAATCATAATGAAATTGAATATTTTGATAGCTTTGGAAACTTGCAGACATCAAAGCAAGTAATACAATATTTAGGGAAAAAGATAAGCTATAATTATTTTAAATATCAACATTATAATACTATAAATTGTGGTAATTTATATTTAAAATTCTTATTTTCAAAGTCCACTTAAAAATCCTAAACAAAATTTATTGATTTAATGATAAGGATTAACAAAGACATTATAACATTTTGTTAATAGTAAAAAACCTGCGAACAGTAACAACAACAATAAGATTTCTTCATTCATTTTTTCAGAAGCTTTTCAGTGTATATAGATAATAAAGTGCATAAAAAAATATGAATAGTACATAAAATTTTCTACACAAGTATAGGGACATTTTTGCAATAATTGTGGATATTACTCTGCGTTATTTTTATTTTATAAATGTTGAAATAAGCTATTGCAATATTTTATTTGTGGTTCTGATGCCTTATCTTTTTTTACTTTTCTAGAATAAGTGATGAAAGAAAACGTGTACATATACTAGGCACTATGATGAAAAAGATGTGAGTATGAAAAATAAATTTTCGTTTGTCTATAGAAAATGAAAAAGGATCTTAAACAGAATATACTTTTCATGTTTAGTTTCTCGTTGGGGATTGTGATTTTGCTTAAAGATTGTGTTACTTTTCTATTATGCTACATAACTACTGCTTTTTAAAATGTGTTGTTTTATATCTACAGGGTGGTGTCTTGGTACACTTACCATTTCAGTACCAGTTTACATATACAATTCCAGCTCTCTACTATTTTACCTACTTTTCCCCACAACATGAAATTTTTATTGACCTCACCTATTCTCTGTAAGGCAATTGAAGTTTTTCACCCTGATCTTTATTTCTCTCACAGTATTCATTTTCACCATATTTTATGATTTGGCTCTGTTATTTTTGTTATGGTGGTTTTTCCTACCTACCTATATTAACAAGGTGTGTTACGTTTAAATATATTTTTCGTTACATTATATTCATAGGGTGTGTTGTGCCTTACCTTATTCTAGGTTTCCTTCATGTTAAATAAAAATAGAAAATTTTTGCCTCTTCCCTAGGTTTGGCTCCTGCACCATAAAAATTTCCTACAAATTTGACTTTTACGTCCGCCTGTGTGCAATACATCAAAATTCCCCACACAATCTCATCACCAATTAAAATTTCGCTACACATTTTCACAACCCATGAAAACTCAACTACACTTTTTTACCACTTTCTTTTATCCTGCTCCTGCTCCGTCAATCCATAATCCATGAGTCAGAACCACTATACTAATCCTGCTCCATGCTCCATGGTCCAGAATCAGCAAACTAAATCCTGCTCCATGCTCCAGAATCGACACACAAAATCCTTCTCCATGCTCCATGGTCCAGAACCGGCATACCAATCCTTAATCCTTAATCCTTGAGGCAGAACCGGCTTACCAACCCTTAATCCTTGAGCCAGAACTCTCATAACAATCTTTAATTCTTAATCCTTGAGCCAGAACTCTCCTATCCTACCTACTGTTGTTGTTGTTTCTTTGAAAAAATTCGTTAGAGCAATTAATTGTTCTAACCTGACCTAAAGCTCAATAAACTATTTTAAGCTATCAAACAACTAGAATTTGTATTTAAAATCAAGTATGATTTAAACTATCAAACATTAAAAATTTGTATTTAAATCATAGAAAATCAACAAAATAAATAACAAGGTCATGTAGAAAACTTTAATCAAATGGTAGAGCACGACTAAAAACAGAAACAGCCTGAAAATATGTCAGCAAGATCTAAAAACAACTTCAATTTATTTTTTCATCTAACACTCTCACCAGTACATGAAAACTTATGTTCCCGTTGGAATAAAGGAATAAGCATACGTAGTAGAGCTGTCAAACTATCGATAATCGACACCATCGATATTTTCGATATTGATATCGTCGATAGTATCGAAGTTCATACTGATCCATCAAAGGCCTTATTTTTTTATATAGATTATTAGTGAAGCCAAGAGCAACAAATTATGTATATTTTTGTGAATAAAGAAGCCGAAAAATGCCTTCATTTCCTTAACAGAACCAGTATTTTATTTTTTTAAATGTATCACATAGTGCTCATACATATAAATATTATGTAAAATTGCTTTAAAGCAATTCTTATTGAGATCATTGTTTTTAGAACTTTACATTAACAATTCATTGGAGATCGTTGCATATCGTTAATCCAATATTTTTTGTTGATAAATAGAATCATATCAACAGTTTTTGGCTTAAGAACACATCTTCTCTCGGAAATAATAGACCTAGTCCTGCAGAACATTCGTTCCGCTTCAGTGGATGTAGCTGTTATTGAAAATTATCGCATTGCGCACGTTATTAATTCTTTCATATAATCGGCATTATGCTGCAGGAAATAAATATAAATTGCAATAATAGAATAACTACCAGGTCATTATAAAGGATTCTTACTTTCCAATATTCCAAAGGATCCGATTTTTTTATGAATTCTCCTGTTCGAAATACTGTCGTTATTTAATTAAAGAACCTGATCGATTCGTTTTAGGCTTCTTAGCAATTTTATCATCTAGAAAATGAAATAAATTTTGTCCTTCATCATGGGTGTCGACAATGGTGTTGACAATTCTCTAGCTTGCGATATCGATGAGGAATTGCATATACATACAACCTCATTCTCCCATATTCTTGCCCCTTGATCTGCATTTGCGCTTGATCTAAAGCCTTCCTTCTTAAAACGCGGCTTAAAGTGCCGAGTCTAGTGGCAGTACAATCTTCGTATAAAGACAGCCTCTTTATCAACTTCTCTTTAAGAAAGCCACAAGTTGCTGATCCTTCTGTTGTGTTCATACATGCAGCTGATTTTTCAAGATTTTGCAATAATCCACATATAAGAGGTATTATCAATGAAATCGTAACTTTGTCACTTGAAGATGCTAGTTCTGTAGCGCTGACAAATGGTGAAAGCAATTTCGTTAAATCTCGTAAGTAGGTACGATGTGGCGATTCTGGCGCACATGCTCCAGGCTCTATTACCCTCAGCGCCATATGCGGTGGAATGGGGAACTATTACAATAGGTAACCGGTTTGTGTCTATAGTATAGGAAAAAATGTTGGGTCTGTGTCTATAATATATTCATCTAGTGAATATCATGTTGTTAGTGTGTTTTGTATAGAAGAGTGGGAGAATTTTCTATGTGGCTTGTGTCAATAGTACAGAAAAAGCAAAATAGGTTTGTGTTTAGATATAATGTTGTTAGTGTGTTTTGTATAGAAGAGTGGGAAAATTTTTAATGTGGTTTGTGTCAATAGTACAGAAAAACAAAATAGGTGTGTGACTATAGTATATTCATCTAGTAAATATCATGTGTTTGTGTACAGAGTACAGAAGAGTGAAAGCATTTTTTTAACGTGAGGTTTATATCTAAAACAGGTTAATAAGCGAATATCATGTGTATCCACAGAAAAAAAAACTCATATGTTTCAGTTGATCTAAAGAATAGAAACAAAAATTATGATGTGTTTGAATGTATAGTATGTTAAAAACAGGTTAATGTAATGAATTGAGGTAATAAACTGCTGTTGCTGTTGTTATTGTTGTTGCTGTTGTTGTTGCTGTTGCTTTTGTTGTTGTTGTTGTAGATATCAATTCCATCGAGAACATTCTAGAAGCCTAGCTTTTTTGATAATAACCTTCAATAAGGATTATTATGGGTGTGTGTTTTTTTTTTATTTTATTCGCGAAGGGGGAACCTTCAAAAGGCCCCACCGTGCAGGTGGGAGTGTACGATTTTTACGCACTAAACCTACATGATACCTTGCGATATCATAAACTCCGCATTGAATCTTCGACCCTATAGAACCCCGGGGGGCCGCCGTAAAGCATAACTTCGCGGGGCTTGGGAACAGCACTAGGCTGGAAACTGTTTGGCTACTCCCGGGATGTACTATGGAATGGTCGTCGGGTCAACAACCTTTACCTCATCTATCTTGCGCGCTCAACTCTTCGCAGCTCTTCTGTTATTTTTCTAGCCAGGGTGCTAACCATCGACCAGTTCTCTTCGCTCTTTAGCATAAGAGAAACCATATTTTGCTGTGTTAACGTTTCGCCGAGACAGGCCGAGACCTCAAGTCTGGCGTTATGGAACATGGGGCACACAACAAGAACGTGCGCCACGTCTTGAAGCGTATTTCTTGTGCAATAAGTGCAGTAAGGATCGATCGCGTGTTTATATTTGGGAAGGTCCCCTGAAGCAACCATGTCCGCTCAGTTTCTGTGTAAGGAAGAAGTTCACTGAGCCGTGGCTTCTGCCATACCACTCGGTTAGGCTAGGGATGAGCTGGTACGTCCACCGACCCATCTCTGAACTATCCCAGCGGTCTTCCCATTTTTGCAAGCTTCTCTCTCTAGCGAGTTTTTTTATTGGATGTTGTGCTTTCACTACCAGCTGTGAGTAGCGCTTCTTCCACGAGAAGATCAATAGGGATCGCGCTAGCTAGAACCAGTGCTGCATCTCCGGATACCGTTCTGAAGCTGCAGCAGACCCTGAGTGCGCCAAGTCTGTAAACTGACTCTACTCCGTGTCGGTAGGACTTCGTTTTCATCGCTGTGTACCATACAGTCGCACCATACATCATAGTAGAACGCACTACGTTGAGGAGCAGTGTTCGTCGTGCTTGTTTGGGGCCTCTTGTGTTCGGCATTATTCTAGATAGCGCCAGACATACTTCGGATGCTTTCCTGTGTGCGTACTGCATATGTTGCTTAAATGACAGTCAACAATCTTGACGTCTGCTGGCACCTCAAGCCTGAGAACCCCATCGTACATGACGTTCCATAGCAGGGGGCCAAGAACCGACCCCTGTGGGATTCCACCGGAGACATTGTACGTCTTCGTGCCTTCTTCTGTGTCGTAGAGCAGGACTCTTTCACTGAAATAGTGTGACACGATCTTCGTGAGGTATCGTGGTACTCCAAAGTTCCTGAGGGCTGTCATAATCAGACTCCAGTTAGCTGAGTTAAAAGAATTCTTTACGTCGAGTGTTGCCACCAAACAGTACTGCTTTGCTCCCCTCCCTCCCTCCCTCAATTGCTTCCTGCGCGTTGCTTGTAACTAGCTTAATAGCGTCCGTCGTTGATTGGGCCTTTCGAAACCCAAATTGTTGAGCTGAAAGTCCTCCTCCGGCTTAGATCGCGTTTTCCAGGCGGTTGCACACCACACGCTCAAAAACTTTGCCTATTGTGTCGAGTAGGCATATCGGCCTGTAGTCTGAGGCGGCGTCCGTGGAGCCACTGCCTTTCGATATGAGCACTAACTTCTGGGCTTTCCACTGCGTTGGGAAAATGGCCTCTAGAAGGCACGCGTTGAAAAGCTGGGCAAACTGATGCGGCTGCGACATAATCGCAATCTTCAGTGCGCGGTTCGGAATACCATCAGGACCTAGTCGTTTTTTATGTTTTTTACTACGTTAACAATCTCCTCTATAGTTACAGCCAGTATGGTCTGTAGCTCGATGTGTTCCTCGACCGGCTGGGCCGCTGGCTGCTGTGGAAAGAGTGTTCTAACTATAGCACTTAGTACCTGCGGGTCCGTAGGTGCTGGTCGCCTGAACGACTTCAGTTTTTTCATAACTAATCTGTATGCAGTACCCCATGGATTGGTTTCTGCCTCATCACATAGCTGCAGGAAGCATTGGCGCTTACTCGTACGGATTGCTATTTTCAGGCCTTTCTTGGGCATTCGATAGGTTTCGCGGAGGTCGTTGAAGCTGTATGAACCTCTTGCGCGGTTGTACATCCTCCTTGCTTCGAGGCATTTCCTGCGTGCTTCAGCAATTTCCGCCGTCCACCAGTAGACCGGGTCTTGCTTGCGCTTGCTAGACCGCCTCGAGATCATCGCTGCATCGCAAGCTCTTCTTGTTTGGTCCACGGTCTGCCTTGCCATATCATTTGGCGTGCCAGACAGATGCATATCGGCCATTACTACTTTCAAAATGTCCTCGTCTAGTGTTTCGACTCTGTACGAACATTTATTTCCCGTATTTATGATGTGTCGGCTACGCGGTCGACCATCGAGCTTATAAATGATAGCTTGGTGGTCGCTGTGCGTGTACAGATTGCTAGCATGCCACTCTGCTTGCCTAGTTAACTCGCTACTGGTGAAAGTCAGGTCGATGATGGAGCTTCCGCCCGCACGGCTGAATGTTGCTTGGGATCTATTATTGAGCAGCACCACGACTAGTAGAGCAAACGCTTCAAGGAGAATAAAGCCACGTTGGTTTGTTTTTGGCTTCCCCAGTCAACTGCCCACGCGTTAAAGTCACCAGCGATAAGGAGTGGTTTCAGGCCTCTCGTTTCGCTGACTATCGTGTCAAGAATCTCCGTGTATTCCTGGATCGACAGACTTGGCGCTAGGTAGCAACTCACGAAATGTATGCCATCTACTTCCGCGCGGACGAAACCGTTTGCACGTGTATGAAGCCTTAGATAGAAGGGAGCCCTTCCACAAGACCATAGGGCGGCTTTCCCGGTAATGTCAGAGGCCCATGTTCCTACGGTTTTTTCGGCGTAAGGTTCACCAATATAGCCAGGTCGATCGGTCGCTGCGCCACAGTTGTTGAGGTTCAACTTCAGTACTCTCATCTGCGTCTCCGTTGGCTGGCTCCTTGAACGGACTGGCATTTCAGACTTCCAGCGCGGTGGTTGGAGTCTTGGCCTTCTTTAGCTTTGCAAAGAAAGCAGCTCGCCTTTGCTTCGCAATCCTTGGCCTTATGGCCTTCTGTACCGCATTTCATACAGCATCCACTTAGGTCTGTACTTTTGCAGCTTCTTGCGGTGTGCCCAAAGTCAAGGCATCTGAAGCACTTGATTGGAGCTACCTTCTCGCGGGCTCTGCAAATTACCCAGCCAACTTTGATTTCACTGATTTTGATCAGTTTTTTCGACTTTGGAGCTGGTAGGCCTATGACTGCTGTTTGGGTGCCGGCGTACGCTTTGCGAAGTGACTTAACGTTAGCCACAATGTTGTTGCCAAGCACCCTCTGGATTGCGCTTCGCACCTCTTCGGATGTCGTCACCTCGTCGAGATCCTTTATCTCTATTAGAGTCTCTTCCGTGAGCGCTTTTGTCTCGGTGTGACCGGCGAACACCGAGTCGAACTTCTTTTTCAACTGTTGGGTCGTCTGTGTGATTGAACGCTTCAGTTGGATCAACACCTCACCCTTCTCTGTTCGTCGTACTCTAGAGACGTTTTCTCCGAACTCGTCGAGTGACTTTTACTGCTTCATCTTCAGGATGATGTCACTGTATGAAAGTTGGCCTACTTTCGCCACCACGATTGCGTCCGGTCTTACTAGCTTCGGTGGTGGTTTTTTCCGTTTCTTCCGTTTTCTTGCCTTGCTGATCACCTTGGTCCAGGGCTTATCATTACGCTTCGACTGCGATGATTGTTGATCAGCGTGGGGGGCTTCTTTAGTAGAAGAGGGGTTGGGTGTGTGTACTTGGACCGCCAACTGCTGTACTCTCTTCTTTTTTGATGGCGTAGCTCGAGAGCTTTGCTCGTTTGCCCTTTTTGAGGCTGCCTTCGACGCCTTCGAGAACAATGGATCTGTTTGGCAATCCTTATCGACGCAAGGTGCCTGACTGAGCGGTTGTGGATCCCCCGAGTTAGCATTTAGCTCTTTAGATCCTACTTCCTTTATTTCTCTCGCGAGATCAGAGTACGCGACTTTAGAGAGATTAATAAGCCTCTTTATCTCGTGATGAACGTTTGTTCTACTCTTTACATATTCTGCCAGGCCATCGATGTAAAGCTTCAGTTTGCCCATGCTAGAACTGACAGGATCGTCAACTCTGGGGCTTGGTGTTCCTTCCGAGGGTGATTTATCTTTACTCTCTTTCAGTTGCATCAGGGTCTTTGTGCCTCCGGGAGTGCCTTTAATAGGCGAACGTTGGTTCTTTGAACTCAATGTAAAAGGGTTCTCAGCATTTTTGTTGCTCGTAGCTTTAACTGGTGCAGCGGCCGAGTGTGCCACCGTTGCAGCAGTATTAGGAGATGAAATGTTGGTTAGAGCCTCCAGAATCTGCGCCCCTGCCGTGGTAGTGTCCACGGGTGGATTTCTACTATTGTGGTTGCCACCTGGAGTAATTTTGTTGTTCTCCGACATTCCAAGTGATTTTGTTTTCAGGGATATCTACCCCAATCCTTTTATACCTACGGACAGGTTTAGATACTGCCGACCGCTACGGTACAGACGCAGACCAGGAAGCCGCCCAATGTGGGTCAGACGCGCCTGGATTTCCTAACTGGGGTCTGCGGGTTCGTTATGCCCGAAGGTCCTGGGGGACACAGGACCTCCCCTGCGGGTGTGTGTGTGTGTGTGTGTGTGTGTGTGTGTGTGTGTGTGTGTGTGTGTGTGTGTGTGACATTCTTAACACGCAGACGAATAGACGGATAGACGAACAAATAGATACAGTATCGGACAAAACTAAAGCACGGAATATTGCTTACTACTATGTAGTTCAAAAAATTGGAAAACTTGGTTGGATTTAATTTTTTTTTATTATTTTATAATGATTATACACAATTTTACTAAAAAAAAAACAAAACATAATAATATTCTTTATTTTAAACAAAAATAATCATATTTAATTGAAAATATTCGTTATCCTTACGCGACAAAACTAAAGCACAGGTTCAATATATTAAAAAAAAAAATTTATTTATCTAATACTTGGTTGCGTAACCCTTATTTTTCATAACTGCTGCACATCTGCGTGGCATGGACTCAATAAGATTGGACAAGACATTCCCAGAAATGCCTTTCCATGCGATTTCTGCTTGACGGAAAAGCTCGTCCTTATTTTTGCAAGTTTCGCGTAATATTTTACGATCTACAATTTCCCATAGATTTTCTATGGGATTGAGATCTGGCGATTGGGCTGGCCACTTTAAAGCATCGATCTTATTATTAACAAACCACTCCTTCACACATTTTGCAGTGTGTTTGGGGTCGTTATCCTGCTGCAATATCCACTTTAGTGGCATTTCCTCCTCTGCATGTGGTAGCATAACTTCTTGCAAAATATCTTTGTACATAAAACGATCCATTATACCGTTTATCTTATGGATTGGTCCGATTATATGAACCGAAAAACATCCCCAGACCATTACATTCCCTCCCCCGTGCTTTACTGTGCCTTTAGTATAGCTTGGGTCAAGGCGTTTTCCTCTTGGTCTACGCACTAGCTTGAATCCGTCAGAATCCTTTAAATTGAATTTCGATTCGTCAGAGAAAAGCAAAGTTTTCCACAGAGAAGTAGTCCAGTTAAGATGTTCCTTTGCAAACTCAAGCCTGGCCCTTACATTTTTATGGAAAATAAACGGTTTTTTTGCGCTTCTGTATGTTGCGAAGCCACCATCCACAGCTCGTCTTTGGATGGATCTGGGCGTTATGTTTAATTCCAATTGATTTGCAATAGACCTTGCTGATACAAAAGGATCCTTTTTAATAATCCGAATAATTGCCTGGTCTTCGCGTTTGGTGGTTTTTCGCGGTCGACCACCTCCATGTATGGTAGTCAACGAACCCGAAGAGCTGAATCGGCTTATAATCCGGGAAATTACGCTATGGTGAATGCCAAATTTCTTAGAAATGCATGTCACTGGTTCACCATTATTAAAATCACTAATTATTTTTTCTCTGATTTGAGTTGAATACTTACTGCGAGCCATTTTGTTTGATAAATTTTAAAAAGATGCACGGCTACTTTGAATGATCAAATATGACTGATATCCACGTGTCAAATTTTTCTAAACACTCAATGTTCTTCACATGATGTTCTCCAAATAACGGTTTTCTTATTTAACGGCACTTGTTGTTGGTAGTTTCTAATAATCAAATAAAACAGCAAGCATCAAAGATTATGTGCTTTAGTTTTGTCGCTGGCATTTCTTGGCTTTTGGCATAACTTTGTAAAAAAAACATGGTTAAATTAAAAACATAAGCATTTTAATTATAATTTTTGTATATTTAGTATGTTTTCCACATAAAATAAAGAATACAAATTAAATAAGTGTTTTTATTTAAACTTTATTGTATAATTTGGGAACAAGCAGAAGTCCGTGCTTTAGTTTTGTCCGATACTGTATATGATCACTAAATTGAAGATCAGCGTACAAGAATACAGGTTGTGGTGGTAGACAGACAGACAGATGCACAGACAGATAGACAGACAGACAGACGAATAAAGAGATGTTGCGTTTCTTACGCATATCAAAGCTTATATTACACTTAAAATCAACTATAACTGAATATCGTGTGTTTGTGTCTAGGAAAAACTCATGAGCAAAAAATATCAATGCAAGCGTTAGAGAACTATACATATTAATTCAAAGATAAACATTAAGAATTTAATTTAAGTATCAATAAATAAGACTTCAATTTGAGTTAATGTGTTTTTTTTTTATTTTTTATGACACTTACTATGTGAGCGAAGCTATCACGTGGTTTCATAAGACTTTGTGAATACGAAGGGGTGAAGAAACTAGTCGTGTGTTTTAAGTGTAGTATCATATGAGGGATATACTTTTTAGTAAAGATTTTATAAACTACAAATAATGAGAAAATTTAGCATATTTTTTTTTTGTTGTAAAGTGAAGATAAGCTTGGGGAGAAATTCAGCGAATATATTGATGAGTAGCCGAAAACGTGTTAATTGATAAGATTTAGATAGATTCATTAAAAATTTTGTATATAAGGTTTTACATATAGTCCCAATTCTTTTTTGTAGGGTTTAAGGAACATGTCTTTTCCTTCAGCCAGCCACCCAATTTTAGCCACATTTATTGCTTTTGTAATACTCGATAATCCACGAGTTAGAGTGCCAAGTGCAGGGATTATAGGTGCAAGTGGGAGAAAGCCTCCAAATTTAGATTATTACGCGAGGTGTTTTAGTTAGAGATTTTTTTCCCTTGAATATATTATTTACAACTTTTCTTGAAGTTTTTAAGGGAATCTTATAAGTTTTTACCGAAAACATATTAATTGATAAGATTTTGATAGCTTCATTAAAAATTGTGTGTGTATGTGTGTGTGTGTTTTTAGAGAAAAACTCATATGTTTCAGTTGATCTAAAGTATAGAAACAAAAAATATCATGTATTTGTGTGTATTATAGTTTACAACAGGTTTCATCTAACGAATATCATGAGTTTAGGTGTATTGTAGCTTACAACAGACAAATCTAACGACTTTAGATAAGCATGTGTTGTTGATGTTATAATTTGATCTTTCTCTTTATAGAACTGTATCTATTAATTTAAAGTGCAAGCGTGAGTTGCTGATTGCATTCAATAGCAAACGTATAAGCTTTTAGTTTAAAAACCTAAATATTAGTGAATTTATTGTTTAAAAGGGGAGGGATAACTTATGGTTGAGGTTGAGGTTGACTTGATGATGTAGCCTTAGCAGAGATGGAGGGGGTTATGAACTTATGGTTTGAGTGAATACACTTACAAAATTATATTAGTTAATTTTTCAACATTAAGTGCATGTTAACTTCCATATAAAATATTTTTTAACATGAAACTTGTTTAAAATCTGTTTGATTTTACACGATTTTTTTCTGGGTATAGTAACACAAAATTAAAAAAAACTGATAAAGATTGCAATTTTCTATGTTTTAAGGAATCTAAGTGTATATAAATGGTTTGAAAAAAAATAGATTTTAATGTATTAGATTTAATTGAATTAAAATTTATTGACAATATCTAACATGTTGTTGTTATTATAAATTGAAGACAAGCGTGCTGGTAACAGGTATACAAACGGACGAATAGACGAACGAATATACGCATGATCAGCGTATAAGAATACAGCTTGTGCTGGTATACAGGTAGACAGACAGACGAATACAGAGCTATTGCGTTTCTTACGCATGTCAAAGCTTATATTACACTGAAAATCAAATATGACTGGATATCGTGTGTTTGTATCTATGTTAAAAGATTTAGATAGATTCATTAAAAATGTTGTTTATAAGGTTTTAAATATAGTCCAAATTCTTTTTATAGGGTTTTAAGAACATACCTTTATCAATTGCAATAGCTTTCATTATAGCGTTTTAATTCAGCCAGCTGGTCCTTTAAATTTTTAGATGCATTTATTGCTTTTATAATACCAGATACTCCACCAGTTAGACCGCCAAGTGCACCAAATGCAGCGAATATAGGTGCAAGTGTGAGAAAACCTTTAGATTTAGGTAGTAATATTACACGAAGTGTTTTTATTAGAGATTTTAAGTTGTAAAAAACATGTTATTTACAGCTTTTCGTGAAGTTTTTAAGGTAATCTACCAAGTTTTTACCGAAAACGTATTAATTGATAAGATTTTGATAGCTTAATTAAAAAGTGTATGTGTGTGTGTGTTTGTGTCTAGAGAAAAACTCATGTTTCAGTTGATCTAAAGCATAGAAACTAGAAATATCATATGCTTATGTGTATTATAGTTTACAACAGGTTTCATCTAACGAATATCATGTTTGTGTATATTGTAGTTTACAACAGGCTAATCTAACGAATTTAGATAAGCATGTGTTGTTGTTAAAAATTTAACTTTCTTTTTATAGAATTGTATCTATTACTTTAAAGGGTAAGTTTAAGTTGCTGATTGCATTCAATAGCATACATATAAGCTTTTAGTATATCTGATTGCGTTCAATAGCATACGTATTGTATAAGCTTTTAATATAAAAACCTAAATATTAGTAAACTTATTATTTAAAAGGGGAGGGATAACTTATGGTTGAAGTTTGTACATATATTTGCTTTATGTTTTGATTTATGTTAAGTATTCATCTATACTATTATATAAAAGAAGACTCACGAAATTGATCCAGAATAAGCTCAGTAACCGCTAAACCGATTATGATAATTCTTTTTTTATTCGATTCCTATGATAATATAGATTGTTATAGCTTACCAAGTTTTTCGAAAAATGTATTTTTTACTTATTACAAAATCACGCATTTTATTTGATGCCTTCATTCAACCAGCAGCACAATATAACATCAAACAAAGCTTTTCTCTCTTTGTCGCGAGAGCTTCTCTCAATATAACACGGTAGCCATGTTGTGTAGTTAAGATGGATTCACTGATAACCTTCAGAATGTTTTTGTGTGATTTAAAATAATGTTAATCAAGTTGAGAGCGTGCAGAAATTGTTCTCTCTAAGCGCAAACTTCATATAAAAAAAAATTGCAAAACATGCTGAAGGTGATCAGTGAATCCAGCTTTAATTTCATTGAGATTCTTGCTTTCATACATTGTTGATTAATTTTCTTTGCAAATGTTTTGAAGGGAGTTGCCAGAATTTAGTTAAAAGCATTAAGTATGTTTTGCAGCCTTACCAGCCAGCTTTTCCCCACTTGAGATTGTGTTAGTCTATCTATACAAATATATAAAAGCGTTGTAACACTGCACAGATGTTTGACAATCACGCAAGAACCACTCAACCGATTAACACGATATAGGTATCAAACGATTTGTTATTTCAACTAAGTCGTAATATGCTATGTTAGATTTGCCACGTCTACTTTTCATGCCCACTTTTTGCAAAAAATGCTATATATCAGACAATTTTGGTCGTATGAGACTAGAATTTGGTAATCTACGTTGTATGGTTACTTTCGCTAACTTTACTAAAAATGGACATGACCCACTTTAGTTAAGTCCACTTTCCGGGGGATAAGCTTGGAATAAAGCAAAGCGCACTAGGTTTAAGCTCAATTGGACTGAAATTCTGGCATTCTTTTGGTTTGAGTATGAGATGGTTTAAGTGAAAAAATTTAGCCACACCCCCATTACCGCCCAGAATTAAGCGAAAATGATATATGTATTTCGAACGGTTTTGTCGTATCAGACTAAAATTTGATAATTTAGTTCATACGGCTACTTTCGGCAACTGTACTAAAAATGGCGAATATATAATTTTTTTTTGAACATCGTGAAAATTCGTATATAGCAGTAAGGTGGTCTGCGGCAGGACGACGTCTGCCGGGCAATACTATACATCAATAAGAATGCTGTATAAATCAGAAAATTCTGATCGTCATGCATTGAAGTTTCAAACGGAAATGTCTAGCATGTGTTTTGTTCAAAGATCAATTTACACTTTTACAAATTCACAAAACGATCATAAAAATTTCATTGAATTGGGTCAGGACAAAGTCTACTATAATTATAACGTTAACTATGAATATATAGATAAGGAAAAAGATTAAAACGTAGATTTATGTATATAACTTTGGAATAGTTTGAAATATTTGAAATATTTTTCACAGAATTATTTTTTAAGCTATATTTGAAAAAGTTTTTCACATAAATTAGTTTCTAAGCTGTAGAACATTGCAAAAACAATAACAAAAGCATTTTAGGCAAATTATTGTTCATCAAAAAATCATAGTGGGTATAGGTGGCCAATGATTTTTAATGATAGACACTGTTTGTGTCAAAAAAGATTAATTTTTGCAGATAAATTATGTTATATGAAAGAATAAGAAAAATTAAAATTAAAAAAAAATAAAATTAAAAATCAATATGTGCACCAAAAGTAACTCTTGGCCTATTTTTGAGTGTGTGTGTGCCTTTTCTCATTTTCCATAACCTTTTCTCATTTTCCAATTTAGTTAATTGAACTCTCAAGCAAAGAAAATATGTTGAAAATCGATTTGAAAATGGCGGAAATGTTTGCTTGCTAAGTCAAAACATGAAATTTCAATAGTTTTTTTCTCATTCTGAGGCTTCAGAAAATGAGTTATACTGAGAAAATCTACAGTTTTGAGATATCGCAATGATTTTAATGTCATAATAACAGGTTTTTTTAAAACGTACCTTATATCCGTACAAAATATTTCCGTAAAGAAAAGATTTTAATTTTTACCGTTAATTTTATTAATAAACGACTGTCCATACAAAAATGCATTGTTGTGCATTGAGAAAGTCTATAGTTTTTGAGATATCGCCATAGTTGGATGTCATTATAACGGTCTTTTTTTAAATTTAAGAATATATTTATTTTCAGAATATATGTAAAAAATTAAAAAAAAAAGAAAGCCAGGTAAATTTATGTCATCATAACATTTACAGTTTAAATAAAATATTCAAATTAAATAAAGTGATTTTTTAGTATTTATAACATTTTTACATAATCAAACAAAACAAACACAATAATTTTTATATTTAGAATTTGATTCAATATAAATAAATACTTAAATTTTAAGATTTAAAATTTTTACATGGTATTTATCGCAGGCGAAGCAGCGGGTATTTGCTAGTATTAAATAACCTAAAAAATGTTGAGAAAAACTATTCTGTTTATTTTTGTTGTAAATTGAATACTTTTGAACATACAATTAAGACGTTGACTTGATGATGTAGCCTCAGTAGAGGCGGAGAAGGTTATGAACTTATGGTTTGAGTGAATACACTTAGAAAATTATATTAGTAATTTTTTAACATTAAGTTTATGTTAAACTTCCAAATAAATATTTTTTAACATGAAACTTGTTGAAAATTTGTTTGATTTTACACGATTTTTTCTGGGCATAGACAAACACAAAGTTAAAAAAACTAATAAAGATTGCAATTTTCTATGTTTTAACGAATCTAAATGTGTATATGGTTTAAGACAAATAGAGAGCTATTGCGTTTCTTACGCATGCCGAAGCTTATATTAAGCGTAAAATCAAATATGACTGAATATCGTGTGTTTATATCTACGGAAAACTCATAAGTAAAAATATCAATGCAAGCGTTAGAGAACTATACATATTAATTTAAAGATAAACATTATACATGTTAACCGATAATAATTTTATTTAAGTATCAAATAATAAGAGTAATAAGTATGAGGATCAGGATAAGGATCAGTATGAGGATCAGGATGAGGATTAGTATGAGGATCAGGATGAGGTTCGGGAAGAGGATCGAGATTCTTGTTGCTGTCGGGTACTGTACCTCGATCCTCTTCCCGAACCTCATCCTGATCCTCATACTGATCCTCATCCTGATCCTCATACTGATCCTTATCCTTATCCTCATACTGATCCTCATACTGATTCTGATTCTGATCCTCGTCCTGATCCTCATCTCAAGTGCAATTAATATAATTTTATGCTTAGCTCAATATATAAAACAAAAATAAGCTTTGAGTTATGTTTAAAATGATGGAAAGAAAAAGCATGACTTTCTAGTTATTAATAAAGATGATCCTATGTGTAATGGTTGTTATAGAAAAGGATTTGATGTATTTACTTATAAGTTAATAAGAGAAACAGTATAGATATTTTAAAATCAGTACATCAACTGCTACTAAACTGATGACACTCAATTGATTTACTTATACTGTTTTCTGTTTAAATCTATCAATATAGATGAAAATCTAGTTAAAAATCTTATTAACACACCTTTTATTTTGAAAAAGAAATATAAAAGTCTTCAGCTCAGAGAAGTTGCAAATGATAATCGATTAGAAAAGACTTTTAAGACAATAACGAACTCATTAAAGAACATAATGCAGTCAAGCAAGAAAAGGAAAATAATAACACGTGAAAAATATTCAGATAGTTCTTTTAGAGATAATAAAATTGCTATCAGTACATCATTTAAAAAGACTAAACAGGATTATGAATAAGTTTCTCCAAGTTTTGATAGTAAGGCTAAGAAAATTTGGTTTAGCAATTAAACTTCTTGCTCACAATCGTCTCCCTCTACTTTCCCACTCGCAATAAATTTTCGCGTCGTTCCTCTTATCTACATTCTCCATGCTTTTTACATAAACTGCATTATGTAATAATTTAAAAAAAATTATTTTCAAAATCATTTCTAACTTGAGTTCTATGTAAAGTATTCAAATCAATATATTTCTTTAAACATGGAGATTGCTTAAATTAAGATTCTATGGATCTTTTTTAACTTAAGACCATTTTGTAAACATTGTTGCAAATTTATATAATATATGATGTAATTTGATTTATTGTATAAGTCAACTATAAGCTTTTGATGTTCACCTATAGGTCTTTTTTATTCGTTGATAGTGTTTATATTAACTTGAAAGTTAATACATCATCACAACATTAAATTTTGTATTAAGTAAATATTAAGACATTGCCTAATTATTAAAATTATTAACATCTAAATACATTAGGTATGGTTTTCCACTGTCGAAATGACTCATGTATTTATTATTTGCTTTAACATGTTGTTTTGTAAATCTGTATACTTAAGCAAATTAATAGTTAGTTAATTACCGTACGAAGAATTTATCAAAGTGGTTTCTATAGAACCGTTACAAGAGACACAAAAAAAAAACAGAAAATATACATCCGGATCAGTCCTATAAATTACAAATGTAAACACACTATGAATTGAATGCAATTTAACAACCATATCATATATTAATAACACTTCAGTACATACTATTCAGGAATTTCTTCTTCTAGATGTCTTACTTGGATATAAAATAAATGAGAAACCTCGAAATGTCATTGCCTTACCTATCAACTGTCAAACAATAAACAGCATTTAGTCACTTTAGTTGTTGTATACCGCTGAAATAGTGATGAATCCACTATCGTTTAATCGAACACTCGCATCTAGCAAGTTAAACTAGAAGAATAAATTACTCATAAAATCAATTAATTTTTTTCTATACATGAATTTGACTTCTTAATTCATTTTAATTCAATTATTATTTCTTATACATTTCTTTTTATTTTTTTTTTTATTTTTATTAAATTATTCTCTTTCTTTGATGTTGTGATCTAGTATGTTTTTAATTAACCCTGATCTCAACACCATATTTTCTCAAACGTTCCTCGTCAGCATGGGCAATTTCTATGCTTTATTTTTTTTTTTTTTTAAATATTGCTAATTCTTTTTAAGCTATCGTATTTCATCTATACCCGGTGCGAAATGAGAGAAGAAACAAGTCATAATCGGATTTTTTTTTTTTTTTTGTAAATAGTATCTCACATTAAAAAGCAATAAAGCAGTTAAAAAGCAGTAAAAATGAAAAGTAGCAGCTGGCTGAAGTAAAACACTAAAAAATTTAAATGAAAGTTGTTGTATTGAAAAAAGGCATGTTCCTAAAACCATATAAAAAGAATTTTGACTATATGTAAAACCTTATAAGCAAAATTTTTAATTAATATCTAATTGTTATCAATTAACACGTTTTCGGCTACTCATCAATATATATTAGCTGAATTTCACCCCCCGCTTATCTATCTTCAATTTATAACAAAAAATATGCTAAATATTCTTATTATTTGTAGTTCATAAAATCTAATATTAAAAAGTATCTCCCTCATATGACACTACACCTAAAGCACATGACTAGTTTCTTCACCCCTTCGTATTGACAAAGTCTTATGAAACCACCACATAGTACGTATCATAAAAACAACATATTAACTCAAATTGAATTCTTATTATTTGATACTTAAATTAAATTATTATCGGTTAACATGTATAATGTTTATCTTTAAATTAATATGTATAGTTCTCTAGCGCTTGCATTGATATTTTTACTTATGAGTTTTCCGTAGATATAAATACACGATATTCAGTCATATTTGATTTTACGTTTAATATAAGCCTTGGCATGCGTAAGAAACGCAATAGCTCTCTATTTGTCAGTCTATCCATTTGTAAATCTGTCTGCCTGTCTAACAGCACAAGCTGTATCCTTGTGTGCTGATCTTCAATTTAGGAATCATCTGTCTATTTGTTCGTCTATCCGTTTATTCGTCTATCTGTCAACCTGTCTATCAGCACGTTTGTCTTCAATTTATAACAACAACAACATGTTAGATATTGTCAATAAGTCTTTAAAATCTAACACATTAAAATATATATATTTTTTTTTTAAACCATTTATATACACATTTAGATTCGTTAAAACATAGAAAATTGCAATCTTTATTAGTTTTATTAACTTTGTGTTACTATACCCAGAAAAAAATTGTGTAAAATCAAAAAAATTTTAAACAAGATTCATGTTAAAAAATATTAATTTGGAAGTTTAACATAAACTTAATGTTAAAAAATTACTAATATAATTTTTTAAGTGTATTCACTCAAAACATAAGTTCATAACCGCCTCTACTGAGGCTACATCATCAAGTCAACGTCTTAATTGTATGTTCAAAAGTATTCAATTTACAACAAAAATAAACAGAATAGTTTTTCTCAACATTTTTTAGGTTATTTACTATGAATACTTAACATAAATCAAAACATAAAGCAAATATATGTACAAACTTCAACCATAAGTTATCCCTCCCCTTTTAAAAAATAAGTTTACTAATATTTAGGTTTTTATATTAAAAGCTTATACGTATGCTATTGAACGCAATCAGATATACTAAAAGCTTATATGTTTATATGCTTATACTAAAAGCTTATATACTTAAAGCTTATATTGAATGCAATCAGCAACTTAAACTTACTCTTTAAAGTAATAGATACAATTCTATAAAGAGAAAGTTAAATTTTTAACAACAACACATGCTTATCTTAATTTGTTAGATTAGCCTGTTGTAAACTACAATATACACAAACATGATATTCGTTAGATGAAACCTGTTGTAAACTATAATACACATAAACGTATGATATTTCTAGTTTCTATGCTTTAGATCAACTGAAACATGATTTTTTCTCTAGACACAAACACACACACACATACACTTTTTTAATTAAGCTATCAAAATCTTATCAATTAATACGTTTTCGGTAAAAACTTGGTAGATTCCCTTAAAAACTTCACGAAAAGCTGTAAATAACATGTTTTTTACAACTTAAAATCTCTAATAAAAACACCTCGTGTAATATTACTACCTAAATCTAAAGGTTTTCTCACACTTGCACCTATATTCGCTGCATTTGGTGCACTTGGTGGTCTAACTGGTGGAGTATCTGGTATTATAAAAGCAATCTAAAAATGGAAAGGACCAGCTGGCTGAATTAAAACGTTATAATAGTAAAATGAAAGCTATTGCAATTGACGTTCTTAAAACCATATAAAAAGAATTTGGACTATATTTAAAACCTTATAAACAACATTTTTAATGAATCTATCTAAATCTTTTAACATAGATACAAACACACGATATCCAGTCATATTTGATTTTCAGTGTAATATAAGCTTTGACATGCGTAAGAAACGCAATAGCTCTGTATTCGTCTGTCTGTCTACCTGTATACCAGCACAAGCTGTATTCTTATACGCTGATCATGCGTATATTCGTTCGTCTATTCGTCCGTTTGTATACCTGTCTACCAGCACGCTTGTCTTCAATTTATAATAACAACAACATGTTAGATATTGTCAATAAATTTTAATTCAATTAAATCTAATACATTAAAATCTATTTTTTTTTCAAACCATTTATATACATTTAGATTCCTTAAAACATAGAAAATTGCAATCTTTATCAGTTTTTTTTAACTTTGTGTTACTATACCCAGAAAAAAATCGTGTAAAATCAAACAGATTTTAAACAAGATTCATGTTAAAAAATATTTTATATTGAAGTTAACATGCACTTAATGTTGAAAAATTAACTAATATAATTTTGTAAGTGTATTCACTCAAACCATAAGTTCATAATCTTCTAGCCTCTACTGAGGCTACATCATCAAGTCAACGTCTTAATTACATGCATGCCCACAAAATTATTTAATTTACAACAACAAGAGCAACAACAACAGTTTATTATCAACATTTTTTAGGTTATTTAATATGAATACTTAACACAAATCAAAACATAAAGCAAATATATGTATAAACTTCAACCATAAGTTATTCCTCCCCTTTTAAACAATAAGTTTACTATTATTTAAGTTTTTATATTAAAAGCTTATACGTATGCTATTGATATACGCAATCAGATATACTAAAAGCTTATATGTATGCTATTGAATGCAATCAGCAACTTAAACTTACACTTTAAATTAATAGATATAGTTCTATAAAAAAAAACAACAACACATTCTTACCTAAATTCGTTAGATTAGTCTGTTGTAAACTACAATACACACAAACACATGATAATCGCTATATGAAGTTTCTTATCAAAAAGCTAAGCTTCTAGAATGTTCTCGAAGTAATTGATACCTACAACAACAACAACAACAATAAAAACAACAGCAATAACAAAAACAACAGTTTATTACATTAATTCATTAGATTAACTTGTAAACTACAATACACACACACATATGATAATCGCTAGATTAAGCTTATTTCCAAAAAGATTAACGGTTAAATTTTTCTGTTTCATATGAAAATTCTTGTAGGGTTCTAAACTTTCTAAGCACACATACCATAAATCAAAGTTTTAATGGCTTTTCATTGACATGTATAACTTGAATGCATAGCTTGCATATCAATTTTAAGTAACAATAACAACAAAAACACATACTTACCTCAACTCATTAGATTAACCTGTTGTCAACTACAATACACACACACATGATAATCCCTATATGAAGTTTATTATCAAAGAGCTAGGCTTCTAGCTATAACTCAATAGTTTATTATCAAAAAGATTAACGGTTAAATTTTTGTGTTTCATGTGAAAATTCTTGTTGGGGTTCTAAACTTTCTAAGCACACATATCATAAATTAAAGTTTTAAGAGCTTTTCATTGACATGTATAACTTGAATGCATAGCTTGCATATCAATTTAAAGTAATAACAACAACAACACATACTTACCTCAATTCATTACAGTGACCTGTTGTAAACTACTATATATACAAAAACACATGATAATCCCTATAGAAGCTTATTATAAAAAAAAGCTAGGCTTCTAGAATGTTCTCGATGGAATTTATATCTATAAAAACAACATCAACAACATCAACAAAAGCAACAGCAACAACAACAGCAACAACAACAACAACAGCAACAGCAACAGCAACATCAGTTTATTACCTCAATTCATTACATTAACCCACAGAGGTATAATAACCAGAGGTCTCAAAACAATCCACCTCACATTTGGAACTTAAGTATAGTTCCTGAGTATCAGGAACTTTTTGGCAATGAAATCTAGCTCTGCTAGATTCAACTCGTTGCTCTGTTGACGCTACCCTCTGAGTGACGATATTTAGGCAAAGGAGCGTGTGAAAGAAGAACACGCAACAGTGCAATCGCCTAAAAGCGTTTGATAAAGCGAGAAAGAAATGTTGCCGCTTCTTTTTCCTTCATTTAAAATGATATGAATGAAAATCAATTGAATTGTAGATGTAGCTGAAATAAAATAAATTTGAAATATTTTTCATATTTTTCAATTTCCATATTATTCATATATTTTTTGATTGCTTTGTTTGTCTCTGAAGAAAGTTTATGCCCACTTTCAACATCTTGATACCAGGCAAACAGAAAACATAGAAGCAAGTTTCAGCTTCTTTTGAAACTCCGATTTCTTTCATCCCCTTTTATGCTAGCAAAGAAAATCGCATGTGACAAAGGGAGCAAGGAATAGGTTTGTTTTGTTTAAGTAGTTGTTTTTTTTTCTATTAGAGTTTCAAAGCGATGGCAGTATTTGCATTTGTTCTTGCTAGATTTGGCAGATAGAAAAAAAAATGAATGAAATGAAGCAAGGTCATTGTTTGCACTTGCCAAAATGATATTTGTTTTAGATGCAGATATTTTCCTGATTTCTTTTTACATTTATTTAGCTTGTATAATATTTTGACAACTGGGGGCGATGGATCAAAGTAACATGTCTGACTGTCTCAACCTGGCGAGGCCAGCATAATCTTTGTGAAATCGCCTCAAGTCGACTCAAACCTCCACGTGGTGTTTCCTGGGCAACGTCAAAACTGACAACCGTTAGTTTGGCGGCTAATCTGAGCGGCGGGCCTCCCTAGGCTTAAAATAGGTTGTGCGTCGGGTTTGAAGCCCACCCGTAAAAACCCATTTCAGTGAAAACACAAAAGAATAGAAGAAAACTGATCCCCAAATCTGATGACGACTACCACAAACGAAAATCTGATAATGATTTACGGATATGCACCTGGAATGTCCGAACCCTTAATTGGGAAGGTGTCTCTATCCAACTGACTGATGTCTTGGAAAGATACAAAGCTGATATCACTGCTATCCAAGAAATGCGATGGAAGGGACAGGGTTGCATTCGGCATGCACCCTGTGATATCTACTACAGCGGCCATGCAGAGAAGCACGAGTTTGGATGCGGATTTGTAGTTGGCAAGAGACTACGGCCCCACGTCCTGCGATTCACACCTGTGAACGAACGACTTGCCATAATCCGCATCAAGGTTAGGTTTTTCAATATAAGCCTAATATGTGCGCACGCTCCGACAGAAGACAAGGACGATGAGATCAAGGAAATTTTCTACGAGCGCCTTGAAAATGCTTACGAGCGCTACCCCCGCCACGACGTAAAAATCGTGCTTGGTGACTTCAACGCTAAGGTGGGCAAGGAAAATATTTTTGGTCCAACGGTCGGAAAGTTCAGCCTCCACGACAACACCTCCGATAACGGAATGAGGCTGATTGACTTCGCCGCAGCACGAAACATGGTCGTAAGTAGCACTAGATTCAAGCATCTCAATATTCATAAAGCCACCTGGATGTCCCCTGATCAAAAAACAAAAAATCAAATTGATCACGTTTTGATCGACGGAAGGCACTCTTCCAGTGTATTGGATGTACGCACGATCCGTGGTGCAAACATTGACTCGGATCACTATCTTGTTGCAGCCAAGATCCGTACACGTCTGTGCGCAGCTAAGAATACACGCAACCCTACACAGAGAAAGCTAGACGTCGACAAGCTGCAATCGAAACAGACAGCCGATGCTTTCGCCACTCGACTCTCACTCCTGCTTCAAAGCACTCCTCCAATCGATGATATATGCGCGCAGTGGACACACATTTCCAACTCCATGCGTGCGGCTGCTGAAGAGGTGATTGGCTACCAACGCCCTCGCCGAAACCAGTGGTACGACCAGGAGTGTCGCGACGCCACTGAAGAGAAAGACGCCTCGTACAAAGCCACCCTGCAGTCGGTTGTAACACGCGCTGCTAAGGAGCGGTACAAAGAAAAGAGGAGGGAAGAGAGACATATTTTCAGGCGGAAAAAAAGAGAGGCATAAAAGCGCGAGCAGGAGAAGATTGAGATGTATGGTGACAGGAATGAGGCCCGAAAATTTTTCGAAAAAATAAGACGCCTTGCCGATGGTTTTAAAACCGGGGCCTCTTCCTGCAAGGATGAAAACGGGAATCTAGTGACAGATGTCCAGAGTACACTGACGTTATGGAGGGAACACTTCTCTAAGCTTCTAAATGGCGACGCTGACAACAATCCCGCCAATAGAGATGATATTCCGGAAACCCCAATTGCGGATGACAGCGTTGAGGTTCCGCTGCCCGACTATGATGAAGTTCTGATAGCTATAGCTCGGCTTAAAAATAACAAAGCCGCGGGAGCTGATGGCTTACCTGCTGAGCTGTAAGAACGGAGGCGAAGCTCTACTTATGCGCATTCACGAGCTTCTATGCAGAATATGGTCGGAAGAATGCATTCCGAACGATTGGAATCTCAGTGTGCTCTGCCCAATCCACAAGAAAGGCGATCCCACTATCTGTGCCAATTACCGTGGGATAAGCCTTCTTAATATCGCATATAAGGTCCTGTCGAGCGTTTTATGTGAAAGATTGAAGCCCATTGTAAACGAACTGATCGGACCTTATCAGTGTGGCTTCAGACCTGGAAAGTCCACCATCGACCAGATTTTCACGCTACGTTAAATCTTGAAGAAGACTCAAGAAAAACAAGTCGACACCCACCATCTTTTTGTCGACTACAAAGCCGTCTTCGACAGCCCAATAAGGAAGCACCTGTACTCCACCATGTCTGAATTTGGTATTCCTGCAAAACTAATACGACTTTGCAGGATGACACTGAGCAACACCAGCAGCGCAGTTAAAATCGGGAAGGACCTCTCCCCACCATTTATTACCAAACGAGGTTTCAGACAAAGTGATTCCTTATCGTGCGACTTTTTTAACCTAATGATGGAAAAGATCATCCGAGCTGCTGATCTGAGACGTAGTGGCACAATATTCTACAAGAGTGTTATGCTGCTTGCGTATGCTGATGACATAGATATCATTGGCCATAATACGCGCGAAGTCAGTGCAGCATTTTCCAGATTAGAAAGAGAGTCAAGTCGAATGGGTCTGTCAGTGAATGCAGATAAGACGAAATACTTGGTGTCAACAAACAAACAGTCCCAGCGTCTTGGAACCCACGTTACCGTTGACAATACCTCCTTCGAGGTTGTGAAGAACTTCGTTTATCTGGGATCCAGCATTAATTCAACCAACGACATCAGCATTGAGATCAAACGAAGAATAACTCTTGCCAACAGGTGTTACTTTGGGCTCAGTAGGCAATTGAGAAGCAGAGCCCTCTCTCGACGAACGAAAATCATGCTCTATAAATCGCTCATCATGCCCGTCCTACTTTACGCATCACAAACCTGGACGCTGAGCAGTTTAGATGAAAAGACTTTAGGAGCATTCGAGAGAAAGATTCTTCGTAAGATCTACGGACCAATCTGCGTCAATGGCGAGTACCGAATACGGTGGAATGATGAACTGTATGAGCTGTACGCTGACATCGACATAGTCAAGCGCATTAAAATCGAGCGGCTTCGCTGGCTTGGTCATGTTCAGCGCATGAAAGACGATGCTCCAGTGAAGAAAACATTCGATTCGGTACCCAGCGGCGGTCAACGCAGAAGAGGACGACCGCATCTTCGTTGGAAAGACCAAGTAGAGGACAACCTGACGAAGCTTGGAATTTCCAACTGGCGCCAGCAAGTGAAAGACAGAAATGGCTGGCGCAAATTCTTAGATGAGGCCAAGACCGACTTACGGTTGTAGCGCCAACTAAGTAAGTAAGTAATATTTTGACAAATTCAAATTAATTTATTATTCAATTTCAATTAGTGTTGGAAACAAATATATTAAAAGGTTATTTTAAAATATTGTTCTTATATAAAAAACATGTTTTTTGCTTTGTCAAGACATTTTCATGCATATTCATTTCCATAACTCGAATTTCTCTTACTTACATGCATGAAGAAAAATTTGCATGCCATCTTTGTGAGCTTCCGTCGAAAGATATAAAAGTTATTGTATCTTGTGCTGTGCGTATTTTTTTGGTATAAGTATATTTTGTGTAAGTAAAGTTTTTTTTTTGAATTTGCAAGGTAAGTTTGGCTTATTTTACAATTTTGAAGAAGATGCTTATTGACTTAACGACTATATGAAAGTTATAATGAAGTTATGATGAAGTTGAAGATATTCCATAACCAACAATGTTCGAAAGAAATAACTTCGCAGACAAAAATTTAATTATTTATATAATATTTTATTCTATAACTCGAATTTTCCATAACTTGAAGTTAGATTCTGGTCCCTTGACACTTCGAGTTAGGAAAGTTTCAACAGAGCAACGAGTTGACGCTAGCAGAGCTAGATTTCATTGCCAAAAAGTTCCACCTGATACTCAGGAACTATACTTAAGTTCCAAATGTGAGGTGGATTGTTTTGAGACCTCTGGTTATTATACCTCTGTGTATAAACACAAACCGCTTACCTATTATAATAGTTCCCCATTCCACCGCGCTGATATTCATATAGAGCCTCGAGCCTGATGGTCTAGAACTCTCATATCGTACCTACTAAGATTATATCGAATAATTTAAAAATCGAGATATTTTACGGAGGGCGAAAACTAATGGAGCAAAACAGAGCGCGACATCAGGAATAGGACTGATACAAGGCTATCGCACTCAGTTGAAAAAGCTCAACGCTTTTACTGGTGCAGGCCTTTCCCGAACTGGTAACAGATCGAATTGGGCTTCTATTCGAATTCGATGGGAAGAAATCGAATCAGCATTTGGTGGACGGTAAGTTAAAAATAAATATTTTTCATTATATATCAAATATTTTAATAAAAGTTATTTATTTAATCCTTGTTGAATTTTCAGAGTACGTGCCGGCGTTGTTAATTTAATCCATAAAGATCCCCAGAATTTCTTGGCAGATTGTGTAGATCTCTTCCAGGGCACCGTTAAAAAATCCTTAGTAAATTACGTCCCTTAAGGTAAATACAATATTTTGCGGCAAATTTCGAGTCACTAGAGCTAATGAAGAAATTAGTGACTTCAAATTCATGAACACGAAAAATGTTGCTATTTACCGGGAAACGGATATTAGAGCTTGGTTTTTTGAACATGTTCAAAATGCAATTTTGAAAAAGCTGGAAGAGTTCCAAGAACGGGATAGTGGATATGAGTTGGCTGCAGTCGTTAACTTGACAGTGAACATCAACATATTCACGCCACAGCTAGAATCATCATATATCCCGCTACCACCACAGATCCATAGCAAGAAAGCATAATGATGACAACGCATGTTTTGCTTGGGCAATGATATCTGCTCTGCATCCAGCGAATGCATATACGGAACGCATGTCAATGTATCCGAATTATCGTGATTTATTAAATTTGAAAAATATTATATTCCCAATGACGATGAGGTAGATATCGAGATTTGAGATACAAAATAATATCTCAATTAATGTAAACATTCTACATAAAAAAAGAAGCAAGTTTATAGTCTTACCGTCATATTTGACGAAAACTAAAATGGAATATCACATAAATCTCCTTATGGTGCAGAGCAGATATCAGAATGAAGATGAAGACGATGATAACAATAATGCCGCTGATAATGGAGATGGTAGCAGCAATGATGATGCGCCAGTCACATACCATTATGTGTGGATAAAAAGTCTTTCACGGCTTTTGTCTAACCAATTATTAGCACATAATGGATGCAAATATTTTTGTGATATATGTTTGCACTACTATTACTCAGCACTCAAGTTGGAGCAGCACACCGAGGACTGCAGAAGACTAAACAGTTATAAAATACGGATGACGACAGAAGCTGAGAAGGAGGTTTGCTTAAAAAATTTTAAAAATAAGATTATGACCCCATTTGTGGTGTATGCCAATTTGGAATGCATTTTGGCAAAGTCCATTGTTGGAAATGCATACGAGAAGCATATATCATATAGCGTGGGTTTTCATGTTAAGTGTGCGTATGACTCCACGTTATTGTTTTATAAAAGCTATCGCGGGGCAGATTGTATTGAGTGGTTCGTTTCGGAACTAAATAATTTCGCCGAAGGTGTTGAAACTGTCTTTCTGGGTAGAGACCCATGGCTGACATGACTGTTGAGCAAGTTCAAAGTTTTGCGATCGCCAACACATGTCACATATGTGAGAAAGCCTTCACCAAAGACGATGTCAAGGTACGCGATCATTGTTATCTTACCGGTGTTTATCGAGGCCCAGCGCATGAGGGGTGCAATATCAACTTCAAGGACTCACACACAATACCCATAATTTTTCATTATCTCACCGGTTATGACTCTCATTTCATTTTTAAAAATTTAGCTACAGATTTAAAGAGGCGCATTGATCTTCAAGCAATAAACAAGGAAAATTACATTTTATTTACAAAACGACTGGACGAATATGTGATAAAATATCGGATTATTGATTCATTCAGATTTATGGCGAGTAGCTTAAATACTTTAGCCTCACACCTACTAAATTTCAATATTGTAAAATCAGAGTTTGAAAACTTAAATGATGAACAATTAAATTTGTTGACACGTAAGGGTGTCTTTCCGAATGACTACTGCGATGATGTAGCTGGGTTCAATTAAATATAAATAATTTGGGTGAATATTCAGATATTTACTTGAAAACTGACGTGTTACTATTGACTGATATTTTCTCACAATTTCGAACAAGTTGTCATAAAACTTATGGTCTAGATCCCGCACATTATTTCACTCTACCTGGTTATACATGGGATGCAATGCTTAAGCATACTGATATAACCCTTGAGCTATTAACGGATATTGATATGCTTATGTTTGTAGAGCGCGGAATTCGTGGGGGTCTTAGTCAGTGTACTAAGCGTTATTCGAAAGCCAACAATAAATACATGACTGATTACAATGAGACTCAACTATCTTAATTCTTAATGTATTATGATATTAATAATCAGTATGGTTGGGCCATGTCTCAATTTCTCAACAACAGTGAGTTTCATTCTGTCAGATTCTCAAAATTTTAATTTGAGACTATTGCTTACGATTCAGATGTAGAATATATTCTCGAGCTCGATTAAGAGTATCCAATTAATCTCCACGATTACCATAAAGATCTCCCCTTTTTCCCAGATCATATTACTCCTCCAGGATCAAAACAGAAAAAACTGTTGGCCACTTTGGGTGGTAGCGTGAGATATATTACTCACTACAGAAATCTAAAGCAGGCTTTGAAATATGGATTAAGGCTATCTAAAATTCACAAAATTTTGAAATTTAGACAATCTGCATGGTTGAAGCCATATATCGATCTAAAAACGAGTTTTCGAACAGCGGCTAAAAATGAGTTTGAGAAGAACTTTTTCAAACTCATGAATAATGCTGGGAAAACTATGGAAAAACATACGTAAACATAGTGCTGTTAAAGTGGTAACGAGTTGGTTAGGTTGATATGGTGCCGAAGCCCTTATTTCTAAGCCTGAGCTTAAAGCCTCAACAATATTTAGTGAAAATTTGATGGCAATTGAACTGAAATATACTTCAATAAACCCATTTATGTTGGTATGTGCATCCTTGATTTAGCCAAAACAACCATTTATGATTTTCATTATGGTTACATGGCTCCTCAATTTGGTTCCGATTGTGGCATTTGCTATACCGATACCGATTCGCTAATTTATGAGGTGGCTTGTAAAGACTTGTGTGAAGTTATCAAACGTGCTTGCTTTATACACTTTGATATAAGCGACTATCCTATTGAAAACGTGTGGGGTATTCCTCAAGTCAATAAAAAAGTTTTGGGTCTGATGAAAGATGAGAATAATGGTAGTATCATGACTGAATTTTAGGGCTCCGCTCAAAAATGTATGCGATACGGGTAGAGGGTGAAGATTCAATGAAAAAATCTAAAGGTGTAAAAAGAAACATAGTCAAGAATAAAAAAACTTTTAGTGTCTATGTTGATTGCCTTGGAAACAACGTTGAAAAGACAGTTTAACAAAATTTTTATAACGCTATACAAAATATATTTCTTTTATTTTTTAAGCTTTACTCTGCTGTTGGAATTTTATAATAATCTCTAGTATGGGTAAGTAGCTGATGTTGATGATAATTGTGATGACTTACAATGAAACAAAATGGATGTTGAGTATTTTATTTTGTTTTTCTTTATTCTTTCAGGCTATATTCGAAAACAAAAATTTCAAACATAAATGCCAACAATTTATTGTGTAAAAATTTTGATATCTATTATAATTGTAGTTAATATCTTTCCCCAAATATTTTATTATTTCCTTTGGCGGTTGTAAATTTCCAAAGCTGTCAAAATATTCAATTTTATTGTTGTTTTTCCAGTATGCTACCCAATGTGTGTCGGGGCCCTTTCATGTATCGAGATTAATTATCCCGCATTCTTTTTACATGGTTTGCTTGGAAGAGTATCACACATAAACACTTCTCTAAAATTTGGAATATCTTTGGCAAATTTTCTTAAATGTACATCGGTAAGGGCTCTTTTAGGTAGCTGCATTAAAAATTTTGTTGATAAGGTTTTAAATATAATCCAAATCCCTTTTAATATGGTTTTAGGAACATGCCTTTTCCCATTGCAATAGCTTTCATTTTACTATTATATCGTTTTGCTTCATTTAACTGCTCTTTTCCAGTTTTTAATGCATTGACAGATACTCCACTAGCTAGACCACCAAGTGCACCCAGGGCAGCGAATATAGGTGCAAGTGGAAGAAAACCTCCAGACTTAGGTAGTAGAATTACTCGAGGAGTCTTAATCAGAGATTTTTTCCCTTTGAAAATATTTCTTACAACTTTTCTTGAAGTTTTAACCGCATCATCCAAGTTTTTAGTTTTCTTAATTCTCACCTTAGCACTTTTTAAGGCGTGTCTAAATCTCTTCATCCCAATGATGGATGGGCTAAGACTGATTGTCTTTTTATAAATAATTGTCATTAGTATTTATTCTTTTCTAAGTAAAGGTTGAAAGGAAAGTGAATTAAAATTAATAAAAGGATCCGATTATATATGATAACAATAAGTAGTTTACAATATGTGATTCTTAAAACAACATAAATGAATTAACGTGAAGAATATTGATTCAAAGTTAAATTCATCAAATAGAACACGGCACAGCTCATTATTGCCGAACTCTATTCGCGGTCTTATTGTTAGACCTTCAAATTGTGGAAAAACATATGTGATGATTAGTCTTATTGAAAGTCCTCATGGACTGAAATTTCAAAGTATTTACTTATACCAGAGACTATAAATACTTAAAAACATTGCATGTGAAAGCTCCGGTACGGAATGAAAGATTTGCACGTACAAGACAAGAGACCCGATGAGTAAATAACCTAGCGAGTAATCGCTTGCATGGATTTGTGTTGCTAGCACAACATGTATATGTTGCTTAAGGTTTTGTTTATGTTGCTAGAATTTATAAAAGGACAGCAATGATGCAGGAAACCACTGCTTATACATATATTTTTTAGATTTCTGAGTAGAGCAGCCTGACTTTGTTTACTTTTTTTTTTTGCTTGATTTGTTGTTGTTGCATTTGACTTTTTTTGTTACGCTAGGATTTTGTTCACGTTTTGTAAGCATTTCAATGATCGTCAGATGTAAATCATATTTTTGCGATTTTGTCTATCTGAAGCAAAGACGTTTTAGATAAATCGCTATATCTTTTTCATTTCTGATCGGATTCAAATGCTCCGAAGAACAAAATTTTAGAAAATTTATCAATCTTCTAAATGAAATTAAAATGAAATTTAAAAAAAATTAACTCAATTATTTATTACCTATTTTAAACAGATTTAAAAGAAAAAACTAATCTGCTGCACAGAATTAAATCCACTCATACCTTTAAATTGTATTTTTTAAAGAAAATGCCATCAATTTTGTTTTCTTGTTTTGATTTTATTTTTTAAAATTTTAAGATTTATTGTAACTTTAATTGATATTCGGCTTATTTGTTAAAAAAAGTATATTCATATTTATCTATCTGAAGCAAAGGCGGTTTAGATAAATCGCTATATCTTTTTTGTTTCTAATCGGATTCAAATGCTCCAAAGAACAAAATTTTAGAAAATTTATCAATCTTTTATAACATCAAAACAAAATTTGAACAAAATTAATCTAATTATTTATTAACTATTCTTACCGTTATCCTTTCAAATTCCATCAAAATAAATTTTTGCAAAATTAATCAAATTCTTTATTTACTATTTTTACCTTCATCCATCCAAATAATATCAAAATTAAATTTTAACAGAATTAATCCAATTATTTATTAACTCTTTTAAATAGATTTAAAACAAAAACTCCAATAATAACTTTAAATTGAATATTTTTTTAAAAAAAGACCATGAATTTTATTTTCTTGTTTTATTTGTTTAGAATTAAATTATGATTTAGCTAATTTGTTGTTAAGAAAAAAATAAATAGTAGTATTGTATTGCTACGCAAGACAATCGGCAGCTACACGAATTGCCTTGTGTTATTCTTGTTGCTTTGCCTATTTTGTAGCATGTTCCAATTGTAGACTTATTTTTTTAATTTTGATTAAATTGCGATTCGGCCCATTTATATTATCAAAAACATATTATTATTTTTTTTAAAACAAGATGTAGGCTTATTAACAAATTGTAAGCTCTTATTTTTGTATTAAATATTGAGAAAAGAATACATATATGAAAACCAAAACAACTGAAATGCTTTTAAGGTTTTTGTTATATTTTTAACTTAAACATCAATTTTTATAAAATAAGTTTTGAAGTTTTTTGTGATAAATTTAAAATTTGCTAAATAAGTGAAATTTTTAAATTTTTTCCTTTTCCTTCAAAAATTTAAAAACTACAAAATAATAACATTTTTTTAGATTTCTCCTTTGCTTTTAAATTTCAATTAATTCAAATTTATTTAAGTTTTAAGGAAATGCCATACAAAAACAAAACTAATTACAAAAGCATATGGGAAAACATTGCTGAAAACATTGCTGAACTTGTTTTTAACAATATGAGGTGCATTCCGTTTAGAGCACAGTACTGAAAAGTCGGCCAATGGACTTAACTATTGTGATAGCAAAAATTTCCTGAGAAAATCAATCAGACGGACGTATGGACTTCGGATAGACGGTCTAACATTTACACATACATACTAACAGACTGACAGACAAAAAGAGATACGGACAAACAGACGAAGTAACAGTCGAATTATTTTAAAAAATCCAAAACGACGAATTGACAGAGATACTTTCAGACGGACAAACAGACTACTTATGCATTTAGAAGCCTTTGCATTTTTGCATTGGCCTTACCTTGCTTTTCTCTGGATCGGATGGATTTTTTTTTTAACTCTTCGGACGCTAGATTTTCTTTTAACCATTTCGAATTCTTTCGAATTAAAACAGTTATAAGAAAATCTAGAATGATTTGCCTGTGCTCAAAGCAACTCACATTTTCATCAAACCACTCTGGAGTTGCAAGATTTGAGTGTGCAATACAGGACTTTATGATACTTTTTTTTTAAATTCGGTTCGTGACAACTTTTATTGAATATACCCTTGTATATTAACAAATGTTGTACACAAATCCGGCTGTCAACTATAGTTTTTAATGACAAGAAAAGATTCTGAATTGAAAGAAAAATTTTCGAGCTTCAGAAGATTTTCTTGGCATTTTTCGCATTTAATTTTACTATTGAATTTTGCACTTCGTTACCCAACGAAGAAACGACCCACTTTTATTTCCAAGGGGCTTAAGGAAGTGGGCTCAGAAAATTTTTTCTAGTTCTTCTATCGTTTCCTTATTGTGATCGGACGGATCCATTGTTGAAATAGAATGTGAATCTTCGGATGGTTGGAAGTTCCATTCCAGCACAAGGTCATTATCGTTCTCACAATTTGAGTTGCGAGCATGAAACTAATGTGTCAGGAACTTCATTGACAGTATTCTTGCTGAGGGGTATTGAACTTCTCTCACGGATGGTTCGGGGTTATTGCCTAGTTGCGATCTAAGCACAGCGAAGAAATTAACAATGGAGTCCTGATTTAACCTTCCAAGCATCACAAATCTTACATTTGGATCTTGGAAGAGATCTGCCAAAGAATTCATGGATCGCAACGTATAAATAAACCATAAATGCATTTGTTTCTGTCACCGCTTGAAATTTTAAGTGATTCCAAGTAATTAATAAAAATTTTCATGTTTTCTATTTTGTTGCAGTTTCTAGTGACCGGACGCTTATTAAAATTTGAATGGTACAAGTCTATGCTATCACAGTAATCACATGCAAATTTAACAAATTTTAAATTTATCACAAAAAACTTCAAAACTTATTTTATAATAATTCATGTTTAAGCTAACAATATAACAAAAACCTTAAAAGCATTTCAGTTGTTTTGGTTTTCATATATGTATTCTTTTTCACTATTTAATACAAAAATTTGAGCTTACAATTTGTTAATAAGCCTACATCTTGCTTTAAAAAAATAATAATATTTTTTTGATAATATTATCAAAAGTAAGCAATTTAATCAAAATTAAAAAACAAGAAAATAAAATTCATGATCTTTTCTTAAAAAAATATTTAATTAAAAGTTATTATTTGAGTTATTATTGGAGTTTTTGTTTTAAATCTATTTAAAATAGTTAATAAATAATTGGATTAATTCTGTTAAAATTTAATTTTATATTATTTGAATGGATGAAGGTAAAAATAGTAAATAAAAAAAAAGTAAATAAGAAAACCAGATATATAAATATGTATATTTTTTTAACAAATAAGCCGAATATCAATTTAAGTTACAATAAAATAAAAACAAGAAAACAAAATTGATGGCATTTTCTTTAAAAAATATAATTTAAAGGTATGAGTGGATTTAACTCTGTGCAGCAGGTTAGTTCTTTTTTATAATCTGTTTAAAATAGGAAATAAATAATTGTATTAATTTTTTAAAATTTAATTTTAATGTCATTTAGAAGATTGATAAATTTTCTAAAATTTTGTTCTTTGGAGCATTTGAATCCGATCAGAAATAAAAAAGATATAGCGATTTATCTAAAACATCTTTGCTTTAGATAGACAAAATCGCAAAAATATGATTTACATCTGACGATCAACGAAATGCTTACAAAACGTGAACAAAATCCTAGCGTAACAAAAAAAGTCAAATGCAACAACAACAAATCATGGTTTCCTGCATCATTGCTGTGCTTTTATAAATTCTAGTAACATAAGCAAAATTTTAAGCAACATATACATGTTGTGCTAGCAACACAAATCCATGCAAGCGATTACTCGCTAGGTTATTTACTCGTCGGGTCTCTTGTTTTGTACGTGCAAATTTTTCATTCCGTACCGGAGCTTTCACATGCAATGTCTATAAGTATTTATAGTCTCTGCTTATACTCAAAGTCGGCACAGCAACCGAAATATCAATACTAGCGTCTAATTAAACCTATTAAGGGGATACATTTTTCATCCTTTTCTTGTAATGATGACGTCATATCTCCAGACGAAGTGCAGACTCAATATTTATATTTGATGATGTAGCTTGTGAGAAACAAAATCACATACGATCCTACTTCTGTATGGGACGCCACAACGATGTTGATAGCTTTTACTATGTCAAACTTATACAGGTATACCAAAACACCTAATTCGCGATAATGCTAATATGATTATAATATTTAAACAGGATGAAATGAATATAAAACACATTTATAGCGATCATGTTGGTTCTGATATGTCTTTTAAGATATTCTATGACTTATGTTCAAAGTGTAGGAAAGAAAACTATAGCCTTCTAGTTATAAACTAGGATGATCCCATAAATAATGGACGCTATAGGAAAGGATTCAATGTTTTTATTAGTCTATAAAAGGAAACAGTATAGATATTTTATAGTTAGTACAACAAATGCTGCTTAAAGGATAACATTAAACAGCTAACTGCTTAACTGATAACACTAAACAGCTAACTGCTAAACAGCTAACTGATAAATAGCCAACTGCTAAACTGGACTATACTGTTAAACAGCCAACCGTAAAACTGGGCTATACTATTAAACAGCCAACCGCTAAATTAAGCTATACTGTTAAACAGCTAACCGCTAAACTGGGCTTTACTGTTAAACAGGCAACTACTAAAAACACCTACTATCAATATGAATAAGAAACTAAATATAGTTAGCAATCTTATTAAAACTAGAAATATTTTGAAAAGGAAATATAAAAGTCTTCAGCTCGGAGAAGCTGCAAATGATGAGCTCTTAGAAAAAACTTTTATGCTAATATCAAAACCATTAAAAGAAATAATTCAATCGACTAATAACAAGAAACAATAATAAAAAATGAAAAATATTCGGATAGCTATTTTAAGGATAATAAAGTTACTACCAGCACACCATTTAAAAAGAGCATGCATGATAATAAAACATTTTCTCCAAGCCTTGTTAGAGAGGAAATCGATAAAAGTTTATCCACGTTTAAGTCATTTGATGCTGATAATGACGCTGATGATGATGATGATACTCATGATGATGATAATACTGATAATGATTTGGAAAATGATGATGTCACCATTGCAATAAATCCGGATCAAAGTATTCAATTCAATTTATCGAGAGTTCATTTAAAAAAGTTTGATAAAGTCTACGGTCCTCACAAGGATAAAAATCAGATATGGAGATTGGGCAATGAACCAATTACTTTTGATTCAACCAATGTAAATGTAGGTAACTCACAATGGCCCTTCACACCAGGCTTATATGAACTTTTAGTTTACAAAGAACTAATCAGTTTTAATAACACAGATTTAAATACTTATAAACAAATATTAGAGATGACTAATGCTCATAAACGAAATAATAGCATAAATGGGAAAATTAACGGAAAGCGTTCGAAAAAATATACAACGATTATTAGAAAACTATTTAAAGAAAAAGCTCATAGTGGTGAAGGTTTGATGAAGTTGAATACAAAAAAATCAAATTAGCTCTGAAGATATCAAAACCCACACGCCAAGATTCATTTAAAAAGCGATCGTCATTTCAACTTCAACTCACGTAGAATAAAAAATATTGCTAATCCTGTATTGGAAAACAATGCTGTGAATAAAATTTATTTAAAAATTTATTTTGAAGAAATAAAGAAACAATTGAATACATTTTATATGGAGAAAACTACGGAAGCAGCGGATCGTTTTCATGAATTAATACAACAACAAAACGCATCGCTTACGACAAAACTTGCAGACTTAGAAGCAACGATAAATAAATCAACGCAAGATCTTACGCATAAAATTGATGTAGCCGAAGAGCGTTTTTTAAGGAAAATAAAAGGTTGAACGAGAAAGTAAACCGTGTTGTAAGGAATTCGACAAATGAAGCTCTAAAGCGTGTGTGGTCTAAGGTCACAGATATAGACGGAGAGGTAGAAGATCTTAAACGAATAACAACTACTGAAGCCATTAGAAATGGACAGACAAGCAGTGGTGCAGGAGCTTCATAAGCAAGCACGCAGAAATTTTATACGGCGATACGTGGTATCCAAGGGTATAGACTATCTTTGGCAAGCAGATCTTGTTAAAATGGGCGCTTATTCAAAGTACAACAAAGGTTATCGGTTTATTTTAACGGTAATAGATACATTTTCAAAGTTTGCTTGGATTGTTCATCAAAGTATCTATTGTAGAACGATTTAATAGGACCATAAAAGGTATGATGTGGAAAAAATTTAGCTTACAAGGGAATTATCAATGGATAAATATTTATAAAGATTTAATTAATGAATATAATAGCAAAAAACATATAACCATATGAATGGCTCCAAAGTCGGTGAGCACAAGAAATGAAGGCTCTATACTTATATAAGCTTATAATCATCGTAAAATTTTTAAAAAAGGTAAACTAAAAATTGGCGATCACGTTCGAATTAGCAAATATAAGCATATTTTTGCAAAAGGATATACTCCAAACTGGACAACTGAAGTATTTAAAATTCGCTCCATACGAAACACAAACCCTGTACCATATTTATTAGACGACTATAAAGGAAATGCTATTCTTGGCGGATTCTATGAACATGAAGTAATGAAGACATATTTTCCGAATATGTACTTGATTGAAAAGGTTATTAAAACAAAGGAGCAGCAAGCTTACGTTAAATGGTTAGGATTTTCCAGTCATCATAATTCTTGGATTAATAAAGATGAACTAAAACACCTAAAATAATAAAGTTAAACATTTTATTTTTTAATAATGAAAATTTGATCGGCTTTTTATTCAAATTTTATTTTATAAATTTTTTAAGTTGATTTTTTAAAATACGTTTTTTTTTCTACAACAACACATGAGTCATATTCATCTTCTCCAGAGCTTTCATATAACTTATTGCTGTTGTTGTTGCTGTAGAAGCCGAAATTTATATTTTCCTCCTTCTTCTTCTTTTTAACTATTAAGGAAAATATACCATGCTTATCTTTGGTTTTCAGTAAAATATGTGGAGTATCATTTACGTAGTCCATCTGATTCTTAGCAATAATCAGAAATCTTTTCGGTAAATAAATGAAAAATTCTTTATTTACAAGACATCTGATACTTTCGCCATATTTTGTATCTATTTTCTCGATTCTGTTGACTTCATATGTTAAGTTTATTTCCATATCCTTTATAGGTAAGTAATTAATATTAGGATTTTGAAAAAGATTTTGTAAACAGGCTTTCATAATTTTATTCTTTAAACTTTACGCTGTGATAAGTACTTTTAAACTGATTCTTAATATTCTAAAAATGGGCTTATTAAGCATATTGCATCCTATTATTTAACGATTTCTTATCAGTTGCCGTTATTTACATCCTGCTATTTGGTAATATCCTATAAGTTGCGGTTATTTGCATCCGGTTATTGGGATAATTTCTTATCAGTTGCGGTTAAATGCGTATATAAAATCATTACTTTTTATGGTGAATTTATGATGTATTTATATATGTATGTAAGTATATATGACATATTATATGTATATATACATGGATACATATGAAATTTATTACAGGATATGATGAAATACTATGGTATGTCAGGAGAAGTTAGAAAGAATAGTAAATATGTATGACTACATGATTCTAATTTTATAGAGACGTGTGCAAGATATAAATAGAAAACTATGATAAGAGCGATTTATTTGTATTACATTCTTCAGTAAAATATGTATTGGGGGCAACTTTGAAGAAGTCATTATAAATACTGCACTTGTCGTGCACAGTGTAAAACTTTACAAATGATAAATGCTTTAGTTTTGGATATTATGTTGCAGGTGTTTCTAGCCTCAGAAGGAGGGGTTAGAACACAATTTTTTTCTCATAATAGGGGCCAGCAAATGCCCACAAACATACCAACATTTGAATTTAGTCACAATCAGCATATAAAAATTGAGGTCACTGGTAGTATGATATCGTTAGTTGGTACAGTCTATGAAGGTGGTTATAAAGACACAAATGTATACTCATTCAAATCATCTTGCATTTTCCGTGAAATAGATGGATTTTTTGGAGGTATGGATAAAATACTTGGTAAGGCTGCAGTCCGTCCGTCTTATAAAAATCACTCAAAAACCTACACCCAAAAGAAAAATTTGAATGATGAGAGTGAAATTATCAAAATAGTTGGTGGTGGTGTTGGCAGCTCAGAAGACCGCTCATTTGAAGAAGAAGATTATTAAATTAGACTATAAGTACGAGCGTCAACTCTTATCATGTCATTTTAAACTATACCGTCGACAAAAGAACACACCTGTTAAGAAAAAAAAAAAATGAAAAATAATTTCATCATATTACTCACATATTTTTGTATTGTACAATTATTTTCAGCCACAGTACCAATTGATTTGAGTGAAAATTAATTTAAAAATACCGAGTTTGCTGTAAAATTATCTAATAATGATACTGTAGGCATACAACTAAATTTTAAACTTTTAAAGCAACAGAAGTAGAACCTCAGTCGGCTGGAGAAGAAGAGCGCCAGCCGCCTATAGATGAATCGTTTACAGGTGCTGAGGCTATTGAAGCATTTAGGCAAGACTTAGTTAAAAAGGAACAAAATATTGCCTTAATTATTGAAAGTTCACAACCATTTTACAGGCATTTTTAACTACAATTCAAAGATAATATAAAATTGAGAATTCGCTGTACATATTATAGCAATTACTTGAAACGTCGATTAAATATTTCGTGTTTTGAATATCGTCATGTTGAATGCGAGAGATTTTTAAGTAACGGTGAAATTGAGGTGGTTACTGAGGATAATACTACTTTCCGTTCAGATATGACATTAATCAACATTCAAGATTACAAACACGATTTGGAAATGGAAATATACTAAAATTTTATCAATCAGCTATTAATTTGATTTCATCATGTTAAGAGGTCTTAATTATCAAAGAATGAGTCTCGTGCTAAATTTTTAAATGATTTCTTAAGTGAAGAAATACTTTTATGGCCTGAACACAAAATTATTTTACAAAAATTAAAAGATCGAGTCGATGAATATGCACTATATAAGATAAAAACGTCTAAATTTGGTGATCATTATAGCAACCTGTGGTCCTGATACATGTGAATGCTCCTTTATTGATGTATTATGGGATGATGCTTTGAACATAATAGACTTTTATTATAATATAAAAGTTCAAATATTAACAAGTTTTCTTCAGTCAACATCGAGATCTACGTAGCACTTGACAATGTCTGAGGACAGAATTTTAGTATATTATAGAGCATATTATAGAGCATATATTAAGGACAAAAATTTTATTTGTTAGGTTAAAGGTTTAGAACTAGAAAAAGGATTAAAAATTTGTTTAACGATGAAATTATTTATCATAACCTAGATGATTTAAACTGTCCAAATTTAAAAAATCTGTATCAAAATGATCAAGCAACAAATGTTTGTAGCTATCATAAGAAACATTTTATCTGTGCTGAAAAAATGTATTACTCTTGAAGAAGTTTATAAATAAAGATCTAAAATTATAAAACAATTTGCGTTGTTATTTAGTATTTACATTATATTAAATGGATATCGATCATCAGTTCATTACGAAAACTCGTCATGTCCATAACAATCTCTTTAAGTGGAACCACGTCAACTCTTATTGGAAAATATTTTCCGCCAATTGAATTGGCTACAAAATATGTTTGCGGACTTGTAGACTTTGTAACATTTAATTCTATTTCCAATGTAAATGTCTACAACAATTTATTTCATATCGGACCACATACTATTACAATACCAGTTGGTTCCTATGAATTTGAGGATATTGGGTTTTTCTTGGAAACAGCGGTAAAAGACATTGATGGATCAATTTTCCTGGAAATTGAATCAAACAACAACACTCTTAAAACTGAAATTGTATTCTCCATGGATATGAATTTTTGAAAACGAAACAATATAGGACAGCTGTTGGGATTCAGTAAAAGAAAGTTGATAGTTAATGAGTGACCGTATGAGGAGTTTATCAAAGTGATATCTTTAGAACTATTACAAGAAATAGAAAAAACAGAATATATGCATATAGGTCGCTCAGATAAAACTATGAAAAATTTTGAATCTGATTTACCTTTAAATATTACAAATATAAACACAATACGAATTGAATGTAACTTGACAACCGGATCATATATTAATAACACATCAGTTCATACAATTCATGAATTTCCTCTGGATGTCTCACCAGGATATAAAATAAACGAGAAACCTCGAAATGTCATTTACTTACTCGTCAACTGTCAACAAATAAACAACATAACGATAAGAGTCTTAAATCAAGACGGAGACCTTATAAATTTTCAAGGAGGAAACATTTCCGTAAGACTTCACTTTAAGCCAGAATAAAAATGATTACTTATGATTATTACCTCTGAAAATGTTGATGGGTTTTGCTAATCTTCGGCTAAATAATATTAAACTCGAAGCATGAACTTGTCCTTCAATGAGAGATCATTTCCTCCTACTAATGCCGCAGATCAATTCAAATTTGCAATATTGGATATAATATGGAAAATGCCCACATTCAATTATCAGACTTTGCAAAATTGGAAATGTACAAGACAATAAACAATAAAAATCCTATTTTAATGCCATTTTGAAGTTGGGACTGTCATATAAATCCAATGCTTCCAAAAAGTACAAAGGTTTTATGGAATGTAAAACTAGCACCGCAAAATGAAAACCCTAGATTTCTTATCATCGGTCTACAAAAGGAAAAAGATAAAGAGGAAGGAAATACATTCGATCATTGTAATATCGCTAATTTAAAAGTATATCTAAACTTTTATTCATATCCCTATGATGATTTTAACAGTCGCTTTGAAATGGGGCAGTATGTGCGCTAACATTCGGTTGACTTGAATTTACCATGGTCGTTTTTTTTTTATGTTTTCTAAAGACAGGCATAATCTCACCATTATATGTGAGCATTGTCAGTTGCCCTCCATATTGATACCCAGTCTAACCGGATGTAAAATTTTCAACCAAACAAATAAAATGTTGCTAAGATTTGTGTCTAAGATTTTCTGTTCGACCAATAGTAGGAGTCGCGGGTGCACGTACTGGCATGGCTAGTCTCGTCGGCGTTGGGGGTGGGGGCTTGGTAACCTACTTTAGAAAACCTTCACAAAAAAATTTACGTGCATCGGAAAAAAAAGGAACTCAAAAAGGAAATGTAATACTTGCAAACCGGAAATGAAAAACTGAAACTACTAATTTTCGAATCTCTTCGCCTTCAACTAATCCTACTGGTTTGGGATCTGGTGAAATGATCCCTTCCATACCCTCCCAATTATGGTTCTCTATTTGATCTTTGATTTGAAAACCCCATAAATTATAAAGATGCCTGTAGTTAGGTCATTAAATAAAATTTTACACCATCATTTTCATTTTAGAATGTTTTTTTTTAGTTCGTTTTTACTGTTTGTTAAACATAAAATAAGTTTACTTATAAAATAATTCGAATAATTTTGTTTTGAAAGTATATCATATATTAATATAATTTTGTTTCAAAGTATTGTCTACCATTTAGACTTTTAATTATATTTAAGACATTAAAAATATTTTATTAAGAGAATTTAACAATAAAAAATCAGAGTTTGTTAAAGTAACCCTTATTTACTCAGATTTGTAGGTATGTATTAGGCTAAACAGCTGGTGAAAAATCCTCATGAAAATTAGTAAGCTAACCAACCAAAGAGCAATGAACTTTAACTGCTTTATTCTGTACAACGAAAATGCACACCAACGACAAGCAAGACACGAGAAGCAATACTTTTTTCTTTACGAAATTCTATTGCTTCTCGTGTCTTGCTTGTCGTTGGTGTGCTGCTTCGTGATACAGAATAATGCACTAAGTTGCATTCTATTTGCATGTTTTTGGTATATATTGAATTTTAACATATAAGATCTGTGTATGCATATGTATACTCTAAAAAAAAACAAAACTAATTTGCACATTTGAGTACTTTTATTGGGCGCTCAGTTCAAGTAACACAGAACGAACCGGAATATTATTTTGAGCATTTAGCACCATTAATCAATATATGGGGCATACTTACAATTGAACGCAATTAGTATAATTTGGAACAGAATGGAATTGGGGAAAACTGGTTTTGAGTGAATGGCTAAGATTTGAGAAAATAAATTCATGGGAACAAAATGAAAATTAATCACTTAAAATTTACTTTCGTGGTGTTAACTTTAGAAGGGAACACGGTGGAATTGAAAAAATTTTCGTGACAAAATTTTGTTTAGCATGTCTTATATAAATGCTTATGTATGGTTGTTATATATTTTAGGCTTTTATTATGGTAATTAAATTTTTTCAAGGATTTTATTCTAAGAATCTTATATTGTTGTAGATAACTATAATGTATTTTAAAGAATTTCTTTTAACTAAGCATTCTTAACAAAAACCGAGTCTTAAAATTTTTCTTGGTTGCTTAAGTTAAAGTAAACAAATTAGATGAAAAAGATAAAATAAGGAAGAGGTAAATTTACTTACGAATCATCCGAATCTGCAGGCCTGCAGCTCGTTGATGAAGTATTGCTATGGAATTTAGAAGTTATGGATTATTCTATCTTTTTATCATTGCATTTGTTTTACTGATTTTTTTTTTCTTTCCTTGAGTTCATGTAAAATTTTTAATCTTTCTTTTATAAACACTGCTTAGTTATTACATAAAATTTATTTTATCTTTTGGTTTAAACTTTATAAAACTTAATTATGACTGCTCTTTATTAATATTGTCTTGTTTTAACTTAATTCTGTCTTGTTTGTTTTTTTTTGCATCTTTTTACTTATAATTAGTGTTTAACATTTTACTTTAATATTAATTCAAAATTTTTCTTACTATTTTTAGTTACATAGCTGGGATAAAGGCATTATGTTTTTTTTTCTTGGTTACACGCGACGGCTAATCTTTAGCGTTTTAACACACGGACTAACTTTTGCAAATCAAAACTAACTTTCTTCTTCTTTCTCATATTTGGCCGATTTTCTATGTATGTGTGTGACTTTTTTTGGAGCTTTTGAGCTATATGGTTGCTCACTTACGCACTTTGATCTTACTATTTATGAACTCAGTTTTTCTTTAAATATTTTTTTTGTTTGTTTTTATAACCTTGGAGATGCCGTATCAATGTGTGTAATATGTGTGCAGCATGTGTAGATCAGGAGCTCAGCTTGAATATCCTATGCTCGAGTTGAAGCGAATTGGTGCGAATTTTTTGCTAACTCTGCCTGTCGCCTATGCCAAAAATGAAAAATGCCTGATGAACTCCGCGTAGTCCTTTTGCGTAAGAATTAAAATTATTTGGGCCGCAAGGTAATTAGATACTAGATCTCTGCACATAATAATTATTATATATAAATATATTTGTAATATATACAGACATATTAAAATTAGTTTGACTTTTTTTTTTATTTTTACTTTAAGAAATTCCAATTTACCTTTAAAGAAAAAGGATCATCTCAGTTTCTTGGTATCTTCTATAAGGAATTTTCATCCTTTTTCTAATATTCTCAATCAGAATCAAGTGCTAATTACTGCTATTATTTTAATATTTATATTACATCAATTGAGTTACATTTACTTTTTTTTATCAAAACTTAACTTTACTCCACAACCACAGAATTGAAATGGCCGCGAAAATTTTACAATTTTATGTACAGGGTTGTCCATATTCGAAGCGCCCATTTTATTTTTAAATAAATCAAAGAAACAATAATTTTTTGTCTGTTCGTCATGAATATCATTTAATTGGGTTCAAGTAGATTTGCTTACATTATTTCTTGAATATGACATCTCGTAAATGGTCGCCATTGGCCTCTACGACATATTGTGCCCGTTTTGCAGCATTTTCCATGGTTTTCTTCAGCACTTCGATGGGAATGGCGGTAATTTCTTGACGTATGTTGGTTTTCAGCTCTTCTAGGGTCGTTGGCTTGTTGACGTAAACCTTTGATTTCAAATAACCCCACAAAAAGAAGTCCGGAGGCGTTAAATCTGGTGATCTTGGCGGCCAATCGAAATCACCATTTTTTGACATCAAACGGCCAGGGAACAATTGCTTCAAAAAATCGATTGTAGTGCGGCTTGTGTGTGGTGGCGCGCCGTCTTGTTGAAACCAGTAGTGCCTGATACGCTTTCGACGAACGATTGGCATGAAAAAATTGTTTATCATATCGCGATAACGCTCCTGATTGACAGTAACTCTGTAGCCATTATCATCTTCGAAAAATAACGGCAATGAGCATTTTAGCACAAACGCCGCACCAAACAGTGACTTTTGCATCGTGAAGAGGTACCTCTTGAATCTCTTGTGGATTTTCAGTGGCATAAATACGGCAATTTTGTTTGTTTACCGTTCCGTTCAACTGAAAATGAGCTTCATCGCTCATTGAGTTGAGTTTTCACTATTGACTTGTTTTGTTGAATGTAAATTTCAACAATTTTAGAGCGTTCGCGTGGCGTGTACTGTTCCATTGTAAAAATTTGCTTGGAATGACGCTTCAAACGCGGTATGTCATTAGTCGATTTGGCATCACTGCGGAAAGTTACAGTGTTGCCAGATGGGCGCTTCGAATATGGACAACTCTGTAGAGGCCTATGCATTTGATAGTGGGTTCGAATCTCGAGTATATTGGGACATACAAAGGTGTTTTCGAGATATTTATTAGGTTTACGCAAAAGGCTAGAAGAGGATCACTGTAACAGATTGTTTTAAAGTTCAAACATTGGAGACTTTAATACGTCTTATAACCTGTGTAAATGGTGTAAAACATTCACATATAAAAGTGACCAGATTGTCAAAACAATAAAAAAAATTGTTTTTATATTTTTTTTAGCAAGACAATTCACAGAAATATTCACAGAAATTTGGTATCCATTACATATGCTGTTTTATATGATATGCATGTGAAATTTCAACAAAGTTATTATATGCGAGAACCTCAACCATTGCTAGATGTCGTTGGATTCAAGGCTATTGCTCCGCTAATTATTGTTGATGTAACACATCAAAACGAAGCAGTTAAAACTGGACCTATTGATATACGAATTGAATTTGATACCAAAGCAAACAAACCGATTCCAGATAAAACATCAGCCTATTGTCTAGTAATCCACGATGGTCTAGTAATCCACGATCGTTTAATTGAATACTTACCTCTAACCAGCGAAATCAGAAGAATTATTTAAATGTGTGTGAATTATAAAAAGGTAACCAGTCATCATCTGATCTTTATTGTATAAGGTATTTTGAATAAAGCCGTCAACAAAATAAAATTAAATTAATAGATTAAGAGGGTATTATAAATTAATTTATTGCTACTACTGCGGTAGCAACTCACACTTAGAGGAGAAGTATAAGAAGAAGAAGGATGATCAAAAGTTAGCAAAATGAGCAAAGGAGCAAAAAGACGCTAAAAATAAGATTGGTAAAGGAGTAAAAAGATGCAGAAACAGAAGAAGAAGAAGATAGAGTAAAATTATACTTGAAGCTGAATGGTTAAATCAATTACTTTTTATGCAAGTAACTATTACTTTTTATGCATGTAATTATCAAACTTTATATATAATAAATAAATAAAAGAACAATAATGATTCATTTATAAATCAACTCATTTTGTTTTCTTTATATCAGCAAAGTTGAGTATGGTCATGGTTACGATGACGCTTTCAATCGCTAGCTTAATTTATCATTAACCCCAGCCGCCGCCGCAGCCTGCTTTCATACTTTGTCTTTACATTAGTCAACCAACTCATATTAAATTTATTAAAATGCTTAACAACTACACTGCAAGTTCATGATACCCTTACCATGATACCCTTATCATGAACTTGCAGTTTTTGGCTTGCTTATTATGTTTGCTGTGTCCTTATCTTAAACTTGCGGTTTTGGGTCTGCTTATTGTGCTTTCTATGAAGCTGAAGGCTTATCACCTTAAACTTGAAGTTTTTGTAGCGACTTAAATACATAAACATTATGCTTGCTATGAAGCTTGGGCTTATCACCTTAAACTTGAAATTTTTGATTTATAACAACAACACGCTTCAACCATCCTACTTCAGCCAGCTTGACCAATCATAGCCCATCTAACTATCCGTCCGTCCGTCCGTGCATCCACCCATCTTGCATGCTTCTCTCCAATCTATAACAATAACAACACGCTTCAGCCATCCTAGTTCAGCCAGCTTGACCAATCATAGTCCATCTAGCTATCCGTCCGTCCGTCCATCCGCACATCTTGCATGCTTATCTCCAATTTATAACAACACGCTTCAGACACCCTACTATCGGCCAACTTGACCGATCGTCCGCGACGCCGACTGCGCAGCTTGCAACAATTTTGTGAATTTGGAGGCCCATAAGGAAATACACGTGTTTTTGGATTACAACTGCCATAGCTACTCTACTAAGTAAATTTTATTTTTTAGTTATTATTTAGAAGATAGTTTTGAAATTGGTCTATAGTTTGAGATATCGTTTTTATTTCCACTTATAAATATTGGAGTTATTAACGCAATTTTCGAGAGAAATCTGAGAGAAATACACCCGAAGCAAGTGATTTGTTGAAAATAATTTTTATCGGTTCAACTAAAGATAAACATCTTTTTAAAAATACGTCTATATTGTCAAGCCGGCAATATCAGTCTGCATCGATGGTTTCGAATCCCTAATGCCTTTAATGATATCTTCACTTGATATCAAGAGCGACCAAAAATCAATAGAAGATTGATTTTGTGAAGAACTACTATCATTATCTATTACAAAATTTGATTGAAAAAAGTCTGCAAAAAGGTCAGCCGCTGCCTTTGCACAACTAGCTGTTTTATCATTGTAAAAAACAGCAGATGGTGCAAATGAGAAACTATCAGTTCCCATCGCATATGCTGTTTATACTAAAAAAACATACGAAACGATGGCCAAATTGCTGGAATACATCAGATATAAAGAATATTATTGGAAAATTTTCTCTGATTTCAAAGTTGTTAGTGTATTGCGAGGAATGCGAGGAGAATATACCTGATATTGCTGCTTTATTTGGCTAGGAGTAACCGGGTAGATTATCTTCATTGTACACAAAAGGAATGGTCAGAAAGGACAAACAGCATAATCGGCGAATCCAACATCAAAAACGATCCTATGGTGAATTGAGAAAAAAATCATACTTTCCCCGTTGCACATTAAATTGGGACTCATCAAAAACTTTACCAAAAAGCTGGATAAAGAAGGTGCAGCTTTCGCTTACTTGCGAACCATTTTGTCACATCTTTCATATGCAAAGATCAAAGAAGGTGTCTTCGCAGAGGCCGAGATTAAAAAGTTGCTAATAGACGAAAAATTTCCAAAAATTGGTTGATGCCAATTTTCTTGGAAACAACACAAGCCCAAATTACAAAGGTATCGTTGAAGATTTGGTGAAAAATTATGAAGCAATGGGTATGTATTCTTTTTCTACTATGTCACTTTATATTAGTTTGTCATACATTAGATTTTAATTTTTGAATTTTTTCATGTTCCCGGCAGGAGTGCACATGTCATTGAAAATAAATTTCCTCCATTCTCACTTGGTTTTTTTTCCGGTAAATGATGATGATTGAGATGATGATTTCCGGGAGTGATGAGCACGAAGAACGTTTTCACCAACAAATGAAGGCCATGGAGCGACGGTATGTTGGCTTCTGGGATACAACCATGATGGACGATTACATTTAGTCCCTTATACGAGAAACAAACCACGAAATCTACGAAAGACAGAGAAGGAGTCAGAATGTTTTCAGAAATTAAAAAAATTTTAATCGGATGATGGAAGAAAGCTTTCATAAGACCAAATAAGAGTATTCTAGCAATAAGCCAGTAGCAAGATGGAACAGCTTTTTAAATATTTTTAACTTTATTCTAGTTGACTAGTTTATTTATTTATTATTTTTAAGTACTTTTTATTTAGGTCGCAACCATAAAGGTTAATGAAAGTAGTAGATTTACTTACTGTTTTATCGACTCGTTCCAGTATCGATTATCTATACACGAACGGGTCGCTCGATCGGCTTATGCGACGAGTGCCTTTGGTGGTTGCAATTAATCACAAAGTGCTTGCCGACTTTAATAAACCTCCATTTGTAAAATCTTAAGGCGGGTCGATTTAAAAATCGCCCATTGCTCAGTAAAAATCGTATTCTAGGGATCAAAATATGAAACTTTGCCCGAGGAACTATACCTCTGAAACGAATTCTAATGCCCCAACTTTTGAATTTTGTGAAAAAATCACAATTTTTGGCACTTTATTTTATTTATGTTTTATTTTTTTATTATTTTATTTAATTTTTCTCTTTAGAAATTTATTTAGTCAGAACATAATCAGAACATAAAAAAATAAGAAGTGAAGTGACCATTTCAAATCAAAAAGTTTACAATAAATCCATCATCCTCTACACCGCAAGATGAAGCAACAACAACATCAACAACTATCGAAAACCCAATGAATCATATACCCAGATGTTACTGTTTTTGGTGTGTCTATTGATTTGACTGATCTTAATTTACCAACCCATCTGGATATCTTGAGATATTATTTTTACTTGAGCGAACAAAAAATGTTTTCCTATAAATCATTCACTATTCAAGTGCAAGATAAGTTGATTAGAATTTGGGAAAAACTAGGTATGGAAATAATGCTGAAAAAAAGTTTATTTAATAAATTGAATAGATTGCTTGAAAAATCCCAAGACCAAATCAAGAGAAGAAACAAAACCCAACAATTTCCAGAGTATGTAAAATCTCTGGAAACAATTTTTTACATTGGAACATGTAAATGCGATTTGAAGGCAGCTCCATGTGCATGCGACTTGGTTCCCGAACACCTCAAAGAGTTTATGCACGATCAACATAATCATAGAAGACTAATAATGGATGCATTTGTGATGGAAAGAGCAAGGAGCAACGTCTATGACATCAATGCCAACATACCAAGATCCCGATGATTCAACATGCGCACCGCCACCGGTTAAAGAAGATACGGATAGAAGCACAAATTCACAATACATAGAAAAATACGATTGTTTTAACTTTGCTTTGATATGTTACAGATTTGGTGTCCCTGATAGAGTAGCATCAGCATTGGGAATCGCTCTTTTCCAAGATTTTAAAATGAAAGGTATGCATGGCAAACCTCTTTTCATTGATATCGGAAGTTTGCAGAGAAAAAAGAAATGCAGACAAGAAGTGCTTCGCAAACGGTTAGATGATACCAATTTGTTAGCGTTTTCATTCGATGGCAGAAAAGATGATACTTTATCGAGAGATAAAATTTATGAGAAGTATCATACTAGGATGCATTGGCGTCGGAAGCGGGGGAAAGGGGGGCAGTTGCCCCCACTTTTTTAGCTAGATAAACAATTTAAAAGGAAAACTTCAAAAGTTATTCAAAATATTAGTTTTTTTACAACGATAATATTTTTGTATTATATATTTTCCTCTTCTTTCTCTCTTCTTCATAAGCATGCTTGCGGATAACCATTTTCTTTCTCTGTGTTTGCAAAAAGATAGAACAAAATGTAGAGTTTCTACTGCAAACCCACCACTTCAGTTTAAAAGCACCATTAAGTATGTAGCTTAATGCTTGTTAATTTTGCAACTCTGGTAAGAAAAAATTTGACATGTTCTTAGGGGCTTTCCATATTGAACGACATGTTGTACGATAAGTTAGATGGGAAACTTATGGGACTATTTGATTGAGCGTTCGAACGATCCAACTTGTAAAGCAACATCATTAATTGCAAGCTCTCAAGCAGAACACATCCGGCTAATAGCTAAGCAACTTTTAGATGCCCTAACAATTGAGCAGTAATTTTACATAATTGTACAATATTGTACAATCGGCAGAAAAAAACCAAAAATTTAGACTATCGTTTTAGCTTACGCATGGTACTACATGTTGTACAATCTGCCATGTTGGTCCAAAATTTTGAACCATGCGAAATCCCCTACTGTGAATTAGCTGATGAAAATCCACCTCGACGCTTTGAAGAAACATCAAATCCGGTTCCTTCAGTACAGTTGCCATTATATGATCGGCTACGAAAAGATTATTTCGAAATTTTAGATCGGCTAGATTCGATAACGGCTAGATTCGATCAAACAGGTTGATATTTTACTTTTTTTTTTATTTTTGCAAGTTTACACCAGCTTCACTCAACCGACTCACTTTGATTTAACATTCGGTGAGTCGGTTGAGTGAAGCTAGTGTAAACTGGCACTTTGTAAATCTTACATACAATCTTACGTACATTTAAACAGATCTTGACACTCTGGAATCGTTGGAAAATATTGTAATCGAAGCCTTCAACGGAAAAGTGCCTTCTGAATAAAATCTAAAAACAAAACTAGATCTTTATGCAGATGACTTTTTTGCAGATGAAATTGCTGAAGCAATTGCCTGGACAAACACCTTGAAATTGTAGTGGCATTGTATCCCAATTTGCGAAAAATTCGGATACTGTAAAAAAAACTATTAAATGAAGTTGAAAAACTTATTGCTTTGCTTTTAACTGTGCCTGCATCTGCAGCTTCATCTGAGCATTCTTTTAGTGCACTAAGACGACTTAAAACGTATCTTCGAGCAACTATGACACAGAAACGACTCACTCATGCGGCACTTATACACATTCACAAAGATAAAACCAAAGAATTGAATTCGATGGAGGTGGTGAAAGAGTTTGTTTCTCGCAAGGACAGAAAGAAACATTTTGGAATAATTTAAATTGATATAACTGTTTGTAGCTTATTGCATTTAAACCATGTAAAGATATACCTAGTCTTGCTTTATAAAAGCAACCATTATTTCTTATATTTTCATATTACCATATGAAAGATCCTTTAAAGAATGATCTCTAATATTAAAATTGGAAGAACTTTTAAAAATAATGAAATTTTAATATTTTTTAAATATTTTTATATTTTTTTTTATTTTAAACTAAATAAAAAAATTGGTTTATTCACATTCATGCTTCTTTGAAGAAATTTTGGTGAACTTTTTTTTGCACCATCATTTGTACTGCCCCCCAGACGAAATTAGCTTCCGACGCGCTTGCTAGGATGGTAAAAGAACCTCATATTGTCATTTTGAGAGGACCGAATTCTGAATTGATCGGTTACGTAAGACTGGAACATGAAACCGCTGAATACAAAACAACCAAATTAAATAATTTTTTCAAACATAAAAATATATCACTGGATGCATTAATTGGCATATGCACTGACGGTGAGCCAACAAACACTGGCCCACACGGTGGAATTATACGAAAATTCGAATTGCTGCTACAAAGACTATTGCATTGATTCGTTTGCCTTCTACACTTCAACGAACTTCCGTTTCGGCATTTGTTTGAAGCTTTGGATAAATCAACCAGCACTGGACCTAGATCGGCAAACAGAAAACTGGGCAAGCCACTGGCATGGGTGGATCGGCCCTCCAAAGTTAGTGGGGGTCTGTCATACATTTGGGCTCGATTGGGGCACTCTAAATGGGTCAAAGAGGAATTTTTCAAAATTTGTCCCTACGGGACAAAAGTCAAAAGTTGGGGCATTAGAACTCGTTTTGGAGGTACAGTTCCTCGGGCAAAGTTTCTTATTTTGATCCCTAAAATACGGTTTTCACTGAGCAATGGGGGATTTTTTTGCCTCCCCACAAATCGACCCGGCCTAATGTATATAAAGGGTTACAAGTGATACATATAAAGTGATACAAGTATAAATTATAATAAAACATAGTAATATATTTTTTTAATATCAATGAAACGAGCTTTATTGAATAGAAAATTTGATATTATGTAAAAAATTATATTATATTTTATTATATTATATTTTATTATATTATTATATTATATTATATTATATAAAAATGACATCAAAGTTAAAATATGATTTTGGCCATGTGGCCGCCACGGCTGGCGCGTACAAGGCGCAATCTGGAACACCAATTTTTACAAACTTTTCGCAGCATTTGCGGCCGTATCTCGCCGATAACTCTTGAAGAAGAATGTTGATTTCCAGGTGTTCAATTGTTTGTTGTTTATCGACGTAGACAAGTAACTTTACGTAACCCCAAAGAAAATAATCCACTGAGGCTAAATCACATGATCTTGGGGGCCAATTAATTGGGCCATTTCGTGAAATTATTTTTTCGTTAAAAGTTTTTTTGAGTAAATGAATTGTAGCGCCCGCTGTGTGGCATGTCCCTCCGTCCTGTTATAACCACATATCAGCAAGATTAATGCCAGCTAATTAAGGTACGAAAAAACTTCGAATCATGTTACTATACCGTTCACAATTGACAGTAACATTCTGAACATCATCGTTTTTGAAGACATATGGGCCAATGACTACGCCAGCCCATAAAGCGCACCAAACAGTAATTTTCTGTGGATGTAATGGTGTTTCGACAAAAGCTTGTGGATTCTTCTCACTCCAAATACGACAATTCTGTTTATTAACGTACCCATTCAACCAAAAATGGGCTTCATCGGAAAATAAAATTTTCCATGGAAATTTAAAATCAATATCAAGTTGTGCTTCAGCCCATTCGCCGAATTGGCGACGATGGTCGTTTGGCTTTAATTCCTGCACATGTTGAATCTTGAAAGATTTTAAGCCAAGATCTTTTCGTAAAATCTTCCATAAAGTGGAAGGACACAACCCCAGTTTCTGAAAACGGCGACGAATTGATTCATAAGGATCATCTTCAATGCTTTCCTGTACAGCGGCTACAGATTCTTCAGTGCGCACTGTTCCGCGTCTCACGGGATGCACATTATCAGTAACAGTAGATGTGGTCCGAAAACGATATATTGTTCTACGAACTAGCAGCTCTGAAGGACGATTATGTACGCCATAAAATGGACGAAGTGCACGATAAGTTTGACGAACAGAACCATTATTTTGATTAAAAAATTCCACAATTTTCACGCGTTGCTCTGGTGTAAGTCGATCCATAGTAAAATTTCAAAGCAAATTAAACAAAAAGCAACTACAAGCTGTTGAATGGGTGGTCAAATAAAGCAATGATGCCAACTCAAATTTGTATCACTCTATAAAAAACCCTTTATATTTAACGTATTCTTCACATTTTGAAGAAAACAACGTCAGTTTAATAAATATTGTTAATGTTATATAGTTAAATTTTTTCTTGGAGTGTAGTTCTTATTTTCTTTTTCTCCGTTTGCACATAAACCGAGCACAAATTGCCCGAAGATTATATGCAAAGACTAGTTCCTTTTACTAAGACTTGCAGCTTCAAGCCAGCTCTCTATGGTGAATCTTTACTTCACCGGAACAGACCCACCTGATCTGTTTACTTTGTAAGATAGGAAAAAATAGTTTGAGATTGTAATTCATCAGTACAACAAATAAATAAATTGAAAATTCGTATCAAATGCTGAATTTTAACTGTTTTGGAAGAATAAAGTTGAATTTAGGTCTTCCACTAAAAAATTCATAACTTTACCATTTCAGCATGGATTTTAATCAAAAGTAACATTTAAAAAAAAAAAAGTTTAAAATAAATGCGAATTTACCAATTTAATCTTAGCGAAGTCTATTTTCTTAGGAAGATAGGTGTATTTTTGACTCCGATTAAAAAAAAAAATCGTATTTTTTTACTTATAAACATCGGTAGCATCTGTACTATTGGGCCAATCTCAAACCTTTGTAAAAACTAACAACAAAAGGCTTACTTACCTTTAAGTAAAGTTTTTGTTTGGTAAAATCGGTCAATTCGATATCGAGATATAGTGGAAAACGTAGGAACAGCTCCGAAAATAAAAAGAAAAATCCAAAAATTTATATACCAAAAACGCACGGCAGAGAAATTTTCCGATTTTGTAACTAGTGCTATTGATAAAAAAAATGCTTTAAGTTAATTGCTATTTTAATAACACGGTGCGACAGCCAAAACGTGAGTAAGAAACCGACAAATTTTTTCAATTATTTCCGGACTCCTAATCACGAATATGGCACCCAAATTTTCCCATCACATCAGGATTTTGAGAAAACCGTGATTCAAGGTCAAAAAATTATCCTAAGAGAAATCAACTTGAATCGTCAAAACTAAAATTGGTATGCGATTTTTGTATATAGCAAAGATGTCTTTTATAAGTTGATAAAAAATTGTCAACCATACTTCCGTCCCCCATCCCCCTTTTTCAATAATATTTTTACGTTTTTCAAAAATAGTTTATTTTAGTATAGCTATATTCTACCATTGAGTAATTTTATATTAAGTGTTGGCAAAAAATTATACTCATAAAGAAACATATAGGGTCTTCCGACAACAAAATTAACCTAGATCCACCATATCCAAACAATAGACCCTCAAAATGCAAAATTAATTCAAAATGTTGAGATATTGACAATAGGGCGTATCGAATCGCAATTGCTTTCTCGAATTTCACATTCTAAGATGCCTAAAAGTTGTCAAGATCTCCCAAAATAAAATTTCTTCCTCTCCCGCAAGGACAAAGTTGTTTTTTGAGAAAAATCGTAAAAATAACGATCTTAAAATGCTCAGGGTGCCAGATTCGTGATTAGGAGCCTAAAAAGAATAAAAAACATGTGTCGGTTTCTTACTAGCAAAAAAAAGGCTCTTTTTGGTGCACAGTGTTATTGCTTGATTGCTATTTAATAATTAAGAAAAAATCCTAACTTCGTCTTAATGAAAATAAAGTAACTCTAAATTCAAAAAAGAAACAACTTCTAATAAAAAAATTAAGTAAATCCTAATATTACGGCAGGACTTATTTCGCTATAACTCCTAATAAAAAATTAAATTATATCCATTTTTTTATGGAAACTTGTAGGAGTTATTTCATTTTTTCAATTAGGAGTTATTCTATTTAACAGTTATTCTATTCAACATTTTTCTATTTTGTTTTCAAGGTTTGTATTTTTGGTTTCGACATGCTATTTTTCAATATATCGTACCAGACGCATGTCGAAAGGTATAAAATGAAGTATAAAAATTTAACGGGTCCAGAATACCTAGAGTCAGTACTCATTTAAAGAGATAATGCAAACTTGTATTCTTGTTCATTTATATGCATTTGACTTACCCTCTATACTCAATATATTTGTATATAACAATAGCCATTCCCATTGCTATCAAAGCAAAATACCAAGATGTCATAAACATCACAGATATGCATAATGTAAGCCCTATTAGAGAAAGAGACCAATGATAGAATTTAAAACGAGGTCTCCAATTTGGTGTACGTAAGAGTGTTTGAACTGCGCACGCAAGATTTACAAATCCATAGCACATTAGAAAGAACATGGACAGTAATGGAGCCAGCAAATCAACGTTTCCTACAAATGTAAAAATGTTAAGCTTTATTAATTTATTGCATAAATATGATACTATACCCAATAAAATTCCACATTGACATATAATAATTGTTAAAAGGAGAGCACGCGTTGGTTCTCCACGATTTGATGACTTAGCAAATGGTGCAAGAAATGGAATGATTTGATCTCTTGCAATAGCTTGAAGCAATCGCGGAGCGCCTGTTAAACTTTGCAAGCCTGCTCCTAATGTTGATAAAAACGATCCAATCAATATAACCCACTGATTAGGCCACGCCATATTAGCAACAACAAGTTTGCCTCCAATTGATTGTCCAAACCTATATTATAACATATTTATCAAAATAAAGTATCTACACAGCAGTATTTAAAAAAACTTACTTATCACGTAGCAGAAGATTATCTACAGTTCCAGCAAAAAGCAGTACACAAGATAAATAAACTACACTTGTTGTTAAAATGGCACAAATGGTTCCAATAGGAATGCTCTTTTGAGCATCCATCAAATCTCCAGACCTATTCGATCCCGCCATTATTCCTGTAAAAATTTAACGAATTATTAAAACAAAAAACAAAAGTTTAATGCAACAAATCAAGGGCTTACTGCAGTAGCATAATGAGGCACATGATTTTAAAAATAAGTTTTAAACGTTCGTTTTATTTCTTAACTAGCATACCCGTTCCTGGCGTTGCACAGTCGAGATGAGCGATCCCGTGATTTTTCAGGAACGGTGTTCTTAGTGAACGTGATATTGAAATCGCAGTTCTTTTATATAGTGACCGTTATCACGTTACTTATAACCAAACAAATACATATCCAAGTATGTAGTTATGACCGAAACAACATTAAGACTCATACCAAGTTGCTCATGGTATGCTTACTTGAAAGACAGAGACAAACAGTTCTCACAGTGACTAAATCACCGGTATCAAAAAATCGCTCATCTCTATTGCACAGTGTTTCGTTTCATACAAGTAAGACGGAGAAAATTAATTTGTTGATTTTTTTTTTAAGTAAGACTTCTTCACGCACGCTTGACACTTGGGAAGAGTCCAACGGAAGTTCCCTAAAGAGAGAGAGCAGCTAAGCAGCTACTGCAACGATTAAAATTGGTTTTTGTACATAACTAATCGTACGCTTAGTACTAAACAGACCTGAACCACAGAGGAATAATAACCAGAGTTCTCAAAACAATCCACCTCACATTTGGAACTTAAGTATAGTTCCTGAGTATCAGGTGGAACTTTTCGGCAATGAAATCTAGCTCTGCTAGCGTTGACTCGTTGCTCTGTTGACGCTACCCTCTGAGTGACAATATTTAGACAAAGGAGCGTGTGAAAGAAGAACACGCAACAGTGCAATCGCCTAAAAGCGTTTGATAAAGCGAGAAAGAAATGTTGCCGCTTCTTTTTTCTTCATTTAAAATTATGTTAATGAAATTCAATTGAATTGTAGATGTAGCTAAAATAAAATAAATTTAGAAGTTTCCATGTGTCTACGCCCCGATGCGTATCCAAATGGTTATTTGTTATATAAATGAATTTTATGAATTTACTCTTTTCTCTTAAATTTACCTTTGTAACTAAACGCAGCTCAAGCCTGCGGCTTTAATTAAAGTTTGAATTATGAATTATTAAAATACTGTAAACTAAACCCAGCTTAAAAGCTGGGCCTTAAGCTTAAACGCAATTGCAATGTACATTTCTTTTTTTGTTAATTTTCCCTCTTCTCAATTCAATCGCCAGCCGATAAGGTAATAAATATGTTCAAAAACGCACTGCTTAATTTATTATTAATTACCCCCTGATTAAAAACCAAATTTTGTGGAGTTATTTCTGTTAAATGATACTCTTCATTTAACCAAGATCCCTACAACCTTTGGTGGTTAATGAGGAGCAAAACTTATTTTCCTCATTTTTAGCGCTCATCTCCATCCTCAAGATGGTAGGCTACCGAAAGCCTATCATCGCGCGCGCGAGTTATAAAGTCCTTTTTAATAAAAGACACTTTATGTTTTTTAAAACACAACTTCTTTTATTCAGATCAAAACTAAAACTAAACTTTCTTACAACTAACAGAATAAATGTTACTTAAAATATAACAATAGTTTATCAATACAAACATATCAATGTATGAGAATTTCTTCTTTTCTTCTTTCTTCTTTCTTCGTTGCAGTACAACGAAGATTACAAAATGTTTATGAAGTTACAAAACACTTAAGTGGGTCTCTGGGTTTGGTGGTGCAGTTAAAAAAAAAGAGTAACATGATATTTGGAGTTGCTTAGCTGCATATTTTGAATTGACAAATATGTTTGGCAATTAATGAATTTGAATTTAAGTGTTAAATGATTTAGGTTGTTGCAATGAGGCAATAAATATTCAGTTTTTATTGTTTCCATATTTTGAAACAATTTCTTGTAATTTAATATTAATTGCCTCGTTTGTAACTCGCGTGTTATTTTTACGCGCTAAATTGCTCCCGCCCCCTATGACCGGAGCAATTTGGCGATAAAAATAGCAACGATTCCAACATGGTCCTTCGAGTTCACCCAGAACCGCAATGGATTACATACTCCACTGGTGTATCCATTCAGAACCCATTTATTAACCCTAAATAAATAATTAATAACTCTAAAATTTCAGCATTATCTACAAACAGAGGCAACATTTGGTTTTCCTACACATTCATCAACCACAAATATGCCCACCACAAAAAAAGGAAAGAGGTGAGAGGAAAGCAGCCAATTGTTTTGTTTTTTTGAAAGTGTTGAAGTGTGAGAGTGTAGGGTCGGTGGTAGACTGCATGCAACTCGCCACAAAGCATTTTTCAACAGCAATTGCAGTAGAGAGTCATTCGAAGAAAGAAACGGTCGAAAAGTTACTCAGTTAATTTGGCAAAAAATAGAAAATGGCGAACCTTGCGTGTTCGGTTGATTTAATTTCGGAATTTGACATTAATTTTTTGTTAAAAAAGTTTTTGTTAAAAACTTGAAAAAAATAACTTCAGCTATTTTTAAGTGTTCAACGCAGACGGTGAAATTGAATGTTGATGGATTTGACATGAATGTAAATTGAAAGAAATTAACAAAACTAAAAACAATATACAAGCAAAAATAAAACTCGGTTATAAATATAAATCAAAAAGGTTATTCCGAAATTTATACCGAAAAGCAATAACTCATTTCTTACAACAACACCACAACCATTACCAACAACAACAACATGTTACCCTAAATATAAGTGCATATATTAATAAAAAAAATTCACGGTGCCGTGCTAAATAAATGTGTTATCTAAACAAGTTTAAATTGAAGAAGAAGAAGAACTTGTTCGGTTGACGCGTTCTCAACACAACAATTAATTGCAAAAGTTTTCAAAATATAATTAAGTCAATTTTAATTACATAAACCAAATAACAAAAATTTGTCGTATCATAAACAACAAACAGTGAACCAAGAAAATATCGTTGCAATAAAAGAGAAAAAACCGTGTATAAAATTAAAGCGGAACTAAAGTTAGAAAATAAATAGACGACTATTAAAGTGGCACAAAATATTAAAAGCAATAAAAAAAACGTAAAAAAACCCTCGAAATATAATAAAAATAAAGCTGCAATACATAAAAAATACATTCTGTGCGGAAAAGTGTCAAACAAATTTTTTGCAAAAGCAATTAAAACAAAGTGCGTGGAAAATAATCGGTCGTTTATTTGGTATACTTTTGTTGCTTTTTCTTCTTTGTCGCTACACTTGCAGTCAATTCGTTTCGTTCATCTTGTGCTTGTTCTCGCCCACCGGCAAAACAAAATCGTTGTTCCACAATTCAATCTCGGTCCAGTCTCGGCAACCATTGCTTCAAATTGCAAGTTGAGTAGTAGCGAGTGGAAAAAAATGTTCGTTCGTCTTGCTTCAAATAGTGCAGTTCAGTTTTAGCGCGGTGTGATATTTTAACACTTAAAGATAATTATTGCGAACATTAAAGCAATTAATAGAAAGAATAAACGGTGTTGAAGTGTGAGGTGCAAAAGCGTTTAAATAAAAACTAAATAAAAATAAAAAAATATACAAGACAACATTGTCGAAAAGAATCAACTGGAGCACCAGCAGCAGCCACAGCAGCAGCAGCCACAGCAGTAGCAGCCACAGCAGTAGACGCAGCAGTTGACGCACCTCCAGTGTGTGAGTACCTGGAGTGACCCTTGTTGGGAGACCCAAGGGCTTAAGGTATTTTTTCCATTAAGTTGCTTTCCATGGCTGTACCTTTGCACTCCAGCAAAGAACAGCAAATTCGCACACCCACACACACACACATACACTCTCATATTAGAGTCGAACGACTTGCATGAACATAATCATTTGAAACACACACACACAACCTGAACAAAGAAAACAAAGCTCCGTTGCGACACCTACATATTAATAACGAACGATAGTTGGTACACTCGGCAGCAAAAATTTTGTTCACGAAAAAAAAAATATAATAAACATTTTTTTTTACATATTAAATTTTCCCTACATGTTCACAAAATTCAGAGTTGCCAACTCCGAGCAACGCCGAATATACCAATTTTTTTTTTCTCAAAAGCATTGAATATGAAGAAAAAAGTTTTTTATTACATTCTCTGTTATAAAATTCTCAACAATTTTTACGAAATTCAGAGTTGCCAACTCCGAGCAACGCTGAACATCTCTAATTTTTCGTAAGCACGAAAGCTGAGAAAAAAAAAATAAAAAAAAAATTTATTTTTGATATTTTCGTTTTAAAAAAAAATTTCTCAACATTTTTTAACGAAATTCAGAGTTGCCAACTCAGAGTAACGCTGAATATCTAAATTTTTTCGAAAGCACTGAAGCTGATGGAAAAATATTCTATTATTATTTCGTTAAAAAATTTTTTTTAACATTTTTTACGAAACTCAGAGTTGCCAACTCCGAGCAACGCTGAACATATCTAATTTTTCGTAAGCACTGAAAAATAAGAAAAATTTTTTTATTACATTCTCTTTTTAATATTCTCAACATTTCTTACGAAATTCAGAGTTGCCAACTCCGAGCAACGCGGAACATCTCTAATTTTTCGTAAGCACTGAAGCTGAAGAAAAATTTTTTTATTACATTCTCTTTTTAATATTCTCAACATTTCTTACGAAATTCAGAGTTGCCAACTCCGAGCAACGCTGAACATCCCTAATTTTTCGTAAGCACTGAAGCTGAAGAAAAATTTTTTTTATTACATTCTCTTTTTTAAAATCCTCAACATTTTTTACAAAATTCAGAGTTGCCAACTCCGAGCAACGCTGAATATCTCAAATTTTCTCAAAAGCACAGAAGCTGAGGAAAAAATATTTTTTATATTGTCGTTTAAAAATTTCTCAATATTTTTTAACGAAATTCAGAGTTGCCAACTCCGAGCAAAGCTGAATATATAAAATTTTTTCGAAAGCACTGAAGCTGAAAAAACAATTTTTTTGTTCGTCTTTTAAAAATTTATTCAACATGTTTACAAGATTAAGAGTTGCCAACTCCGAGCAACGCAAAAATAAAAAAGGTGTTTATTAAAGAATTTGAAGATTTTTCTCTGAAAAAATTTCGCGGAAAATTCAGAGTTGTCAACTCCGATCAACACTGAATTTCTGAACATATATGAAAAATACACTTTTTATCGAAACTTATTCAAAAACATTTTTTATTGGCAAAAATTAAAAAAAAAATTGTTTCTCAACAATTTCAAAAATTTAAAGTTGCCACCCCGAGTAATTCTGAGTTTCTCAAAATTTATCAAAACTACTGAAGAAAATTAAAAAAAAAATTTTCCCAAATTCAACAAATTTAAAAAAAAAATTTTCTCGCAACAATTTCCTAGAACTTATTCCCGGTTATGAAAATGGAAAACAATTGTAAAATTATATAATATTATAAGGATTTCGTCTTTTTTGCTGTTTTGATCAAAGGACACTCCTTACTCATAAAAGATTGCTACCTCAGAGTTGCCCATCCCTCGCAATTCTGAAATTTGTTCGTAGATATCTCTCTAAAACTAGTTTCCAATCTATAAGATTGCAAATTCACCGTAGCTCTGTAACCCCTAAACGTTCTCAAGGATTTAAGAGTTGCCAACCCCGTGCAACTTAATAATACTGTCAGTGTCGTTTCAAATATTCTCAATTATTTAGAGTTGCCATCCCCGCACAGCTAAATAATATTATCAATTTTATTACAAAGTTTCAACTGTAAATTTTCTATAACTCTCAGAGTGACCATCTTAGGAAACGGCTGAGATACACTTCTTTTCTAAAACTTTTAACGTATGTTCAGAGTTGCCAACCCCGAGCAATTCTGAGTAAGTTAAATATGCTCTACTTCTCTGCCTACGATCTCAAAAAATGCTACTAATATTTAAGAGTTGCCAAACTCGAGTAACTCTGAATACTCTATAAATGTTCACTAGGTTGCATACGCTTTCTCCGGACTCTTCACGATTTTTCAGTTGCCATACTCGCGCAACGTTAAATTCTTCGCCATTCTCACGGCTGACCGCACAAATGTCAATAAAAACCGGGGAGGATCAGCCGCGCGAGAGTTGCCAACCCCGCACAACTACTGAATATTTTAAATACACTTATTTCTTTCTCTATCCTTCAAAAATGTTCTGACGATATTTTCAGAGTTGCCAACCCCGCACAACTTCTGAATATTTTTAAACACTCCTATTGTCTCTCTCCTTCCTCTAAATACACTTTATTTCAGAATTGCCAACCCTGAGCAATTCTGAATATTTCAGCTGTTTTTATCTTTTCTCTAAACTTATCCCGATATTTCAGAGTTGCCAACCCTGTGCAACTTCTGAATACTCTTAATTTCAATCAAGCGTCATCGCATCTCTTCTCTCTTATATTCAGAGTTGCCATCCCGCGCGACTACAGAATATTTCTCGGATATATATAATATTTTTTACAACAAAAATTATTTCTCAGTTATTCAGAGTTGCCATCCCACGCGACTTCTGGACACTTTCATACTGTGTAAAAAATATTGTCGATATTTAAGAGTTGCCAACCCCGCGCAACTAGATAATATTGTCAATTTTGTCTCAATAAACTTCTCAATTGTGAGAGAATTCTCTGAAAAAAGAGGGAATTCACAAAAAAGGCGGGAGAATTAACTCGAATTAACTCTTTACGAATTAAGTTTCGTTAAAATGCACTCTCACCCTCTTTCTCTGTGATTAAACTTCTTAAGCGATTTCAGAACTGCCAACCCGAGCAATTCTGAATATTTTAAAGATACGCTTATATTATTTCTCGGTTCTCGAAACTGTCTGACGATATTTCAGAATTGACAAACCCGAGAAATTCTTATCATTTTCCACACTCTAATGTGCTCAAATTTTTGACGATAGTAAGGAATAGCCAACCCGAGCAAATCTGAATGTGTTAAACATATTCTTAGGTGTTTCCTCTTTTCTCCGAAATTACTGACGATGATTCAGAGTTGCCAACCCCGAGCAATTCCGAATATTTCAACTCCTCACATCTTTTCTCAAACTTTTGCCGATCTTTCAGAGTTGCCAACCCAGCGCAACTTCATAATAATTTAAATATTCCTGTTCTCTCTCTTTTCCTCCACACACCCCTGACTTTGTTTTAGAGTTGCCAACCCCGAGCAATTCTGAATATTTCAGCTCCTCATATGAAATTTACAAAAAAATTCTGACGATACCTCAGAATTGCCAACCCCGCGCAACTTCTGAATGTTTTATTACATATTAATGTTCTCTCTCTTTCCTCCAATTACTCCTGACTTTATTTAAAAATTACCAACCCGGGCAATTCTAAACATTTTTATAGTCATGTGAGTATACTAATATATATACTCATGTGAATATACTTTATTTCAAGACGCTACGGTACTCCAGAGTTGCGAACCCCGCGTAATTTCTGAAGACTCTCTTAATTTCTTAAAAACCTTTTTTATATTTCAGAGTTGCCAACCCCGCACAATACTTATGAAATATGAAGACTTTCTTTACTTCTTAAAACTTTCACTATATTTCAGAGTTGCCATCCCGCGCACTACTTATGAAATATGAATTCTCTCTTCACTTCTCAAAACATTTCCCGATACTTCAGAGCTGCCAACCCCGCGCAACTTCTGAACAATTTCTTTACTTCTTAAAACTTTCACTATATTTCAGAGTTGCCATCCCGTGCACTACTTATGAAGTATGAACTCTCTCTTCACTTCTCAAAATATTTTCCGATACTTCAGATCTGCCAACCCCACGCAATTTCTGAATAATTTCTTTAAAATTTCACTCTATTTCAGAGTTGTCATCCCAAGCAATACTTATGATATATGAATACTTTCTTCTCTTCTCGAAAACTCTCCGACTCTCTTTTCATCTCACTTTTAGAATCACTCATCTCTCGTCATGGTTCTCTCACCTCATATAATCACTCTATTATACAGTACACTCACACTTCTCACTCGTATATCTCTTATCCCTTGTAACTCCCTAACCCAGCTCACATAGTTCTCTCTACAATTATGCCAAGCACTAATAAACTTTTCGGTTTCTTTCTCTAGGCTTTATCAACTGTGCCAGCGGCGACATTCCATCCGATTCTGCAAAAAATTTAAGGCCATGTCTGTTTAGGCCGTGATTCGACATGGCTATTGTTCGAACTGCCTCGCTCGCTCCCATACAGCCGGAAGATGTACGTCCAACGCCGTGTGCAATGTGTGCAAGGGTCTCCACCACTCGATGCTGCATGCGAACCAAAAACGCATCACGATCCAGTCCGACTCAAACCGGCGAGCCGGCAAAACCACCAAGAAGAGAGAAAGCGGCATAGCTCACCGACTGGGACGAAGAGTCAGTCCGTCGCCTTCACCTGTACGTCCACGGGTACAGCCTAAAGCTTCGGAAGGGCGCTCACGGCCTCGCCAACGACTACAGTCGCCTCAGCCAACCGGGCGCTCTAGGGCATGTACACGATCGACAGGCACCAATCGCAGCGAAAGTCCACGGGAACACCTTTTAAACGCCATCCGCGAGCTTCAGCGGCTGCAGAGTATCTTATAAATTGCACTAGTGCAAGGCGGGCGGCATGTCTACGCCCCGATGCGTATCCAAATGGTTATTTGTTATATAAATGAATTTTATGAATTTACTCTTTTCTCTTAAATTTACCTTTGTAACTAAACGCAGCTCAAGAATGCGGCTTTAATTAAAGTTTGAATTATGAATTCTTAAAATACTGTAAACTAAACCCAGCTTAAAAGCTGGGCCTTAAGCTTAAACGCAATTGCAATGTACATTGCATACTTATAAGGTATTAAATATGTTCAAAAACGCACTGCTTAATTTGTTATTAATTACCCCATGATTAATAACCAAATTTTGTGGAGTTATTTCTGTTAAATGATACTCTTCATTTAACCGAGATCCCTACAACCTTTGGTGGTTAATGAGGAGCAAAATTTCTTTTCCTCATTTTTAGCGCTTATCTCCATCCTCAAGATGGTAGGCTACCGAAAGCCTATCACCGCGCGCGCGTGTTATTTTTACGCGCTAAATTGCTCCCGCTCCCTATGACCGGAGCAATTTGGCGATAAAAATAGCAACGATTCCAACACCATGTTTTTCATATTTTTTTGTTTTGTTTGGCTCTGAAGAATGTCTTTGCCTACTTTTAACGTCTTGATACAGGCAAACAGAAAACATAGAAGCAAGTTTCAGCTTATTTTGAAACTCCGATTTCTTTCATCCCCTCTTATGCTAGCAAAGAAAATCGCATGTGACAAAGAGAGCAAGGAGTAGGTTTGTTTTGTTTGAGTTGTTGTTTTTTTTTCCTATTAGAGTTTCAAAGCGATCGTAGTATTTACATTTGTTCTTGCTAGATTTGGCAGATAGAAAAAAAAATTAATGAAATGAAGCAAGGTCATTGTTTGCACTTGCCAAAATTATATTTGTTTTAGATGCAGATATTTTCCTGATTTTTATTTACATTTATTTAGCTCGTATTTTATTTTGACAAATTCAAATTAATTTATTATTCAATTTAAATTAGTACATTTTACCAATTAATACTTTTTAGCTACTTTTATATTTATTTTGTTATTACAATTATTTTTATTTATTTTTATAATTGCACTGAAATTATTTATTGTCCGTATGATCTTATAAATGAATATGAAAGTGTAGAGAAAATAGAAATTTTAAAAAAAATTACAACAAAAGAAACTTTTACCCTATTCTTTAGCAAAAATTTAATATTTTAAAAATTTTTTGAAAACAGTATGAAATATTCTATTGCCATGGTGAGGCAATGGTAAATCTTTTGTCATATCTAAAAATTCACTTGATCGCACACTTTCAGACAAAAAAAAAATTGTTGAAAATCGATTTAAAAATGGTGGAGATGTTTGCTTGCTAAGACAAAACTTTATATATCAATCGGTTTTTTCTCACTCTGAGGCTTAAGAAAATGCGTTATGCTGATAAAATCTATAGTTTTCGAGATATCGCAATAACATTGATGTCATAATAACGGACATTTTTTATTTGTTTTTTAACCCTTACAATATATTTTCGGAAAACCTTTCGTTTACCGTTATTTTTATAAACCAACAACTTTTTAAACAAATTCGTTGTACTAAGAAAATCTCTATTTCTTGAGATATAGCCAAAAGTTTGATGACATAATAACGGAATTTTTTCAAAATTTAAGAATAATACATACACTGAGGCAAATATGTGTTAAACTCAAATAAAATACAGCTTGAAACAATTTAATTTAAGTAAAGCATAAATGTTTTTTAAGTGAAATTTAAAAAAATAATTTTTGTTTTCAAAACAATGTATTTAAATATACTTAAATATACAATGTATTTAATATAATATATTAAAAAATAAAAAATGTTATCATGTAATATAATATAAACTTACCTAACTAATCCTAATACTTTCTAACCAAAAAATATATTGCAACTTAAAACTACTAAATCTAAAATATAAGTATTTACGACTTAAAACTAGTGAACTTTGATACATATTTTGTGAAAAACATAGTTCGCATGCATTATTGATGCATTTATTAATCGACATAGAGCACTCGATACGAAACTCGGATACCGAAAAAAGTACTCTATGCTTTCCTCGTTGGTTTTTCCCTCACAACCTCTGTGGTATATTTTGAGAGTCTTAAATCAATTTTATAGTTATTAAAATTCGGCAATTTCATAAGATATTATATTACATAATAAGTTTTTGTTTTAGTTAGTAATATACTATATTAAATAATAAGAACAACTAGAAAAACATCACTGCAGTTTAAATGGTATGACTACGGTTATAAGTTTCATAACAGGTAAGTAAAGTGGGTTGCCAAATTAATAGGGACAGCCTTTAAAATGTGAATTCATCGTTAAATTAATTAATCAACCTTTCATTTAGTTAAAATAAATTTTCTTTATAAATTCACAAGATTGCATTGGTACACTGAAACTTCCCTAACTCGAAGTGTCAAGGAACTTGAATTTAACTTCAAGTTATTTAGAATTCGAGCTTAGAATAAAATATTATGTAAATAATTTAATTTGTGTCTGCGAAGTTATTTCTTTCGAAAATGGCTAGTTATGGAATATCTTCAACTTCATCATCATCAGATTTATAACTTTCATATAGTCCTTAAGTCAATAAGCATCTTCTTCAATGCTGTAAAATGAGCCACACTTACCTTGCAAATAAAAAAAAAAACTTTACTTACACAAAACATATACCAACAAGATCCAATAACTTTTACATCTTTCGACGCAAGCTCACAAAGATGCCATGCAAATTTTTTTTAATGCATGTAAGTAAGAGAAATTCGAGTTATGGAGATGAATATGCATGAAAGTCCTCGTAATACAAATGAGATTTCGATTCGAGTTGAAGAAAAATTCGAGTTAGGAAAGCTTGACCATTCTGTAAAATTTATTAAAACATTTTGAAGAAAATTAACTTCATGAGGTGGCGTTGTTTTTTTTATAACAGAAAAGGTAAAAAATTTTCGTTTAATCGGAACAACTTTTGCTAGTAAATGCCATGTCATAGAAAAGCTTGTTAAAAATGCAATTTTTAGTTTTTATTATTTTAAAGAACTTTTGAGTAATTTTTGAATTAAATAAAATAATCATAAATTCACATTTTAAAGGTTGTCCCTATTTAATTGGCAACATACTGCAAGTAAGAGGTAAAAAAGACGATAAAATTAAAAATTGGCATCGCAAAAAACGTTTAAATTTAATTGTTTTCCATATGAGAACAATATTTTAAAATAACCTTTTAATATATTTGTTTCCTATATTAAAGTTTTTGTTTTAAATTATTTTTAAATAAATGTTTTTAATTTAAAAATTTTTTCTATAAAAGTATATTTAAATACATTGTTTTAAAAACAAAAATTATTTTTTTAAATTTCACTTAAAAAACATTTATGCTTTACTTAAATTAAATTGTTTCAAGCTGTATTTTATTTGAGTTTAACACATATTTGCCTCAGTTTATGTATTATTCTTAAATTTTGAGAAAATTCCGTTATTATGTCATCAAACTTTTGGCTATATCTCAAGAAATAGAGATTTTCTTAGTACAACGAATTTGTATAAAAAGTTGTTGGTTTATAAAAATAACGGTAAACGAAAGGTTTTCCGAAAATATATTGTAAGGGTTAAAAAACAAATAAAAAATGTCCGTTATTATGACATCAAAGTTATTGCGATATCTCGAAAACTATAGATTTTATCAGCATAACGCATTTTCTTAAGCCTCAGAGTGAGAAAAAACCGATTGATATTTAAAGTTTTGTCTTAGCAAGCAAACATCTCCACCATTTTTAAATCGATTTTCAACAATTTTTTTTTTGTCTGAAAGTGTTCGATCAAGTGAATTTGTAGAAATGACAAAAAATTTACCATTGCCTCACCATGGCAATAGAATATTTCATACTGTTTTCAAAAAATTTTTAAAATATTAAATTTTTGCTAAAGAATAGGGTAAAAGTTTCTTTTGTTGTAAATTTTTTTTAAAATTTCTATTTTCTCTACACTTTCATATTCATTTATAAGATCATACGGACAATAAATAATTTCAGTGCAATTCAAAAAATAAATAAAAAATAAATACAAATAATTGTAATAACAAAATAATTATAAAAGTAGCTAAAAAGTATTAATTGGTAAAATGTACTAATTTAAATTGAATAATAAATTAATTTGAATTTGTCAAAATAAAATACGAGCTAAATAAATGTAAATAAAAATCAGGAAAATATCTGCATCTAAAACAAATATAATTTTGGCAAGTGCAAACAATGACCTTGCTTCATTTCATTAATTTGTTTTTCTATCTGCCAAATCTAGCAAGAACAAATGTAAATACTACGACCGCTTTGAAACTCTAATAGGAAAAAAAAAACAACAACTCAAACAAAACAAACCTATTCCTTGCTCTCTTTGTCACATGCGATTTTCTTTGCTAGTATAAGAGGGGAAGAAAGAAATCGGAGTTTCAAATTAAGCTGAAACTTGCTTCTATGTTTTCTGTTTGCCTGGTATCAAGACGTTAAAAGTAGGCAAAGACATTTTTCAGAGCCAAACAAAACAAAAAAATATGAAAAACATGGAAACTTCTAAATTTATTTTATTTCAGCTACATCTATAATTCAATTGAATTTCATTAACATAATTTTAAATGAAGAAAAAAGAAGAGGCAACATTTCTTTCTCGCTTTATCAAACGCTTTTAGGCGATTGCACTGTTGCGTGTTCTTCTTTCACACGCTCCTTTGCCTTAATATTGTCACTCAGAGGGTAGCGTCAACAGAGCAACGAGTCAACGCTAGCAGATCTAGATTTCATTGCCGAAAAGTTCCACCTGATACTCAGGAACTATACTTATGTTCAAAATGTGAGGTGGATTGTTTTGAGACCTCTGGTTATTATTCCTCTGTGGGTATGGTTAACTTTTGAGAGTTCACAAAAAGCTGGTGAAAAACTTCGACGAAAAGCTTCCGGTCAGGTTGCGACACATAATATTGAAAAACATGCCGTCCCAATAGAACGCAGAATATATACCATAGCCATGAATAATAACAAAACAATAATCGCAAAACGAAATCATTTTCCTTTAGTATCAGGATGTGCCATGACAGTTCATAAGTATCAAGGTAGAACATTCAATGAAGTTGTTTATGACAAAGTACTCATTCTCTACCATTACTATATGCTGCTCTATCAAGAGTGATCTACACTCTCTTGAAGGACTGTAAATAGTGCCAAAAGACAGTGATAATAGATTTCATCATGGTCGAAAAAATGACACATCGATCATATCTTTACAAGATAAATTTCGCATTATCATTGAACACATTGTCAAATAGGAAGAACGATTATTGATTTCATGAATGACAGAAAATAGTTTTCCATGCTTACTTTCAATTGCCAAAGTCTCAGAAAACATGTGTCGGACTTGAGCAATCCCGTAATTGATTCAAGCAATATTTTGTTTCTATCAGCCATTTGACTTCTGGTACCCGAGATATAAAGCCTTATATTTATTTTTTGGAAAAAGTTAAAAAATTGAATTCAAGTATACATTTCTCCAAAACAGGAAAATGCATATGCAAAAAATATGCAAATTATAAGTTCGCCAATTTAAGAAAAACGTTAACACTATAATTATTATCACCAAAATTTACACAATCAGACAACAATTAAAAGAGCTGTGCTATACCGAGTGAACCTTTAGATTTGAATATCCTTAATACAGGACACTGTGAGTAAAAAACAAGAGTGACATCGTGTTTGCCAAAATATTGTTAGTTAAAGTCAATATTTAATTTTGCTTTAAGAAATGTGTAGTTTTTCTCACAGTAAGTTAAAGTATTTTGAGATATTGATTTTAAACGGTTTTTCCGAAAAACAGCTTTGACCTTTCGGAAGAGGAAGAGATCATTATTTTTTTTTGTAAAGTTTTTAGGAGATCTTTAATTGGGTGCCACTGGGTACCGAATCGAATGTTTTCTTTAGCATCGTCTTTCATGCCCTGAACATAACCAAGCCAGCGAAGCCGCTCGATTTTAATGCGCTTGACTATGTCGATGTCAGCGTACAGCTCATACAGTTCATCATTCCACCGTATTCGGTACTCGCCATTGACGCAGATTGGTCCGTAGATCTTACGAAGAATCTTTCTCTCGAATGCTCCTAAAGTCTTTTCATCTAAACTGCTCAGCGTCCAGGTTTGTGATGAATAAAGTAGGAAGGGCATGATGAGCGATTTATAGAGCGTGATTTTCGTTCGTCGAGAGAGAGCTCTGCTTCTCAATTGCCTACTTATGAGACGCAACTTTTGAGACTTCTTAAAATGTGAAAAAAATTGTAATTAGATACGTCCTAATAGGCATGGGTTGATCAGGACTTGATGCTAATCAAGAATATATTATTTTCTTTTTCTGTCACGCTTCCTTATCCGCGTTACAAACAGGGGGACTAAGATCATATACCCCTAACGCATTTTTTATAATCGTGGGCGTATAAAAATTGTAATGTAAGCATCATAAATTTTATAATATTATACTTTTTTAATTTGTTAATTTTTCTCGGTAAACAATATTTTTAGTTCATGAATTTAATCGAGCTTTTTAGATCAAGTAGTCTTAAGAAGAAGGAAACAACAGCTCTGTATAGAGTCACAATTAAATAGCTTAAAGCTAAAAGCTCGCAATTATATTCATGTAGAAATTTAAAGACTAGATAATAATTAATTATCAAAAAACATTTTATTATTTGAAGTTAAAATATATCGATTTTGTGCATTGCCAATTCGAGAGAGTCAAACATATAATTGTCCATGCGCATATATTTCGTTGCGTAAATCAACACCAACCGTATTAACCCATTAATGCTCACCACCACTGATGTTACACGTAAAGTAAATAGTGCCAAAGGAATTTACAGTACTTTTGAATCCCGTACAAGCTAACAGTAATTAGTGAATAAAAAACAGTAACTATGAATTTGTACCCTAAAATGAACGTTTTGTACAGTAATTTATTAAAATACACAAAAAGAATTTATGCGAAAAAACATTTTTAACATCTACCTACCTTAACTTTTTATAAAAAGTTAAAAAAAGTTTATTAAAGTCGCTTAAAAAAGAAAGACTTCATAAAAATTTCTTCTTTAACTTTGAATGCTTTTGTGCCAACTTATAAAAAATGTTACAAAACAACGCCAGAAAATGCAAATTATTTTAACACCAAAAAATCATTAAATTCAATTTTTATAAACCTAAAGAATATGTTCATAAATATACCACATAAAAACTGAAAAGTTACACTACAAGTGATTAAAATAATAAGACTATGTTAAAGACTTTAAGACTTATGTATGTTACAAACCCATTGTGTAAGAAAACAAGGTGACACAAATTTTAATTTTTGTTGCAAAAATCCAACTTTTAAGTTGTCAAACCATACAAAATCAACTTTTCTGTCTGTTTCTCTCATTCACAAGTCTTTAGAAAATGACGTCGACGTCACTTGCACCATGTTACAAACCTAATATGTACTTACATACTTACTTACTTAGTTGGCGCTACAACCGTATGTCGGTCTTGGCCTCATCTAAGAATTTTCGCCAGCCATTTCTGTCTTTCGCTTGCTGGCGCCAGTTGGAAATACCAAGCTTCGTCAGGTTGTCCTCTACTTGGTCTTTCCAACGAAGATGCGGTCGTCCTCTTCTGCGTTGACCGCCGCTGGTTACCGAATCGAATGTTTTCTTCACTGGAGCATCGTCTTTCATGCCCTGAACATAACCAAGCCAGCGAAGCCGCTCGATTTAAATGCGCTTGACTATGTCGATGTCAGCGTACAGCTCATACAGTTCATCATTCCACCGTATTCGGTACTCGCCATTGACGCAGATTGGTCCGTAGATCTTACGAAGAATCTTTCTCTCGAATGCTCCTAAAGTCTTTTCATCTAAACTGCTCAGCGTCCAGGTTTGTGATGCGTAAAGTAGGACGGGCATGATGAGCGATTTATAGAGTATGATTTTCGTTCGTCGAGAGAGGGCTCTGCTTCTCAATTGCCTACTGAGCCCAAAGTAACACCTGTTGGCAAGAGTTATTCTTCGTTTGATCTCAATGCTGATGTCGTTGGTTGAATTAATGCTGGATCCCAGATAAACGAAGTTCTTCACTACCTCGAAGGAGGAATTGTCAACGGTAACGTGGGTTCCAAGACGCTGGGACTGTTTGTTTGTTGACACTAAGTATTTCGTCTTATCTGCATTCACTGACAGACCCATTCGACTTGACTCTCTTTCTAATCTGGAAAATGCTGCACTGACTTCGCACGTATTATGGCCAATGATATCGATGTCATCAGCATACGTAAGCAGCATAACACTCTTGTAGAATATTGTGCCACTATGTCTCAGATCAGCAGCTCGGATGATCTTTTCCATCATTAGGTTGAAAAAGTCGAACGATAAGGAATCACCTTGTCTGAAACCTCGTTTGGTAATAAATGGTGGGGAGAGGTCCTTCCCGATTTTAACTGCGCTGCTGGTGTTGCTCAGTGTCATCCTGCAAAGTCGTATTTGTTTTGCAGGAATACCAAATTCAGACATGGTAGAGTACAGGTGCTTCCTTATTGGGCTGTCGAAGGCGGCTTTGTAGTCGACAAAAAGATGGTGGGTGTCGACTTGTTTTTCTTGAGTCTTCTTCAAGATTTAACGTAGCGTGAAAATCTGGTCGATGGTGGACTTTCCAGGTCTGAAGCCACACTGATAAGGTCCGATCAGTTCGTTTACAATGGGCTTCACTCTTTCACATAAAACGCTCGACAGGGCCTTATATGCGATATTAAGAAGGCTTATCCCACGGTAATTGGCACAGATAGTGGGATCGCCTTTCTTGTGGATTGGGCAGAGCACACTGAGATTCCAATCGTTCGGAATGCATTCTTCCGACCATATTCTGCATAGAAGCGCGTGAATGCGCATAAGTAGAGCTTCGCCTCCGTTCTTACAGCTCAGCAGGTAAGCCATCAGCTCCCGCGGCTTTGTTATTTTTAAGCCGAGCTATAGCTATCAGAACTTCATCATAGTCGGGCAGCGGAACCTCAACGCTGTCATCCGCAATTGGGGTTTCCGGAATATCATCTCTATTGGCGGGATTGTTGTCAGCGTCACCATTTAGAAGCTTAGAGAAGTATTCCCTCCATAACGTCAGTGTACTCTGGACATCTGTCACTAGATTTCCGTTTTCATCCTTGCAGGAAGCGGCCCCAATTTTAAAACCATCGACAAGGCGTCTTATTTTTTCGAAAAATTTTCGGGCCTCATTCCTGTCACCATGTATCTCAATCTTCTCCTGCTCGCGCTTTTCTGCCTCTCTTTTTTTCCGCCTGAAAATATGTCTCTCTTCCCTCCTCTTTTCTTTGTATCGCTCCTTAGCAGCGCGCGTTACAACCGTCTTTCTCTGTAGTGGCATCGCGACACTCCTGGTCGTACCACTGGTTTCGGCGAGGGCGGTGGTAGCCAATTACCTCTTCAGCAGCGGCACGCATGGATTTGGAAATATGTGTCCACTGCACGCATATATCATCGATTGGAGGAGTGCTTTGAACAGGAGTGAGAGTCGAGTGGCGAAAGCATCGGCTGTCTGTTTCGATTGCAGCTTGTCGACGTCTAGCTTTCTCTGTGTATGTTTGCGTGTATTCTTAGCTGCGCACAGACGTGTACGGATCTTGGCTGCAACAAGACAGTGATCCGAGTCAATATTTGCACCACGGATCGTGCGTACATATAATACACTGGAAGAGTGCCTTCCCTCGATCAAAACGTGATCAATTTGATTTTTGTTTTTTGATCAGGGGACATCCAGGTGGCTTTATGAATATTGAGATGCTTGAATCTAGTGCTACTTACGACCATATTTCATGCTGCGGCGAAGTCAATCAGCCTCATTCCGTTATCGGAGTTGTTGTCGTGGAGGCTGAACTTTCCGACTGTTGGACCAAAAATATTTTCCTTGCCCACCTTAGCGTTGAAGTCACCAAGCACGATTTTTACATCGTGACGGGGGCAGCGGTCGTAAGCATTTTCAAGGCGCTCGTAGAAAATGTCCTTGATCTCATCGTCCTTGTCTTCTGTCGGAGTGTGCGCACAAATTAGGCTTATATTGAAAAATTTAACCTTGATGAGGATTATGGCAAGTCTTTCGTTCACAGGTGTGAATCGCTGGACGTGGGGCCGTAGTCTCTTGTCAACTTTAAATCCGCATCCAAACTCTTGCTTCTCCGCATGGCCGCTGTAGTAGATATCACAGGGTGCATGCCGAATGCAACCCTGTCCCTTCCATCGCATTTCTTGGATAGCAGTGATATCAGCTTTGTATCTTTCCAAGACATCAGTCAGTTGAATAGAAGCACCGTCCCAATTAAGGGTTCGGACATTCCAGGTGCATGAATATGTAAATCATTATCAGTTTTTCGTTTGCGGAAGTCGTCATCAGATTTGGGGATCAGTTTTCTTCTATTCTTATTAGTTTTCATTGAAATCCGTTTTTACGGGTGGGCTTCAAACCCGACGCACTACCTATTTTGAGCCTAGGGGGGCACGCCGCTCAGATTAGCCGCCAAACTAACGGTTGTCAGTTTTGACGTTGCCCAGGAAACAGCACGTGGAGATTTAAGTCGACTTGAGGCGATTTCACAAAGATAATGCGGACGTGGGGCCGTAGTCTCTTGTCAACTTTAAATCCGCATCCAAACTCTTGCTTCTCCGCATGGCCGCTGTAGTAGATATCACAGGGTGCATGCCGAATGCAACCCTGTCCCTTCCATCGCATTTCTTGGATAGCAGTGATATCAGCTTTGTATCTTTCCAAGACATCAGTCAGTTGAATAGAAGCACCGTCCCAATTAAGGGTTCGGACATTCCAGGTGCATGAATATGTAAATCATTATCAGTTTTTCGTTTGCGGAAGTCGTCATCAGATTTGGGGATCAGTTTTCTTCTATTCTTATTAGTTTTCATTGAAATCCGTTTTTACGGGTGGGCTTCAAACCCGACGCACTACCTATTTTGAGCCTAGGGGGGCACGCCGCTCAGATTAGCCGCCAAACTAACGGTTGTCAGTTTTGACGTTGCCCAGGAAACAGCACGTGGAGATTTAAGTCGACTTGAGGCGATTTCACAAAGATAATGCTGGCCTCGCCAGGTTGAGACAGTCAGATATGTTACATTGTTACATCGCCCCCTGATTCCCCAAGCCTAATATTTAACTTTTTAAATTATAAGTTGATTATGTATGTGTTAAGACCCACCTTAGCGGCGTTTGAAGCTGGGACAGCAAAGCGGATGTCCAGGGTCGTTCCAAAATTTATAATCTTCTACTATTTTGGGACACAAAATCAGACGGTTTTCAATTTTAGTAAACGTTATAATTTTTATTGTCAGGCTTTAATTCATTATTATGTTTAAAATAATTTAGATAAATAGCAATTCTAATTGAATTTATGATTAAACATTTATTCGCCGCTATCACAAAGTTATATTTGATTGAAATATGTATTTTATTACAAAATTAATTGGAATGTTTATTTTATTTTAAATATTTTTGATCACTCAACCTGCATTAATTTAGGATATTTAAATTTATTTGAAGAGCATTTGTACAATTTTGAATTAAATTCGAAAATCTAAATTGTCCGATCGATAGCATTCGGCTTTAATTACAAATGTGGTATAGGATAGATTACTATGGTTTATCTCGGGTTAAACAATATAACAAGGATATATTTTTAGATTCTAGGTTATGAGCACAATAATTATTTATGGTATGTGTTCGCTTATTTAACTATCCTTGGAAGCATGATCCGTGCGTGCGTAAATTTAGGAGAAGCCCAATATATTTTACGTTAAACTAGTCTAAATTCACTGATGGTTAAATTATAAAATTAATTTTAAAAAAAATAAATTTACGTTATATGTCGAGGATACAATAAATTTTCAAAGTGTTTTAACTAATTGTGTCACCGGTACGATTCTAGATTTTAAAATTATTCACTTTTAATTTTATGTTAATAATTTAAACTTGGAAACGTCTCAAATTGAATTTAATGATTTCGAAAGTAAGGTTTTATTTCACGGTTTAAAATAAAACTTAGCACTAGCACGGCTCCAAAATGCACTTAATCACTGATAAATTCACGGTAATAGATATTCAAAAATTAGGGCTTTAATAATAATACTAATTATAATAATAATAGAAAATATAAGAAATAAATGAATCTTAGGTCACCGAATCCTTGTCTGTGGCTTCATTGTTGATGGTAGTTATACGTTTGTTTCATTATCGATGTCCTTTAACAGCGTGTGACCCCAACTACGTCAACCTCTCCAGGAGTTGATCTTGCAGGTAGTGATACTAGCACAGAGGGAGTACAGTGAATATTTGAACAGCGGGTCAAACTAAAAAATAAGGAGGCCCCACTGTATATTCAAGGATTGAGGAAATTATGGGATAGGCTGCTCAGGGGCCGGAGATCAGATTGGCTAGTAGACAAACTACGCACTTAGCCCTGATAGAAGTCCGGACCGTGAGTACAAGGATTTGGAGTAGGTTTTCACTGTACTAATTTCACTGATACTGCACTTTATTAGGTTATGTTTCACTTTGCCGGAGCCTTAGCTGTCGGGCCACACACACTTCTTCTAGTTGGTAGTTGATCCTCACTGCAAATTTGATGCGGTATCCTTTCCAATGTCTTCTTGTAGTAGCTGACCTCCTTTGGTCGTTCAAACAGGATGATGCTGCGAATTTGGTTGAATTTTTCAACGTCACTGCGGTATCCTTGTGTTTTAATGACTTGGTTGTGCTGCTTTAGTTGACTTCTTTTAGTTCTTTTAGTTGACTTCTTAGTTGTACGCCATGTTGAAATTTCACCTATACTGCCTTTGAGCATCATCTCGACTTTATGCTCACGCTTGTGTATGTTTGCGTGTATTTTATGCTGTGGTGAACAGCTCGCCTGGTGTCTGTTGCTAAGAGCGTGGTGTCTGCAGCTCACTTGTGTAGATGTATGAGTTGGTCGAAAGGCTACACACTGGTAAATTTTAGGTTGCATTTCGACTGTTGGTTGATACTAAAGCAACTTATGTTGTTGCTCACTCTGAGTCTCCTTATGTCTGGTGGGGCCTACCCACTAGTAATATTTGAGTGGTTGATCGTCGTAGCACAATTGCCTCTATTTGCTACCTCGTGTTTCTTCTTTAAGTTTCAGGTATGGCAGAGATCACCATGCGCTCGTATTAACTCGGGTGGCGTATTTTCGTTGCTCACTGGTGTTCCTGTGTGAGTGATGAAATACCGGTTAGCCCATCGGTTACTATTCTTGCTCTGAGTAGCTGGTGGGTTCGCTCGTCGTTGTCACGCTAAGAAATTGGTGAAATCGCCCACAGCTGTCGCTCACTGGTGTCTATGTGTGCGTGTTAAAAATGTTGGCTGGGTGATTGGTTTATACCCCTGCTCTGAGTAAATGGTGAATTCGCTCGTTGTCATCGTGATGAAAATTTGATGAATTCGCGCACTGTTGCCATTCTGAGTAAATGGTGTATTCGCTCACTGGTGTCCATGTGTGAGTAGTAAAATGGTGGCCTGGCTATTCTCGTTCTGAGTAAATAGTGGATTCGCTCGTTGTCATCGTGCTGAGAATTTGGTGAATTCGCTCGCTGTTGCCATTCTGCGAATGTGGTGTATTCGCTTGCCATGGTCGCTCACTGGTGTCCATGTGTGAGTGGTAAAATGACGGCTGGGCTTTTCTTGCTCTGAGTAAATGGTGGATTCGCTTGTGGTCATCGTGCTGAGAATTTGGTGAGTTCGCTCACTGTCGCCATCCTGAGTAAATGTTGTATTCGCTCGCCGTAGTCGCTCACTGGTAAATGGTGTATTTTCTCATTATGAAATCCACATTGTTTTGTGGTGACTGTTTCCAACCGTCTCTCTGCCCATGCATTTACCTCATCGGTTAGTTTGGCGTGATTTTTCCGCTATTTTCTCGCCTGAAGCTAAATCTATATGAGAATGAGAGAAATTTATGAGTATCGAGTATATGTATGTGAGAGTGATATTTTCCTGGTTATTTCTAGCATTAACCTTTGTGGGTCCCTTGCTAAATGTTTAACCCTTTTAGGAAGCATGGTACTGGATATGATGGTTTTTTTACCACGTCCTTATTTTTTTAATTTTACTCGATTGCAGGAGTCTGTCAGACCATGTTTTATGACGATTTATGAATGCAATGTATACTTTCATTCATAAATCGTTCGACGATTAATGCCCTAGATTTAGCTAGGATATGATTGCTCATGCGATATTGTATTGGCTATTTTGCCAAAGTAAACATTTATGGTGTCTAGTTTTGCGGTTTTAGCACCTTTTCCGACTCTGGCTACTGCCTTAACCCTACCCGACCTTATACCTCGCCCTGACCATTATGTTTTAAATAATAAAATGTATGTTATAAAAAATATAGTTATTTTAACGACAATGTTTGTTTCATAAATCCATTTATTATCACTAACTCATTGCCGGCCTAAGGCCTTGGGTCGTTTGGCGAGGGTGTCAATCAACCCTGGGTGGATGAAATGAGTTTTATCAATATTTTTTGACATGTCTGGCGGCTTCACACCAACCCGTTCAGAGGGCTCATGGCTTTGTAACAGGTGTTTTTGGTGGCTGACCTTTTAGTCAGGCTGAAGTTCCAGCAGGTGGTCTTGGGGACATTATGTTTCTGCGCTTGGGTTCTATGGTATCGAACCGGTTTAATGCTACAAGAAAATTTACAATTTTTGCATTATATCATGAAGGTAAAATTTGCGTTACAAATTTTGTCCTTACATATGTATAAAAAAGCTTTTTTTATGAATACATGCGTTTTTGTTTTTTTTTTAAATATTATGTAAAATAGAATGTAAAAAGAATTAAATTTACTGTACGGTACAGTATTCAAAAAAATTTGATGTAAGAACACGTTGAGTTAAGTTTTTGAAATTTTCAGCATAAATTTATGTCAGTGTTTGGCACGTCATAGGCACGCGTGTTCGGCACAAATCGTTTTTTTTCACACAGACATGATCGGCAAGGTACACAAACGATGCGGCGTAGCAGGGACGCACTGCATAGCTGAGCGGTCAGTCGCTATATGAATTTCATGAAGTAAGGACCTTTTCGTTCAGTAGGACAATACACAAACAAAAATGTTTGCTAATTCTTGGGAATTTCTTTACTTTTTTTTAAATTCTTTTGAAAAAGCGCAATGTTACATTTGTCAAAGACAAATAGCTCAATGTAACAAATTTAACATACGGTCGCACTATCTGTCTTGTCATACACAATATGAGAAATTTGAAAATGAGGAAAGACAAACATGCATCCATAAGTTGCAAAAAAACTCCCAACAATTTTTGAAACAGCCTCCTTCTGTTGGCAATGCCAAACAAAGCGAAAAAATCAAAGGCATCTTATGTTGTTGCACTTTCATTATCAAAGCAATTGTGCCCATATAATGACGGTATTTTTGTACAAAATGTCTGTCAAAATATGTTAAAATGCTTTGGTAAGAATGGGAAAGATATGACCCAGCGAGTAGAAACGATACCATTATCAATCCGAACAGTTCTTCGTCGAACGGAAGAAATGTGCAGTTTTTTGTTTATGCGCGTACGAAAGCGCCTTGAAGAATGTGTCTTTTTTTTCTTTAGCTTAGATGAGAGCACTGATATTAGTAACAACAGTCAATTGGTAATTTCTGTAAAAACTGTACATGAGAATTTGCAAACACAAGAAGATTTCCTAGCTGTAGTATGCATGTATGTATGCATGAGTATGTAAACGGATAAACTTTGTAACAAGCAATTAATTAAAAAGTTTTAACATATGAGGACAAAAAAACTTACTGCTGTCTGCATAGATGGTGCAAAAGTGATGGTGGGCAAAAACAGGGGCCTCATTGGTCATTTGATAAATAACAATATTAACGTGTCATCATTTCATAGCATTATACATCAACAAGCTTTGTTTGCTAAAGTTCTATCTTTAAATGATGTTATGAAATTAAGTGTACAAATCTATACATATAAAAATGGATGTATGTATGTAGATATGTGGCTATGAGAATATGTGGCTATATCACGTAGAGACTACAAAAACGCTGAACCGATCTTTATAAAATTTTCAGAAAACCTGAAGCCACATCTTGCGAGTGTTCCTGTAAGGATTGGTAACGATTAGACAAGGGGGTGTGGTACATCCCATATAAGTCAAATTTGCGCTATCGATCATAAACCAAAAAAAGGATATATATTAGGCGGTTTTGGTCGTAAAATATAAGATTTAGTAATTTTGTTTATATGGTTACTGTCGGTAACTGTACAAAAAATGGGTGTGGTCGCAATATATATACGCCCTTTTTTCGAAATCATGGCAATTCCGGAGTCCTACACATTTTTATATTGAAACTTGCTGTGTAGGTGCCGCTCGTGAGTTATATCTTTAACTCACGAAATTAAAACGCCCAGCACTTCTATCATCAATCCATTAACTGTAAATTAACATAAATAAGAAAAGAAGTTTAATTCAATAAAATAATCCGAAATAATCCGGAAAATAATCAGAAATTAATTTTCACATTTATAAAAGTTTGTTACCAATTCATATTTGAACTTTACTAATTCAAAATAATATAAAAAGTATTCATCAAGCGTATGATTTTTACATTGAAACCTATTTGATAAGGAATATTATTATTAAGAGTCAAACGGATAATAATTACAGGGATACTTATGTGAATTATAGAACAAGTGGAAACAATTATGGATAAAAGCCAAAGCAGGGTTTTCAAAATTTCCAGAATTCTAATCCAGAAAGATTGAAAATGCGTTTCAGGTCACAAAATTTTAAGCCACAAAATTTTCAAAATTTTAGGCAATACCCAGAACCAAACAATGTACTTTTTAGACAGAACACACATTTTGGGCAAAACCAACAACCAAGCAATGTTCTTTTTAGACAGAACACACATTTTGGGAAAAACCAACAACCAAACAGTGTTCCTTTTAGACAAGACGCACAACAATTAATGGAGGTAGATAATATCTAGGTAGTAGAAAATTTTCGAGTAATGCCTCGGACAACAAATTACCCACAATGATTTTTACAATCGAATCTTATCCAGTTCGATGTCTTATTGATACTGGTGCATCAGTAACTTTAGGTAACATAAGTTTTTTAAAAATAAGTATACCATTTACCCATTAGAAAATCCACTTTTATTAAGAACAATAACAGACCAGGAGAAATTAAATTATGAGGCAATTGTTTTGGTTCCGGAGGAAATGAAATTGTTTGGAGAAACAATGGCAGCAAAACTTCGATATGATAATTGGTAGCAACTTTTTACGTGCAGTCGGTGCTGGGATTGAATTTTTTAGAAATCAAATAGAGATCAATGGTATAGTTATTCCTATCGAAAAGGAGAAAAATTGTAGTTTAAGTTACGACGAAATTCATATACTTGAAAAAAGTGAAACAAATAATTATACTCTTGATAATTTAGTGCCTAAGGAAGCTAATGAACAGGAAAAAGAAAAATTCTTAAAAAAAATAAAAATTCTTTTTACCAGGATGGTCAATTTTTATCTGCTGCAAATTGTGTTAAGCATAGAATTACTATTAACTCGAATAAACCGATTTATTCAAAAATTTATCGTTGCCCCCAAATGCATGAAAGGGAAATTGAAAAACAGATTAACGAAATGTTATCACAAAATATCATTAGACATAGTAAATCACCATATAATTCTCCGCTATGGATTGTATAAAAAAAATTGGTTAATTCTGGAGAAAGAAAGTGGAGGATTGTTATCGACTATCGAAGTTTAAATGAAGTAACTGTCGATAATAAATTCCCGATTCCAAATATGGAATCTCTTTTTTAAAAATTGGGGGAGCCAAATACTTTACAACTTTGGATTTAGCCAAAGGATTTCACCAAATTTTGGTTGACGAACACAATATAGAAAAAACGGCATTCTCTTTGCCCAAGGGCCACTTAAAATTCATTCGAATGCCCTTTGGATTAAAAAATGCCGCTTCGACATTTCAACGTATGATTGAAATTTAGACATTTTAGTCTTCTCCATTTCATTGGGGGAACATTTCGTTAACTTAAATAAAATATTTGATAAACTAAATGAAGCGAACTTAAGGATTCAATTAGATAAATGTAAACTTTTATCTAATGAAACAGAATTCTTAGTTAGTAACATCAGAAGGTATTAAACCTAACCCTTTAAAAATTGAAATAATAAAAAATTTAATTTACCAAAAACTGTAAAAGAAATTAAATCTTTTTTAGGCGTAACGGGCTTCTATAGAAGATTTATAAAAAACTATTCTACCAAAGCTAGTCCAATGATTAAGTATCTGAAGAAAGACGTGCAAATAAATCTTCTCGATGAAATGTATACAAACGCTTTTAATAAACTTAAAAACTTTTTAAGTAACCCTCCTATCCTGGCATATCCAAATTTTGAAAAAAAATTTGTACTAACGGCAGATGCTAGCAATGGAGCGCTAGGTGCTGTATTAAGTCAGGATGGAAGACCAATATATTTTGCTAGCAGGACTCTCAACAAACATGAAAGAAATTATCATACTTTAGAAAAAGAATTACTTGGTATAGTTTGGGCTGTAAAATATTTTAGGCCCATATGTTTACGGCATAAAATTTTTAATTCAAACTGATCACAAGCCTCTCATGGGGTTATATTCGTTGAAGGAACCCAATTCTAGGATAATACGATGGAAATTGATGCTAGGAGAATATGAGTTTTATGTAGAGTATATTCAAGGCAAAGACAACAAGGTTGCCGACTTTTTGAGTCGATTAAATGTTAATAATCAAATACCTCAGAAAGATAAGGACGAAGCTAATACAACGATCGAGAAAAATTTTAATTTAAGGAACATTTTTGAACTAGATGACGATGATGTCGATTCCATTCATGGTTCGGAAGAAAATCTAAACGAGCGTTTAAACAAGTGATGGAATTGTTAATAAATATAGAAAGCAAATTATAATTGTTAAAAGTAAAACCAAAGAACAAGAAGTTCTTTTCAGAAAGTATAAAATCATATACGAACAGGAATCAGAATTAAACAGAGACTATTATTTAAATGACTTATTTCGTCAGTTCATAAAAATAGGAACAATTAGCCTTTTTTTTCGAATTAGAAAACGATATATATAACATAATTCATCGAAAATTAATAAGCTTGTTTGGAAATGATAGTAATTTGGAATTTATAAAATGTAATAAATTGGCAATTGATATCGAAAACGAAGAAGAACTATTAGAAATAATTGAGAACGGACACAAAAAAACCAATCATAGAGGAATAATTAAGAGTTTTGAAAAAAATCCTAACTTTCATTCTAAATTAATTAACCCTCACGAGTTCTTTGTATGCAGGCGCATACAACTTGCAACTTAACTTGGTCATAGGTCATACATGCTTAGACGGATTACAATGAGAAATTAGTTAAACGTCTAATTTAGGGTAGGTTAACATATTGAAATAATTAAAAAAACTATTGGACAGTTCAGTGGTTCTGGACACGAAAAGTGTATGGGTGCGCATACACAAGAATCAATACATAACTTTACATGTCCAAAACAACTTGTAAGGACCAAAATTTGCACTACAAATTTTGCCTACATATTTTAAAATCAAATTGTAAATTTTCTTTCTAGTACAAAAGCAATCCGATGAACTGAATTTCGAAGAACTCGTGAAAACAGACACTATCCCCGCCGGGAGTTTCTTTCCAGGCTAAAAAGGGTCCGACACCCACCACATCTGTTACAACGGCCGGAAAGGCCATCAGAACAAGTTGGTGCAAGGTCACCAGGCCATTACCCGGTGTGCCGAAGCGTTATAAATTAACCACGACGAACGCCTACCTCAAAAGGTCAGAAACCTAGCCGTGCAAATACACGGATGAACTTATAAAGCAACCAAATAATCTAAACAGCCACTAGATAACGCGATATTATTTGTAAAATACTTTATTAACTTAGCAATAAAAATAACTCGCATATGCGCAATAAATATTGTAAATATTTGTCAATGGACAAGTGGCTTTATTGTCCAATAAAGCACCATTGAAAATCAAATAATCGCTGTTTTAAAATAAATAAAAGGGCTGAGTAAAACCATATAAATGTTTATTATTTCTACCTAATAAATAGTACGGTCAGAAACACTACTGCAAACTTTTAATATACAAATTCATGAGATAACGATTCATGCATGAAAGCGGTTTAAATTCATGCACGAATCGTCATCCATCATGATCAATGAGGCCTACAGGGGTGTTTTAACATAAAACACTAGCCACGGGCAAGAAACATCTAAGTCAAGGCAGGTCGATAGTGGGGTTAAGGGGAAATGTGGTGATAGGCCACCGAGGGTTAACATTATAATATGAACAACAAACGATTATTCACATACATACCCATACACTCACATTTTCCTCTTTATCTCGTAGTGAGCAAACTAGACACCCAAACCTAACGGGAGAGTCACGCCAGGCGGGCAAATAGGGAAAATTAATGGAAGTGGTCAACATGGTACAGTCGCGCCAGCGACATCGAGTTCCCTTAGCGGCATCTACATCGCATACACGGACATCAGAGAGCACCAAAGAGAGTATGTACCCGAGGAACGACGAAGCCACCTAGTCGGGGAAAATTAGCTGAGACCATAACAGTGAGCGGCGACGACCCGACCATTCACTCAGAGCGGAGAGCGGAGTACGATCGGCGCACTGCCATACCGACACATCGGAACCATGCAACAAATCGGCGCTCAGAGCGGGAGCCGAATAGCCGAGTCATGCGCACTAGTCAACATGTCAGAAAAGCCACCAACACATCGACAAAGTAGAGCGCAAAACAAATCGGCGCTCAGAGCGGGAGCCGAACAACCGAGTCATGCGCACTAGTCAACATGTCAGAAAATTCACTAATACATCGACAAAGTAAAGCGCAAAAATAAATCGGCGCTCAGGGCGGGAGCGAACACATCCCCAACCAGCATCATGCCGAATCACCTATACACACACAAGAATGAGCAGGGGAGTACAAAGAACGACAATATGATAACCAGCAGAACAAACGAGAAGGGAACAAAACTACAAAACTACAAAATCACCATAATGAAAGAATTATGGATCATCGAAAAGAAGAAGAATCATTTACGCAGTCAACAACATCCGACTGTAGCCTATATAAGGCGGAGAGAAAGGAAAATCGAGACAGTCAGTGAAGAACAGAGTCAGTGAACAGACCGCGGAATTTTAATTCGTCAAGAAGTAATCTCTATAAAGTGTAAAGTACAGTCAGCCAAAAAGCAGGTATCTCAGTGAAAACCAAGTCAACGGAGGCAAGGACGCTGCAGCTATTTTAATAAAGTTCAGCAGCCTGAAAGGAATACTTTACTCCTCGACCACTAGGACTTCACGGTAAAGGACACCTCTTACAGGATAAGTTCACCGGAACTTTGCCGAACCAGGGAGTAAGACGAAAGCGTATGTGTGTGTGTGTGTGTGGACCGGTAGCGAAGACGCCAGACCAGTGAATATAAAGAGATAAATTAAGGCCAGTATAAACTCTCTACCCTCCTAAATCCTTGAATTTGCAAAGTTCTCGTATTTGTTTAATCGGTTCTTTGCAAATTCCTCAAATTCCAAATAAATACCATCTAACCCCATCCTAAAGTTTACCAAAGGACGTGTTCGCTTAACCGACTTTGGTAAATTTACTCCATTTTTTCCATTCCGGTTACCTACCTACAATTATACTGCCGGCAAGCTCATCGCACGCCTGGCTCACACACTGACTCGCAAAGGACATCAAGGAAAAAACCATCAGAATCGGCATCACCAATCAAGCCACACCATTCGGGACTCGGTGATATTAACAACATTTTCTTTCCTTTATTATCTTTTTTTTTTCCTCCACATATCTTAATTATAACTTTGATATAAAACATATATAAAACGAAATATTTATTTTATTCGCCATTTGGCGAATATATTGAATTAAATGATAGCCCCAAAAATTTATTAAACAATCGGTATTTCGAAAAGAAATAACCAACAGGAAAATATTTAATTCCTGCACGCAATAACCCTAAATTAACGTAACTTTGAATTCTTGAAACCACGAAAATTAAAATAAATATTTAAACAAAACATTTCCAAGTCAAGGATGATCACATTATTGAACTTCCTTGACTTCGTAAATTCCAAATTAATTATTTTGCCTTTGAATACTTAGGATTAGCCGCATTATTTTAATTGTAAAATTAACCATAACGATTTTCATTTAAACCCTTTTGGGCCTCCGGTAAAATAAAATAATTATAAGATTTGTTAACGAATTTATTCAAATCAACCAAATTATTATTGCAGGAATCGGTTATTTACTTGAAATAACCTTTTGTATCGCTAATTAGACCATACCATGTAAGAATTGTTTACATTTAATTAAAGCCTAAATAAATAAAATTGTAACGTGATGAATAAAACTGAAAGCGTCTGATTTGTGTCTCAAAATAGTTAGAAAAGAATATAAATTTTGGAACGACCCCTGGACAGCCGCTTTGCTGTCCCAGCTATAGAACGCCGGAAAGGCGGTACGTTACAAACTGAACTGTGAAATATTTGTTTGAACAAAAAAAAAAAAATAAACAAAAACAACAAAAAGCTACTCACGATTTTGTTGGTGCATTAAACACATGCAATATTTGCGATTTCTGACTCGTTACATAGTATTTGTGTATGCGTACGCATACAATGGAACCGTTTTGTCTAAAAATTTAAGCAAGCCGTCAGGGGTTAAACACATCAATAAATACATCAATGCTTGCCATATTTGTTTGGAAAATAAACATGATAGGAAACCCATTAAAAAACTTTTCAATCTCACTGATACACCTGATAAACCCAATCAAATTGTACGTATTGATATTTTTGAGGTACACAGAAATCGTTGAAAAATGCTTTCATTGCATATGATATATCATACGTTGTCATTAATGGGTTAAAAGACTGGCCTTGAGCCTTATTGATAGCTATTGCGAAGCAGACTTGCATGTTTATAAAAAAAAAATATTTGAAGGGTCATGTCAAAGGCACAAGTCATTGCAAAGCAAACCTGTGCGTGAAGGTTTAGGCTTTAGAAGTTGAAGGAAAAATTCGTAGGTATCATTGGTGTGCTAACCAGATGCGGGTCTTGTTAAAATAATAGCTTCAATTACTTTTATTTAAAAATAAACGCTTATTAATAATTCCGAAGCTATGGAACATTGTTTGCTGTCAGTATTAGAACGAATATTTCCAGGAAAATTAATTATTTAATATTGTAGTGAATTATAAAAAGCATTCTATGGAATAAACTCCTTTCAAACTTTAATTTAAGAAATGGTTCATCCCTTTTAAATACTTCTGAGCAACATCGGATTGAAAAACGCTAAAAATTTTATATATATACTATCTAATCTAAAAAATGCCATACAATAACTAAAATTATTTTTGTATCAAAATTAATTATTTTGATAACATTTTTGGTAATTCTTTTACTGTTTTATAAATTTTAAGTTATTGAGGTATTAAGTACCATTGAGGTAATTCGCACATTTTGGCAGAGGCCTAAAAATCTTATAAAGAGTTGTTGAACTGAATTCAATATCATGTGATACATTTTAAAGAGGATGCAAATATTTCACTTTCCTTCAAATTTTTTGGGCGACCGAACTTTGGATTCCTAAGATATATTATAAAGGTAATTTTTTTGCTATTTGTTTTTTCAGCAAACATTTTTTGGCGCCTCACGAGTGATTCGTAATACGTGGCAAAGCCTAAAATACTCAGTAAGGTTTGCCATTTTACCATATATAGACTTACAAACGAACAGCCCTTGCAAATCATTGAATATTATTATCAAAATTCGTGCTCTGTGAGTAATGTGTTTCGCAAACTTCGTTCATTTTATGGTCGTCATAATCGACCTACCGAACAGGCAATTCAAGCTATTGTGACCAAATATGAACTGGACAGTTACTTTTCGCGTAGTCTTTTTGTGGTGGAGCAAAATTATAAGAATTAAGAAACACAATTAATTATGTAAAGTGTTTTAACAATTTTATTTTGGGGTTATTGCCGTCATGTCCAATTGCCAGCCACAGGTCCAATTGACAACACAGGACACGTCTGGAAATCCCGTCTTGAAAAAAATTGTTAACGGTATATGCCGTCTTGTCACTACATTTTGCTTTTAGTTTGACTCCATATGCTGTTTTGTCCGCGAATGTGTAAAAGATTCTTGAAGATAAGCTTCGGGGAATAGAATTGACGGACATAGGAAATCTACCAAAACAATATTTTGGATTAATTACTTTGGAAGCGAATACTTTACAGTGGCTGCGGATTTTTAAGGAATTTTTGAAAAATGCTTTCAGCGCGTATGATATTTCATACATTGTTACTAATGGGTTAAGATGTTTATATTTACTTTTACATAAGATATTATATCGAAAATTCAATCTAGAAAGCATGAAAAAAGCCTGTAAGAACCATATTTGGCAGGCAAAATATGCCCTTACAATTAGGCCAAAGGCCTCATCATATCAGCTACAACAACACACTCAGCCAGAACAACACACCCAGACAGAACCATCCATCACCAGACCTGCAAGTATTTTTATAACTATGTTCCTTATAACTTATATATATTTATAGTTATAACTTTACTACTAATCATATAAGGAGTATAATATAGATTAGCGTTTGAAATATTTTTCATTCAATTTATTATTTAATTTAATTAAATAATCTAGGAACCTACTATTTAATTTAATTCCATTTTTTTCTAGTATTTAACTTACTACAATTAGGACAAAAGTTTACTTAAATATTCAACGATTATTACAATTAAAATAATATATTAAGTTTTACTTTGGCCCTAAGCCTGTCACCAAAGTAATATAACATATATTAAACATGCAGTGTCTCAAAACAAATACATTTTATCAATTGAATATTTAATTAAATACACCTTAATAAAATACCAAATTTCAACAAACATAATTCTGCATGTACATATAAAGCCAGAAAACAGTATTTCTAAAATTAGATAATAAGTTATTTTAATACATTTATACTAATCAAAACAACTCTGGGTATCTAAAATAACATAACAGAAAATCACTCAAACGAGCAAATATTTTCATAGCATAAATAAAAGCTTTCGATCAACCGGAACGAAACTCACTCAAACGAATAGAATATTATTGATCAACAAATAAAAGGTTTTAATCACATCAGAAAAAACAAACATACCAAACGTATTAATAAAAGCTTTCGATACAACAACAAACACACATGCACGAAAGCTATAACTCAAAATAAATCAACGAAAACTGAGCTGCATGCGCTCATATTAAATAACTTAAGAGTCAGTTGTTTTTTAGCTCTCGAACCAGACAGTTGAGTTGTTTCTTTTACTACTCACTTTTTCCCTTCACCAACACTTTCCCCTTACCTTCATTGGAAAAATCTAACACAAGGCTCCAAGAGTGACACTCTGGTTGAGTTAGATTTCCCCCTTTGACAGTGTTGAAGACCCTAGCCTCTCCGTCAAAACTATTCACCTTTTTCCCCTCTCCATCACTTCCATTCTCCTACGGTGTTACGTGAAAGCTCAGCATCAATACATGCAAAGCTCGACAAACGGTACAAGCAGTCACGCCACAACCGAAAAACGGAAAGTACCGTACGTTAGCTATTCAATCATTCGGCGTTTTCGTCACAAAATCAAGGTGACTACTACAAAGCGATGAGACTTTACCATCGCGAGTCAACACGACCACCAACAACAACAATGACATCACCTCCACCACACACACGCATACATACGCGTCTATGTAGCTTTAGCTACCCAGAGCTTATACGAATAAGCGAACAATATTGCGAATTGTTCAAACATAATATAAATCTAAGATGAACTAAGAAATTAAAATACAAATAAAACATACATTTAATCAACAAATCAAACAAAACCTCCTACTTATTCTTGATTTCGAACCCTGGACAGCCGATGAGGATACCTCAGCTGAAAAACGTTGTAACGCCCCCAGGAGGTTCGTTACAAGAAGCGCCCGAGCAGAGACTGCGCAGCGTTCCACAACATAATAATTATAAAATAAATAATAATTAAATAAATAATAATAAAATAAATAAAACTAAAAAAATTAAATACTAGGGAACTCAAAAATAAAACTAAAACGAATCATCAAACGCATAAAACGCAAAACATCGATTCAAAGTGCAATCGCTTTCACAGCAGACAGCGACTTACTCGCCAAAACGCTTCACAACAAGCAATCAATTCAAGCTGCAAACGCTTCCGCAGTAAGCAGCAACTACATCAAACGCTTTTAACAGAGCGAAACTTCGGAAAATATATAAAGTCAGGATTAAAAAAAAAGAATTAAAAAAAATATATAAGAGAAAAAAAATAATAATAAAAATAAGAAAAAAAAACAACAAATAGAATATAAGAAAAAAAAATTAAAAACATATAGAATATATAAAAAAAAGAGAATAAGAAAAAAATAATAATAAGAAAATAAAAGAAATTATAAATAAAGGGGAAGAAAAATACAAATCCCAAATCAACAGAAATCGTCGGCAGCAAAATCATTACTACCCCAACGAGGACCAGATAGCCACCTCAGCTACAACGATTATCACAACCAGGGAAAATATGACCACCATTCGAAGAACATGGGTCTATGGATTGCGAAAAGACAACCTTCTCACCTACTTAACCGAGTTCGAACTTGACGTTGCAGGCACGGTCGAAGAGCTACGCAAACGGCTCACAGCATTCATCAACGACGGTGAATACCCTAAAGAAGTCATTAAACGGCTACTAGATTTAGAAGCCAAACACGCACGATCTGTATCACCCAGCATACCGATTACCAGAGTATCCACAAACGATACCTCACGCTTGAAAGCACCTACTGCAGACACATCACAAATACCTGCATCACACATCGCCGGCTATTATGAAGAGACGTTTTCTAGGCCTACAATGTCAACATTTGCCACCTACGCTACTACCATTGACCAAGTGCGGAGATAGGACCTCAAATACGAGGGGGGTCAAGACCCAATCGGCTTCACCGAGCGACTTGAGGAGCTGGCGGAAGTTTACAGCATCTCAACCACTTTTTGCCACGAACTATGCTAGAGCTTCTGAGAGGCAAGGCGGCACTTTGGTTTAAAAACAATAACCAACAGTGGAACGACTGGGCATCTTTCAAAACGGAGCTCCTACGGTTTTTCCTGCCACCACGCTACGCAGAGCGTTTAGAAGATGAAGTCAGGCGACGAATTCAACAGCCGAAAGAACGCTTCAAAGACTATCTCTTGGCTTTGCAAAATATTACACGCCATGCTGGATACACGGCATCACAGCAGCTGGAATGCATTTACCACAACATGCGCCACGAGTACCAGCTAAACATACGTCGAAAGGACTTCGACACATTAGCTGAACTCACCGCCTTAGCTGACGACTTTGAATGGCTCGAATCCAATCGAAGCCATCAACCACCTCATTACCAACACACCTCGAACCAACGAGCAGCACAAATCAGTACGCCACGGAACAGTGACGAACGACACCAACTAGCCATCCTAGGGCCTGACTCTAAGGTCAACGCACAAGCATGCCGACGTTGCGCGCAAGAAGGGCATACATCGGGCCGATGCACAAACGAACGAATCTACTTTTGTTGGGAGTGCGGCCAACGAAATCGACGCACCATTGATTGCTGTTACAGTAACGATTCGGGAAACTAAAGCCGGTCACGCCAGCAACGGGGACGGGCGTAGCCAAGAATTCCTCTTCCCCTACCCAACAGCGCCATTAAGTATCATTTACAATCGCATCACAGTCACTATAGTTTTAGAGGGTGAGCTGTTCGATGCAGTCATCGACACCGGTGCCACCCGCAGCTTTATCAGCGAACTCATCGTAAATGAGTTAGGTAAACCACACAACTTACATGCTACAAATAAGCTCGTCAATTTAGCCGACGGCACAACTAAACTTATCACTGAAGAGATGAAGGCTTCCATCCGACTTGGAGCACACACTTGCAACATCGCTCTACTAGTCTTACTAGACGCGATAAACGACTGCATACTGGGTCTTGATTTTCTCCAGAACATGGGAGCCACCTTAGACGTAGGTGGACATACTCTCACTTTGAGAAATTCAGTAACAACACCGTCCACAGGAGCTATCTCTATTGGTACCATCATGCAAAGCAACGCACCATTACCTGCCGAAACATCGACAATATATCACAACCGGAACAGACTATCAAAGCACTATCAACCGCGCAAAATCGAATCACTACCAGCACCCACACGCTATCAACCGCATCACACTGGGCCGCTAGGATCACACTCACACTACTAGCCACGACATAGTACTGGGCCAGCAGCGCCAGACTCAAAAAACACTGGGTCATCCGTGCCAGACTCACCAACAGTGCGCTATCAACCGCGCCAAACCGAGTTGTCACCACCACCCACACGCTAACAACCGCATCACACTGGGTCGCTGGGATCACACTTAACCCACCAGCCACGACATCGTACTAAGACAGCAGCACCAGACTCAAAACACACTGGGCCAGCCGCGCTAGACACACCAACAACGCGCTATCAACCGCGCCCAATCGAGTCGTTAACAGCACCTACTTGCTAACAACCGCATTAAACTAGGTCGCTAGACCTCTCATACCAATCACTCGTACCAACCACTACATCAGTCTAGGCCAGCAGCGCCAGACTCAAAACTCACTGGGCCAGCCGCGCCAGACATATCAGCATCACGCTATCAACCGCGTCATAAAATGCTACCAACACTACATTCACAGCCATCACGCAAAGTCACTTGGTCAGCAGCGCCAGACACACCACTCGCATGTGCAGAGTCACTAATAGCATACGACAACCACATAAGGTCACTAATAGCATACGACAACCAACTGTTAGTATCAAGCGACCCATCAAGGAATAAAGATACGACCAGCCAGCAAAACCACGGACCGCAACAGACAGCACACTCACCAGAGCCCATATCAGCAAATGATGCCTATAAGAATTTATCGCTCATCCAGTCCCAACAAGAGATCATCGACAAAAAGAACTGTGTCAAAAATAAAGGCAAGCGAACATCAGTCAATAAGCTTTGGCAACAAGTGCATGTCAAACCACAACATGTAAATTGCAGTACACCTGTCCTTCGGGCCAAAAGCAAACTTTTGTGCGCGGCACTACCCGCGTCAACAACTGGGACCCGCGGCGGCATCCGCGTGAACAACTGTGGGAGGCATGGCACTACCCGCGTCAACAACTGCGACCCGCGGCAGCATCCGCGTGAACAACTGTGGAGGCGCGGCACCGCCCGCGTCAGCAACTGGGACCCGCAGCACCAACTGCGTCAACAATTGGGAGCCGTGGCCTCATCCGTGTCGAAAATTGAACGTAACTCGCGGCCTCACCCGTGTCAAAAACTGAACGCAAACCATCGTGGCCTCAACCGTGTCGAAAACTGAACGCCAATAGCGGCCTCACCCGCATCAAAAACTGAACGCAAAAAACCGTGGCTTCATCCGCAGCAAAAAATATGAAAACTTTTGTGCGCGGCACCACCCGCGTCAACAACTGGGATCCGCAGCCGTATCTGCGTGAAAAACTACAATTAAATGACAGTAAAGTCAAGACCAAAACTAAAAGCCACAACCTGGGAGCCAACTGCATCATAGTCACGATAAATGTAGCCTCCTGGCCAAGCCCTACATCAACGCAACGTCTCATGATATTTGCAGCATTAGATTCTACACCAGCAGCTAACCAAGCCAATGCTACATTCACCAAATTTGACAACCTGCATAATTGCATCGTTTTCTATGATATATGCAACTATAAAAGTTGCATCATCTCATCATGTCTACGATAAATGCAGCAGTATTTGCAGCTTTGCATCAACAGATCGTCTTCACGATAAATGCCATAGCTACACTTACACTCACCGGACTTAACAACTTGCATCATCACATCGTTTTAATGATATGTGCAACCACAGCTACAAGAGTTGTACCATCACGTCATTTCTACGATAAATGCAGCAGTACTTTCAGCTTTGCATCAACATATCGTCTTTACAATAAATGCCATAGCTACACTTACACTCACCGGACTTGACAACTTGCATCATCACATCCCAACAAGCAAGAAAAATATTTTTTTCCAAGCTTGAAGAAAAATATCAAAATATCAATCCATTAATTCCAACATATTCTTACAGAGGTTTGTAGATGAATTGGTTACCTTTTTGAATACGGGACTAGCTTATAGAGGAAAGCATTTCAAGATTAATTGTCGCTCAATCATTTGTGATGCACCAGCTAGATCTTTTGCGCTCTCAATAAAGAGCCATAGTGGATATTTTAGTTGCCTAAAATGCACACAAAAAGGTGAATCAGTCAATCGGAGAATGATATTTCGCTATGGAGAGTACGTACCTCTAACAAATTCTGATTTTCGTTTGCATTTGGATGAGAATCACCACAAAACCTTGCATCCGATTTCAATAAAGAGCTTACCTATTGACATAGTGAAATCATTTCCTAATGATTACATGCACGTAGTTTGCCTAGGTGTTACTAAGACTCTTCTTATAGGGTGGGTCAAAAACAAAAATCAGAATTTCTCGTTAGAAAAAGAAAAATTATAAAACTCAATTCAAGCCTAGAATTTTCGTACAATCAAATTCCCACGGAATTTGCAAGGCGCCCACGTAGCTTAAGTGATATTGATCGTTTTAAGGCCTTAATGCCTTAATCGTCTCAATGCTGAGTCCAGGAATATGAATTTTACTACAGGAAAAGCTGTGTGTAGAAAACAGCGACTGTGCAGACAAATTGCTTTATGAATTTTTCAAAAATATTCCTCCACTTTATGATAATTCGTTTCTCACATTTAATTTTCATTGCTTAAGTCATCTGGGAAGTGACGCATTAAACTTTAGCAGCTTTGAATCAATAAGCGCATTTAAATTCGAAAATTATTAAACACAATTATTATACACAACAACAAAACCCATAAACGGCCGTTTGAAATCAGTGAATGCAAAACATTTCCTTTTGTCTATAAAAAGGCCAAATAATTACTATGCCATAAAAAGAATAATATTTCAAGTTCGTTCTATCACTCACTGCAATGGTAACACACAGTAAGAATCCAATGAAGTTATGAATTTAACTGATTTCCTTACTTTACCAATTAAATCCAGTAATTTTGGCATACAATCTTGCAACTAACTTGAATTTACTAGCTCAATATATAAACACAATTTAGAAGAAATTAAAGAAAAAGTCGTCATGCTTAACAATTTTGAAGAAAATAAATTTCTGTTTTTACCTTTAATTCATATTTAGATGAACTTCAATGCTTATTTTCAAAACCGCTATGGAGTCCGATTCACATTTGGAGATATCGGAGATATCGTTACCAAAAAAGGTAAGATTAATTTAAAGTGTCTTTAGATTTTCTTTTATTCATATGAAGATATTAATTAACTATTTTTCCATACGATAATTAATAACTTTAAATTATTTATTTCAGATTTAAATGAGTTGAAAGCACATTTTGAAGCAAGTACGATTATTTATTCGAAATTTGTTTAGATTCTTCCTAAATAATGGAAAATTACTTTTTGCAGAATTTCTCAACTTAATAGCACAAATTAAGAACACTTAAAATAAAATTTCGAAAGGTACTTTTTGAAGAAAAAATATAAAAATTCTTTACTTTTTACAATATTCTAGAGCAGGAAATAACACAAAAATTACTTAGACGTGCCTTAGAGGAAATAAAAACAGTTTCACTATCAAGTACCAAGGAACCCAATCGACACGCTGTGCTGCCTAAAACGCCATTCGGTGATAAGGCAGAATTCAATGAATTTGAGAACAAAATCCAACCGTCTGAGGATAAATTTGTGGACTTAGTAAGTTACCCTTATGATATTTGAATAAAACAAACTATTTTATTATATAAACAAATATTAATAAACATTTTTAAAGGTTGCGGAACTAACTACTAAAACTTGCAGCAGTTCGATATTATTCATAAAGGAAGCTTGGAGAAATATGGTTACCGATGAAGTTGCTAAACATTTTTCCTGGCAGGGAGCTGGAGAAATAAGCCATTTTAGTATTACGGCTGCTGTAAAACGTAATAATTATTGTTTCAGTTTTAAAATAACTATACTTATACTTGGTTTAATTCAACAGAGGCATACTGTCAAAAGTACGAAGCAGGAACTGATGAAGAGTTCCAAAAAACGTGCATAAGGTTTTTTCAACAAGCCAATAACCGGCTTACCAAAATACTGAACTACTCTATGAAGCAGTCGAAATAGCTATAACTATAACTGATAACTATTATTCTATTTTTTATAGTAAACAAAAGTAACAGGAACTGAATTTATAAACTGAAATACACTAATTTATTTTATACTATTTTTTAAATAACCATAGGTAACCATAGGCTCGTTGAATAGGTAAGAGCATACCCTTTCTTTTCGTACCCATAATAATTAGTTTTGTTATTAGTGATTACAAAATCACTACTTTTTCATGCCAATTTTTACAACTTCGGACCACTATAACTTCTAAATGAATTGCGAGCGGCCTGAAATTTTTCCGGATTTGGACTTAAAAGGTTCTTGCCCCTCTTCCAACCAGAACACCGATTGGTACTCTTTTAAAGAGTCCTCAAGTGGCCTTTAAAAATATAAACAAAACCAAAAAAAAACCTATATTAATGGACCAACCAAAAAAAAAAATAATGAATGAAATATTACTAAAACTCACTCATAAAACTCAAAGGTGAAAGTCTTCAATTGACACAACAACAACCAAGACACTATCTTTAGGTGTTATTTGATATGTCTTCTGATACCCTCCATCCATGATTCGTAGGGTAGTTTTTATTACGAATCCAGACAATTTAGAGATTTAAGAATTCATGACTTGATGTCAATTAAAAAATATAGGGTTTCTCAAATAATTTCTCTTTTATTAATAACATTTGTTTTTCTACAGAAAATATACTATAATTCAATGTCATAACAGCATGAAACTGATAATACTTGCTTTTAACTTAAATAATTTCGAATATAATAAAGGCTTTTTTCTTAAGTAATTCAAGCCCAGACTGTTTTGCTTTACTTAGTTTAGAATACGAATTCAAAATATAACCAGATCATACCAAATAGGATGCTACGAACTAGCGTGAAAAAAAAAGAAAAGCAAAAACAAATATATATAGACATAGGTATAGCATACTTAGTTGTGCTAGAATAAAAACAATATTTTCTTTGATAACTTAAAGTTGTTTTTTTTTTGTCTTTGACTTTAATAAATATTTATGTACTTTAAACGCATTCCAATTTAATTTACTTGTATTGAATTCGTTTACAATTGCCTTCATTTAAACAAAGACAATGTAACTTGCTGAAATTTAACCGGGACTCACAGGAGATAACCCACTGTGCAGAGTTATTACTTCAGTACTAATCAAAACAAAACAAAGAACCAAAATCATTATAGTAACAGTAAGATAGTGACAAGAAAAAAAAATCAAATAAAACAATGAATGAAAGCTTTCTGGTATAAGCAAATCTTAGCAAAACTTCATTGAGAACTTTTTTAAAAAGTCTCCACTTTTACGCGACGATTTACGCTACAACAACTATACTGCATTAAATATTAAATATTAAAGCTCCTGAGCGAGAACGAGCGCGACATGACGATCATCATATGTTCATTTTCTCCGTAAGTACATAAACAAAAAAAAATGTTCTTTTTTTTATATATTTAAGGTAAACATTAATAATTTTTGCACTAATCTTTAGCAAAAAAAAAAAAACTGATCTTATGTCAAGGATACTTTGATTCGATTAAGAAAATTTGAGCATTTTGGTATTTAAAGTTAGCAGTAGATAGACAATAAATTAAAATGTTGATGACTTACTTGTAATACAGGAACATGTTGCAAGGCCTTACAGAATGTTGCTGCTGCAGTTAGGGCTGGAGAAAAAGTTTATAAGTTAACTATGATGAATTATTTCTGCTCAATTGTTGGGTTAACGTTTAATAGGACTTAAGAACCGAATTTTTGTTTTCTTTTTTGGTGTTTTCTTTTGGGTTTGTTTTGTCTCTTTGTTTTGTTTTCGTTTTCGTTTTATCTTTTCAGCACAAAACGGCTAGCATAGCTATCGCTGTAATTCTTTTCAGCCAATATATATGTATCAATTTTTCCTTGTGATATTATTATGTTAAATTTCCGCGATTATTTCTAAAATATTCTAAGCTTAAGTATTTAATTTAGGTATACATACTCATTAAGTAAACTTTTTTTTTATTTTATACCAATAATTAGCCATTTTACAACTACTTTTAAAGCGCTTTTAACACTCTTGTTCATACGGAAATTAGGTTTCATTTCACTTTATACACCTAATCTTTACTACCAAATTTGGAAGCATTGACAGGTTGTACGACCGTGTATCCCCTGGACCAACCAAATTTTTGGTGGGGGACCATTGACGAGTTATATATAAAAGTTATATATCCCGATTTACCGGGTGTCAAATAACGTTTTGAAATTAGAATCAATCAATTATTATTCTTAAATATCTCTTTCAACAATATGGACAAAAATAGAAAAAAATTGACAAGACAATGCACGTTACATAACCAGATAAGATAACTGTTTTCACGGTAAGCTTAGCTGGAATGATCCATTGTTATGGCCTTATATCTTTGGCATGAAACGTACCAACCAGTTTACCCTGCAAGTCATCTTAAATATAGTAATTATTGCCGACCTTTTCTCTAACTCGAGCTTTAATAAAAGAAGGACTTAGTTTTGCATTGAAGTTCTTTTCAGCATTGCTTTGTGCAAAGTTTCTACGAAAAACTTCTTGGTTTTCTTGAAACGATACAAGTCTTGGCCGCAAATTATATTGTTTAACATTTTTTTCATACGCTTTTTTAATATTTTTACGCACATCTTCCCTTAGTAACGTTAACTTGTCTTCAAATTTTAAAGACACACTGGGTTCCCCTAGCAATTGTAAATTTTTTAGTAATTTGTAATGGGAACCATGAGTAATCATGTTGAATCCGTATAGAGATTGATAAGGGGAACAACTTATACTCTGGTGTATTGAATTTCTAAGAGCACAAGATATACTTCCTAAGTTTTCATCCCATTGACGATGGTCTTGTTTTATATACGCTCGAATAGCAGCAATAAGAGACCGATTTACTCTCTCTGATGCATTGCTTTGGGGTGAATAGAAAGCGGTATAAACGTGGTTTATTCCAAATTCTGTTAAAAATGCATTAAAATCATTGGCTTTAAATTGACTACCATTGTCACTTATAAGCAGTTCGGGAACACCATATAAATAAAAAAATATTGTTTTTGAGGAATTCTTGGATTTTCGCAGCAGTGAATTTTTTTAGAGGGCAAAGCCAGTGAAATTTGCTAAAATGGTCAACAACAATCAAAAGACCGATGTTACCTATTTTACTCCTGGGATACGGACCTAAGATGTCTACGTATAGTCGTTGAAAGGGGCGCACTGAAAGCGCTTAACTACCCATTGGGGGTTTCAGAGAAAAATTTGGCGCTTTGGTTGACTTACAAATGTCACAGTTACGAATGTACTCGCGCACATCCATTACTAACCCTGAAAAATTTCTTCGGATCAGATCTGTAGTCTTCACCATTCTTCCATGAGAAGCAATAACATTATCATGCGCTCTTCTTATAACATCTTCTCTCAATTTTTTTCGGAATCCACAACTTCCAAGAAGCTATTTCTTGCAATTCAATTCCACTAGCATATTCCGTTCGAATATATACAAACTGATCTACCACTTTTAAATCAGGCAGTTTTGACTGTTCTTGTCTAATTCATTTTATTAAATTTAAATAGTCTTCATCAAAAAAATGTTTCGACTCTAAGTCAACTTCTTGCCCTACAAATTCAACACTCATAATTTCACTTTCTGGAAGTCTTGACAAGGCAGCGGGTACAAAGTTTTCTTTTCCCTTTCGATGGCTAATTGAGAAATTGTAGCCTTGGAGTTTGAATGCCCATCTGGCAAGTCTACCACTTAAATTTTGTTGGCGCATTAACCACACCAAACTTGCATGATCCGTTATAACTTCGAATTCTTGCATCTCAATGTAGCACCGAAACCTTTCAATGGCCTCTATAGCCACTAAACATTCTCGTTCGGTTACGCTATAGTTTCTTTGAGCTGTATTTAGTTTTTTGGACATGTAAGCTACTGGTTTTTCTGAACCATCATCGGTTAATTGAACTAAAACGGCGCCAATCCCATAATTACTGGCATCACAATGAAAATAAAATTTTTTCGAAAAATCCGGATTTATGAGCAGTGGAGCTGATGTAAGACGGATTTTCAGAGTATTAAAAGCTGACTGAGCTGCTTCTGTCCATTGAAATTTTTTCTTCGTTGATAACACTTCCGTGATTGGAAAGGATACATCAGCAAAATTTGCAATAAACCTACGATACCATCCACATAAACCTAAGAAACCTCGAAACTGTTTCAAATTCTTTGGAACTGGCCAATTAAGGATCGAGTCAATTTTTGAGGGATCAGTTACTATCCCTCCCTGACCTATAATGTAACCCAACGTAGTTAACTTTGGTAGTTAATGTCAAATTTGCTTGTTTAAATTGCTGTGCTATTCTCACTAAAATTTCTAAATGCTTATCGAAATCTTCTGAAACTATATACAAGTCATCAAGGTATCCGAAGACGCAATGTCGAAGATCAGCTGGAATAATTTCATCCATCAATCTGCACATCGTAGACGGGGCACTACATAATCCAAATGACATTGTCACAAACTGGTATGAAGGTCTTCCCGGTACCGTGAAAGCTGTATACTGTTTTGATTCTTCAGTTAACGCAATCTGCCAGTATGCATCTTTCAAATCTAGTTTCGTAATTAAATTAGCTTTAGGCAATCGTGCAAAAATACCTTCTAAACTGACCAGCGGATAAGCATCCTTTTTAGTCAATGAATTAAGCTTTCTTGCATCTAGACATAACCTCACTTTTCCTGGTTTTATCACTAACCTCATTGGTGAACTCCAAGCGCTATGACTAGTTTCAATTACACCTAAACTCAACATTCTATCGATTTCGGTAAACATAAGATTTTCTACAGCAGGACTTACTGGATAAAATCTTTGTTTGATTGGCTTTGCTTCTCCAACATCGATTTCATGCTTGATTAAAGTAGTTCTTCCCAGACCTTGAACTGCAAAATTAGGAAACATTTGTTTTACCACTTCTAGTTGTTGCTTTTGTAAGTGTGTCAATGGATATCTATCTTGGGCGTTTTTGCTTTCTATTAAATTTTTCGAACTATTTTCAATCTCAATAGAAGATATTACACCAGGTGCTAAGTTAAACAACTTCCAAAAGTCAATTCCTAAAATAACTCTTTGATTTATTGACGGAATAACATATAAAGTTATTTCTCTTATTTAAATTTTTATGTTTTATATCTACCTTTATTGATCCTGTAACATTATGAACACTTCCATCAGCAGTTTTAACTTTGGACGTAATTTTCTTAAACTTGGGATTAGCTACTAAATTATCGAGAGCTAAAGTCGAACCCACGCAACTTATATTTGCGCCTGTATCTAAGAGACCTAATTCCGAGAAATTTAAAAATTCAATTTTGGCATAGAATCTCATATCTTCATTATTTGCAAAAATTGACGAAACTAATAATTTTCTGTTATATTTTATTTTCTTATAAAAGTTACGTATACGCAACGTTGACCTTTTGCTTCTTCTATTTACTTCAACATGATTATTAAAAATTTTATTTCTAGCTTCCATGTAATTTTTTAATCGGATATGATATGGTATAATTTGGAAATAAGTTATTTCTTCAGGACTAATTTGTCTTTTTAAAATAGATATTTTGGTTTGAGAAAAAGGTTCATCCTTTAATTTGTATTGAATTTTATGAGTATTCACTGAGCTAGCCGGCAAATACAGGGTACGCCATATAACGTTTTTTTTTTCAACTAGTGCTTATTTCGTGAATAGTAATACTTAGCTCATGTCTGATTTCACAGATAATTAGTTTTATCCTTCCGCTGAACGAATATGGTTATGTGTACGCTTGAATAACGCTGGGAAATATTGCGACATTACTTTGATGCAGAAGATGCCGATTTTGCCAAAAAAATCATCTTTTCAGATGAAGCTCATTTTGAATTTGGCGGGTATGTAAACAAGCAAAATTGTCGCATTTGGGGCACACAAAACCCGCACGCATACATTGAAAAGCCGCTGCACCCAAAACGAGTCACTGTTTGGTGCGGATTTTGGTACAGAGGCATAATTGGGCCATTTTCCTTCGAAAATGAGCAAGGAGTGGCCGTTACAGTCAATGGCGATCGTTATCGGGCCATGTTGAACGAATTTTTGTTCACAAAAATTGAAGAGGAGGATATTGGCAACATTTGGTTTCAACAGGACGGCGCTACGTGCCACACAGCCGAAACTACACTCGATGTTTTGCGCCCTGTTTTTGAAGATCGCATTATCAGCCGCAGAGCTGATGTCGTTTGGCCACCTCGGAGCTGCGATTTGACACCGTTGGACTATTATTTGTAGGGTACCCTCAAAGTCAGAGACAATTGACGCTTTAAAGGACAATATTCGTGAAGCCATTGGTGAAATACAGCTGCACACAATCGATAATGTGCTTAAAAATTGGACCGATCGTGTAGGCTACTGCATGGCCAGCCGAGGCAGCCATTTGAATGAAATTATTTTCCATTATTAACCGGAAAGATTGTACTTTAAAATAAAAAAAGAAGTTTGAAAAAATATTCAGTAGTTTTTTTTTATAGAATTTTCAAAAAAAAAAAGTTATTTGGCGGACCCTTTAGTTATTTGTAAGAAAAGATGAGGTATTTTTAGTAATTGTCTCCTTTAATTTTTCGGGGGCATTCGGTTGTAATTGAATGCACCCTTCGCTAAGTTTTCCGAACGACGAGCAGCGCATTTGGTACATTGTGGCTTATAAATATTAGGAGTGCCACAGCCAAAGCAAAAAATTTTCCGTTCAGCGAGGCAATCTTTCCAGTGATGACCTTCATCACTGCAATTCCAACACTTAAAAACTTTAATGGGATTATTTTGAATAGCTGCAATAGACAGTTCTACTTCTGAATCTCGGCTTTCATCTTCTGGACCTAATTGTTCTATTGCTGAAATATTCCTACGAACTGGCAAGTTGGTCGCATTTCGTGTCATAGGCATTCGGCGAAACGATTGGTCTACAACTAGATTTTCTCTCATTTGACAGAGCTTACGGAGATGGGCAATTGAATGAATAGGGATATATAACATTTCATGACGTACCTCGGGAAGAAGATTACGAGTAACCATTTCAATTAACTCAGTCTCTTCAATTGGTTCTGATAATTTATCAGCCATTGTAGAAATAGCGTCATAAAAGGATTCAAAATTTTCATGGTGTTTTTGTTTACGGTTCCGAATCTGCTCACAAATATCATAATTTGATCGATATTCTTTGTATTGATATCGAATAGATTCACAAAAATCGGGCCATTCAATTCGTGGAACCTGTTTGTGGTACCTCCAGTACCAATCTCTAGCTTTACCAGTCAAAAGAACATGTAAGTTTTTACATACGTATGTGAAATCATTATTAAGAGAATCGGCGGTTAAGGAGCGAATCCTATAAATAAATTCCTCTACATTTAAACCATCGGATGATCCATCAAATCGTAAATTCCAGTTTTGGATCATATTTGTAATTTTATCGGGATTTAAGCCAAAAACATTATTAGATTGCGATCTATTGGCAGTAATATTATTGACAGGTTGTGGACTAATTGTCCTTCTTGGAGTATTAGATGGGTTATGTACATTCAGAGCAGCAAATTGACGTTGAATCGATTGCTCAATCATGTTTGAAATTCTATTATAATCGACGCTTTGATTAACATTTGAACTAACACGAGGTAAAGTATTATTAGCATTACTCGTAGAAAAATTTGGATGGGATTGTCTATCCTCTATCACTGGCAATGAAAGATTTTGGTTATTACCATTTAAGATATTTCTATCAGTATTTAAATCGGGCAACGAAGCTTGAGAGGATTCCTCATACTCGCGACGACGATTAGGATTTCGAGTGTTATAGCGACGTGAGGTGTTTGTACGCCTACGACCTCGACTTAACTCCGATGGAGTAGGGGTATTCACTGTTCTATTAGCAAGTTTAATAAGTTGAAGCTCTTTAGTGTGACTTAAACGTCGACAACAGGAACATTCATTATGCTCGTTGAGCCACGTTACTATGCATTCTTTATGGAATACATGATTACAACGAGTAATGTTGCATTCTTCCTTTTCTAACATTGGTTGAAGACAAATAGTACATTGCCTTTCCAAAGATACTGCGGCTAAGGCCGGAATATTGTCTGTACTACGAACAACAGCCATGGTATGATACAAGGTTAAAATTTAAATTCTTAAATTTTTTTTTTCAATTTCAAATTAGTTTTCCAGGTGGCAGGTAGGTATGAGGATAAAAGTAAACAAAAAAAAAATAAATATAAAGTCGTTGTTTTGCAATAGAAGTTGGAATAAAAATTTGGGCTATTGAATTAAAATTTCATTGAAATTAAGAAGTTATAGTAACCTGCTACAGTTCTTATTAAAATGGACAAAATAACGCAATAAGCATTATAATTGTTTTCCAAAAGTAAATCAGACTGTCCAAAATTTTCAAAACCAAAAATTTCAATGACCGAAAAAATATATATTTTCATCTTTATAATTTGAATTAGAAAGACACGCCCTCTTTCCTTGTGGTCAATAACTTCGGACTTATCAGCTGCCAAAGTATTGAAGATCCTTCAAAGTAAAAGCATTTATTCAAAACCAAAAAAAGAACGATGATTACATTTTCAAGCAAAACTATGGTAAACATTGATATTTAGAAAACGGATATGAACAAACAATCAAGCTTCAAAATTAGCTGGCAGAACAATCGAAAGATTGACTATTAACTAGCAGGTTAACGTTTTAATTAATAAAGTTTTTCAACATTTTGACCTTGCTTGCATTGCTTGCCCCACGTTGGGCGCCAAAAATTGTAACCAATCATTTGACCAACTTAAGTTGGTTTGAACTGGGGAAGAGGGTAGGTGGACCCTTATAATAAACAGCTAGCAATCAGCCCGTGGGGAGGTTCTTGCCCCTCTTCCAACCAGAACACCGATTGGTACTCTTTTAAAGAGTCCTCAAGTGGCCTTTTAAAATATAAACAAAACAACAAAACCAAAAAAAACTATAGTAATGGACCAACCAAAAAAAAAAAAATAAAAAAATCAAAGGTGAAAGTTTTCAATTGATACAACAACAACCAAGACACTATCTTTAGGTGTTATTTGATATGTCTTCTGATACCCTCCCTCCATGATTCGTAGGGTAGTTTTTATTTCGAATCCCAGAATTTACTTTACCCTCTCACTCCACCATACCTCCAGACAATTTAGAGATTTAAGAATTCATGACTTGATGTCAATTAAAAAATATAGGGTTTCTCAAATAATTTCTCTTTTATTAATAACATTTGTTTTTCTACAGAAAATATACTATAATTCAATGTCATAACAGCATGAAACTGATAATACTTGCTTTTAACTTAAATAATTTCGAACATAATAAAGGCTTTTTTCTTAAGTAATTCAAGCCCAGACTGTTTTGCTTTACTTAGTTTAGAATACGAATTCAAAATATAACCAGATCATACCAAATAGGATGCTACGAACTAGCGTGAAAAAAAAGAAAAGCAAAAACAAATATATATAGACATAGATATAGCATACTTAGTTGTGCTAGAATAAAAACAATATTTTCTTTGATATCTTAAAGTTGTTTTTTTTTCTTTGTCTTTAATAAATATTTATGTACTTAAAACGCATTCCAATTTAATTTACTTGTATTGAATTCGTTTACAATTGTCTTCATTTAAACAAAGAAAATGTAACTTGCTGAAATTTAACCGCGACTCACAGGAGATAACCCACTGTGCAGAGTTATTACTTCAGTACTAATCAAAACAAAACAAAGAACCAAAATCATTATAGTAACAGTAAGATAGTGACAAGAAAAAAAAATCAAATAAAACAATGAATGAAAGCTTTCTGGTATAAGCAAATCTTAGCAAAACTTCATTGAGAACTTTTTTAAAAAGTCTCCACTTTTACGCGACGATTTACGCTACAACAACTATACTGCATTAAATATTAAATATTAAAGCTCCTGAGCGAGAGCGAGCGCGACATGACGATCATTGTTTGGATATAAATATATCATATGTTGTTAAGTTAGTAAATTAATAGCACATATAAAATAACATACACACATTCAAACACTTATTATATTTGTATACCTTAAGACATAAGCTATTTTGATTTTTGTATTTTTCATTAGTCTAAACAAAGTAAAATACAAATATAAGAAACATAAATGCAAAATGCTGACAACATAAGTGCAATGAATTGCTACTTAGCCTTGAGTGCTAGTAAGTTCATTGTCGCAATATTTCGCAATGTAGGCGTTTTAAGGCATATTGCACTGGCCTTGAATTTTTGCGTAAAGTTTGTTCTGCTGACTATGCAGTTTTGGATGCATTGCCCTTTATTGTTTGTTATGCTTATATTTTATATTTGTTAGGTTTATATTAATAATATTCAATTTTTTAGCTATAAATAGTTTCGCAAATCAATAAAGTTAATCAGTACAATTATCAATATTAAAAATACACGTTGTGTTATTATTAACTCCAAATCCCAGTATAATTGGTTAATGCACCAAATATACATTGACTAGAACACGGCTCAAGTGCCTGGTCTAAAAATAGAAAATATAGTATAAAAGCATACTATACATTTTGGTGACCCCGACGTGATCAGCAGGAAAGGATAACTGGTTCAAGTACCAAGTATCCATCGATACACTGAACACGTAATCATCTTGTCAAAGCAGCAAAAGCTATTGACAATTGCCACAAGTGCTAATTGACATCCTGGTGCAAGTACCAAGAGTCAAACAACATTCAAGTCCATCACAGAAGACTTCAAACGTGATATCCTGGTTTATGTACCAGCGCTATCAACAACATCCATCAAACGTGTCCTGTAACCAGCAGACGACAGCAAACAAGCGTCATCAGACGCATCAACATACACAACAATTTCAGTAAATCCGTGTATTGGACACAGAATTTACATACGAAAATATATACAACAGCCAAAACATGGGCATTGATGAACTTACACTGAGACAAGATGACATTGCAGTGGCTATACAAAAAACCATAGCCAACTACAAGAAGGCGCCTCATGATCGCCGAACATCAGAGTTCATCGCAACAAAGACTCGGGAGCTGGACGAATTGTGGGTACAGTTCGAAAAACTCGACAACGCCATCCGTGATCAGCATGGCAAGGAATCCAGTCACCCGTATTTTACAAAGGATATACACAGCATTATTCGCTTGAAATACCGAGAAGCACGAGACGAGATGGACAATGCAGCGAAGGCCATCAAACTTGTTCGGGACACATCAACATTAAGGGCTGGACCAGAGTTCACTAACACAGTACGGTCGCCGCAGCCAGCTACTCGACAAATCGAAACAAACACCATGGTGACAGCTACCATAAGTCCATCAAGTCAACTACGCTCACTGATTGATAAACAAAAAAGGTCAATCGATACAGCTAGCAGATTGCTAAGCCAAGTGCTTAGTAGTTCGACACAACAAACGTCGCAATATTATGCAATGCAGGCGAAAACGGTAGAAACCCATTGGAAAGCTGCCCAGGACCTGCATCAAAAAATCTGGTTATCTGATGAACCCAGCGCATACGACTACGAGAATTTTGCCCAGATCGAGCAAACAATCACTGCGCAGATTTTGCAGCTACAGGACTTGGCCCAAGAATCAGCGACAGCAATTATTCAATCATCTCCCATATCAGTCAACAGGCAAACAACAAACATGATGACATCAGGATTAAAACTGCCTAAGGTCGAATTGCCAAAATTCGATGGCAGCTACCACAAGTGGAGACAGTTTCACGATCTATTTATGGAGCTGGTCGACAAGCAACCAATTCCAGCTTGTCAAAAGATGTGGTTTTTGAAGTCCAGCCTTTCTGGTCAGGCGGAAGGACTCATTCGGCATTTCACAGCATCAGCAAACGATTACGAAGCAGCTTGGGCGGTGGTCAAAGATCGATACGAAAATCCTCGGCTGTTGATAAATGCAACATTAAGCAGACTACTCTCCCAGCCAACAATCATCAATGATCATTCATCAGCGATCAAACTGCTCCACGACACCACCAACGAGTGCATTATGACTCTTCAAGGCCTAGGAGTAAGCACCGACAGCTGGGACCCCATTCTATTGTATATCCTAACCCAAAACCTACACAAAACCACTCACGCATTATGGGAACAATCTCTAACCCAACCGAAAGCAATACCATCTCTAAAAGAATTCTTGACTTTCCTTGAGCTCAGGTTCCAGTCGTTGGAAGCGTTAGGAGGAAGACCTAACAAGGATACGTCAGAACAAGGGCGAAGAAAGGCCTATCAGGCGTTAAGTGTCTCAGTGACGAAAGGTTCAACTTGCATAACATGCAACCAACATCACAAACTATTCCAGTGCCAAGACTTTATCAAGATGACACCAAGCCAGCGGTCAAATGCAGTCCAAAAAGCAAAGTACTGTGTAAACTGCCTGAAAAGTGGACACAACGCAAAATCTTGCATGTCAGGCACCTGCACAAAATGCCTTAAAAAACACAATACATTGCTTCATTTGGGAGGTTCACAAGGCTCGGAGACATTAATCAGGACCAAGCAGTTGCAGTCTCCTGAAACAACGAAAGATTCTCCGGTATCACTTACAGCTGTTGAAGAACAGCAAATACAATCAACCATAGTATTGCTCAGCACGATTTCTGTGACCATAATTGATAAGTGGGGACATCAAATTCATTTCCGAGCACTACTAGACAACGGTTCACAAGCTAACTTCATAACAAGGTGGCTTGCGAACAAAATCGGTGTAAAAAGGAATCAGTGCACGATTGGAATAGAAGGCATAGGCCAAACAGAGAGCCGTACCACTGAAAGGGTCAACTTGCAGCTGCAATCGAGGACGACCGGCTTCACCAAGAGAATTGAAGCTCACATTCTAACAGAGATTGTTTCCAAGCAACCATCAAGCAGCATCAATATATGTGATTGGAAAATTCCGAGCAACCTCCAACTAGCCGACCCCAATTTCTATGAATCCAGAGGCATCGATTTACTCCTTGGAGCAGGTATCTTCTACTCAACACTATGCGTTGGACAAATACCACTTGGAGATGGACGGCCTGTGCTTCAAAATACCCTTTTTGGCTGGATAGTTGGTGGTGAATACATAAAACAAAATTCACCTAGCACAGCTATTACTTGTGGCATCTGCACCGAAGATCAGTCACTCACCGAGGCAATGGAAAAATTCTGGCGGCTTGAAGAATGCGACTCAAGTAGAGCCAACTTAACTGCGGCCGAACGACGATGTGAACAGGATTTTCTTCGAAACACTCACCAACACATTGACGGTCGATTTGTAGTGAAGTTACCATTTCAGCACGATCCAAATCAACTCGGTGAATCCAAAGACATAGCCTTACAGCGTTTCACAGCCATTGAACGCAAATTATTAAAAAACCCTGAGCTCAAGACTCAGTATGTAGCTTTTATGCGAGAGTATGGAAAACTCGGTCATATGAAGGAAATAGATGTAGAGAGCATCAAAGGTTCACATTACTTCTTACCACATCATGCCGTCCTCAAACCGGACAGCTCAACAACTAAACTAAGAGTTGTATTCGATGCATCAGCAAAAACATCAACCAATTTATCATTAAACGAAATACTAGCCACAGGGCCAGCCATACAAGAAGACGTGGTTACAACACTCTTACGATTTCGGCTGCCTAGATTTGCTTTTACAGCCGACATCGAAAAAATGTACCGACAGATATGGGTGGACAATGATCACCAAAAATATCAACTTATTTGGTGGAGAGAGGACCCATCACATCCATTAAAATGTTATAAGCTCACCACGATAACCTATGGCACAACCTCTGCACCATACTTGGCTATGCGCACCTTGCAAGCGCTCGCTGAAAAACAAGCTCTAAAGTATCCGTTGGCAGCAGAAGTAGTAAAAACTAGTTTTTATGTAGATGATGTGTTAAGTGGTTCTGATAAAATCACTACTACACTTGAAATGCAACAGCAACTACGCCTGATGTTGGGCTCCGCAGGCTTCAATCTACGAAAATGGTGTGCAAATCACCCAAAATTACTACAAGATATCGCACCCACGGATCAAGAAGTTGCACTCAACTTTAACAATTCTCTCAATGAGAGCATCAAAACAATGGGGATCACGTGGAATCCTAAAAATGATAATTTCAAGCTGAAAATCGGAGAAACCACCACTGATCATAGAATAACCAAACGCACAGCTTTAGCAGATATATCTCGTATATTTGATCCACTAGGATTCATTGCTCCAGTAACAACCACCGCAAAAATATTTCTACAGCAGTTGTGGGGCAAAAATATTTCTAAGAGTGGATTGGGATGGTGCACTCCCACAAGATCTTCACACTACCTGGCTAACATTCAAAACAGATTTCAAATTATTGCAAAGCATCAGCATCCCTCGTCATATCTTTGGCCATAAGGAAGCGAATAATCCTGAAATACATATTTTCTCAGATGCCTCAGAGCAAGCATACGGAGCTGTAGCATACATGAAGACAACACATGCTCACAACACTATAGTCGTACGATTTATATGTGCAAAATCAAGAGTAGCTCCAACAAAACAAGTTACATTACCACGATTGGAGTTATGTGCTGCCAAGTTAGCCGTAGAACTTATGCAGAAACTTCAAGAAGCCAACATCATCAAGGAATCGATTGTACACTTATGGTCCGACTCCACGGCAGTGCTAGGATGGATAAACGCAGATTCATCTCATTATCAAACTTTTGTCGCCAACAGGATTTCAGCCATTCAGCAGCATACATCTCCACAACAATGGCGACACGTGCAATCTAAAGACAATCCTGCTGATCTTATATCAAGAGGACTAACACCAAGCAAACTAATTAACAATAATTTATGGTTGAATGGTCCCCTATTTCTACATAGAGCGATAACAAGTTGGCCTCTTCAACCACCACGAGGAGAATGTCCGTTAGAGCGCAGGAAGGTAATGTCTGCTACAACGGCGACAGCTACAAACCGCACAAGAAATTGGCTTGAAGAAGTCAATCACAAAAATTCGTTTCGGCACTTGCAAAGGGTATTGGCATATGTTCTACGTTTCATCAACCATACTCGAAACCAGTCGACCAAGGCAGCAACGACAACATTATCTGCAAATGAACTGGAAGAATCGCTGCTACTTATTGTGAAGACCATGCAACGGCAAGAATTTGACAATGATATTAGTCAATTAACTCGCTATTCCGCTGTGAGCAACAAACAGTTCAATCAACACTCTAACTCCTTTCCTAGATGATAAAGGCATATTAAGAGTGGGAGGACGTTTGGAGTCATCCAACTTAAGTTATGATGCCAGACACCCGATGCTGCTACCATACAACAACATAATTACAAAACTTTTACTAATAGATCTGCACAAGGAACACCTTCATGCTGGTCCTCAAACCCTTATGTCTATTACAAGACAAAGATTTTGGCCTCTAAAACTAAAAACCTTAGCTCGCTCCGTCACTCAAAACTGTGTTCAATGCACTAGAGCCAAACCAAAATTATTACAACAATTGATGGGTAATTTACCCGCCGACAGAGTACAACCTGCAAGACCATTTGTCACCTCTGGAGTAGATTTCTTTGGTCCAATTTGGACTCACTTCAAAATTCGAGGTAAACCACCGCTAAAATCATATGTAGCCGTATTTTGTTGTTTCGCTACAAAGGCGGTTCATTTAGAGCTGGTGAGTGATCTAACAACTGAGGCCTTTATTGGAGCGCTCAGACGTTTTATGGCTCGTCGAGGACACTGCAAGACACTATACTGCGACAATGCAACAAACTTCGTAGGAGCCAGGAACCAATTGCAAGAATTACGATCGATAATTCACGATGATAATTCACAAAAACAAATAACAAATGAATGTAATACGAAAGGAATCCATTTCTCATTCATCCCACCACGTGCACCACACTTCGGTGGACTTTGGGAAGCGGCAGTAAAATCAGCCAAAAGCTTACTCCAAAAAACCTTGGCATCCGCGTCACTAACCTATGAAGAAATGGGAACCGTTCTGGCTGAAGCAGAGGCCATAATGAATTCAAGACCAATCACTCCAATGTCATCAAATCCGAATGACTTCCAAGCACTCACCCCAGGACACTTTCTCATAGGAGAGCCTTTGACCTCGACAATCGATCCTAATGCTCAATCAAACAACGTCAAAAATCCCACCAGATGGAAACTGGTCCTGCAACTCAAGGCAGAGTTTTGGAGAAGATGGTCCAATGAGTATCTTCACAGCCTACAACATCGATACAAATGGCACCATGAATCCAGACACATCAAACCAGGCATAATGGTCATAATCAAGGATGACAACCTACCCTCCTTGAAATGGCCTCTTGGTCGAATCACGAAGGTAATACGAGGTCACGACGGACTTGTTCGAGTTGCCGACGTGCGCACAGCGACCGGAATATCACGAAGAGCAATACACAAGTTAGCACCACTTCCAGTCGATGAAGAAACTAGCGACGTCAACGAGGATGCATCGACCTCTTCGAGAACACCGCCGCACTCCACCGCAGGCACGCAGCCTCACAACAAACCTGAAGTACCATCAAAAAGGATGCGACTGCCACAACTGGCATTCAGCAACATAGTACTAATAGCCTTTTTATTACTGCCAATAATACAAGGTAATCCGATTGAGGTCACACAATTTAATAAAATTTCCGGTATACATTTCGAAGCCATAGGAAACATAAAACTAGTAACAAAGGAGTGGAATTTAATTGCTTTCTATGATATGGCACCATTTCGAGCTGAACTAGAAAGCCTGGCAAACGGAACAAGTTTTCTAAGTCAATTATGCGATCAAGTTCATCAAAGATCCACCTGCACGATCCTCGTCGACCAATTCATGCGAGCACAAGAGGAACTTAAGCAAGACTGCATAGAATATGTCATAAGCATAATTGACGTTAATGACGACATTTTATTGTTAGGTGATTTTAATCTGCCTGACTTGAAATGGGAATCTTCTGACGATGATACATATTTTTGTGCATCTAATTCGAAGACTCGCCAAGAGCATATATTTGTTGATAATATATGTTCTGACTTACAACAAGTGAGTTGTATTTATAATAGTCGTGAAAGACTTCTTGACCTGGTCTTAACTACAGATAGTAACAATGTGATTGTTGAGAGGGCCCCTCATGTTTTGACTGCTGTTGATGAATACCATCCACCATTGAGAATATGGTACAAATCAGACAGGGAAAATATAGTTAAGTCTAACTCAATAGATAAAGTTTATGAATTCAATTTTAAAAAAGCTGACTTTTTGAAGTTGAATCATTTACTTCAAAGTAAGCTTCATGTTATTTTAGAATATGTTAATAATAACACTCTTGATGATTCAATTAATTTTTTTTATATGGAAATCTTTGCTATGTTTTCTCTGTCCGTGCCATATAGCCTCAAATTTACGAAAAATTGTTCTTACCCCTGGTACACAAAGGAGTTAAAGATTCTTCGCAACAGCAGGAATAGGGCATGGAAAAAATATGTCTGTAGCTTGGACTTGAATGACCTAGAAATCTACAAGCGTTTGTTTCTGGACTTTGAAAATTGCTCAGCTACCTTATATCAAAATTATTTAGACAGTACTAAGCTGAGAATATTGTCTGATCCGAAGAAATTCTGGGGTTTCATAAACACCAAAAAAAAATCTGATGGATTCCCTTCATCATTTAAAACCTCTGACGGATTTACTGACGATCCTGTCGTAATTTGTGGTCTATTTGCCAATCTCTTTAAAGAGTCATTTTGTTCAGACTCTTTTAATCCTGATGAAGAGTACTTTGAATATATGAACTCTACACCCAGGGTTTCGTTGGATTCTATATCCTTTACTTCAGAGGATATTTTAAAGTATATTGGATTGATCGATGAGGATTTTAATGCTGGACCTGACGGAATTCCTGCCGCAGTGTTAACACGATGTGGTTCCGTTCTAAGTCAACCACTGTCCATGTTATTCAATAAATCAATTAGCGAAAGTATTTTTCCACTTTTTTGGAAAAAATCTTTTATAGGTCCTATCTATAAAAAAGGTTGTAAGAACGATATAAACAACTACAGGCCTATCGCGAAACTCTCGTCGATTCCAAAACTTTTTGAGCGCCTCGTGTATGATCGTGTGAAAATTCACTGTGGGAAGGTCATGACAACTCGTCAGCATGGATTTGTTACTGGCAGATCCACTGTGTCTAATCTCCTCGATTTTACAACGTTTTGCTTAAATTCATTTTATTCAGGTAACCAGGTCGACTGTATTTACACTGATTTTAGTAAAGCATTTGATAAACTGCCCCACAACTTAATTCTATTTAAACTTAAGTTAATGGGTTTTCCACAATTTTTTGTAAGCTGGATTCAATCGTATCTGACAGAGCGATCTTATCAAATACGATTTCGAGGCGTATTGTCAGCTGAATTTATTGCTGAATCAGGTGTTCCTCAAGGTAGCCACCTTGGTCCACTTCTGTTTATTTTAGCCATTAATGATGTAACCCACATCATCAAACACTCTCATCTACTTATCTATGCAGATGACATGAAAATATACAGAACAATAGATGCTAAAGACAATTCAGATCTGCTCCAGTCTGATTTGAAATCCTTTGAAATTTGGTGTTCTAAAAACAATATGTTTCTAAATCCAGATAAATGCCAAACTATGACCTTCTCGCGAAAAAGGAATAATTTAGTTTTTGAGTACAAGATAAAAGATACTGCATTAAGTCGTGTAGATGCTGTCAAAGATCTGGGTGTATGCATGGATTCTAAGCTATCGTTTAACGTTCATATTGATTATATTTGTAAAAAAGCATCTTCTATGCTCGGGTTTATGAAACGCTGGGCAAAAGAATTTAATAGTATGATCACAACTACAACACTGTATTATGCAATTGTGCGACCTCACTTAGAGTATGCAAGTCAAGTTTGGTCCCCAAGTTACAATGTACATGTTGAACGTATAGAGAGAATCCAAAAACGTTTTGTTCGGTTTGCTCTAAGGGGCTTAAGTGCAACTGACACTTTAAACCTTCCTCCTTATGAGGATCGTTTAAAACTATTAAAAATGCAATCTTTGAACGAGAGAAGGAAGTCTGCAGATATCGTCTATTTACACCAACTCATAACTGGTGTATTCGATTCACCAGAACTCCTAACTCTTATAAATTTTAACACTAACCGTAGAAGCAGTAGAAATGCTAACAATTTAATTTACTTACCTTTTAGTAGAACAAATTATATGGCTACTGCTCCTTTACATCGCATGAGTACCTTTGTTAACAACTGTAGCTTTTTTGATGTTAACTTATCGAAAGGTCAACTCAAAAGTAGATTGAAAACTAATGTATGATTAGATCTATGTAAATGCATGGTTAGTTGTTATGTCTTGTGTTGTCCCTGAGCCCAACCCATATTATGGTGGGTAAATTTTTCTCACTTTGGATTGTTTTGGACCACTCTTATCAGTATCATTAAGGCTATTCACGGTTTGAGCGTACTTTTAACAAATCATATTTATAGCATTTGTTATTGTTCAAACTGTGAGCACCTCGCCATGTGACTGTCGTATAAAAAGATTGTTCAACCTTGTGATGTATGTGATTATGCGGCTGTAGACAGAGCATAAAAATACGAGGTACAAAGAGCACGTCCAAGGGCTGCTTTTATTTACGCGTGCCTGCGTATTTGCATTTGTATGCAAAACAACAACGAAGCAAAATACGTTTTCGTAAATTGGCGAACAAATAGCAGATCCAACAAATGGCAGACCAGCGTATTCGAACTGTGAATGGCCTTATTGAGATGTTTTAATGATATTTGGGCTGGTTCTTAAGATGATCTAATGCGGAGAAAGTGCGAAAAAGCTGTAGTAGCTGAACTCTATTGTTATAGTTATAAAAAAAAAAAAAAAAAAGACAATAGTCTCCTCTATTCAAAGAAAAGATACACGAGAGGCGCGATAGATTTAATTGGCAATATTGGTAATTCTTTGTTTGGAATTCTAGATTCTGAGTATGCCGCAAAGATGGCGCAGACCATTGAACAAGTGCTTTCTAACGATGTACGGAGTTTACTAAAGACACAAACATCGATAATGAATTCAACGATCAACATAATGAAGCATCACCAAAACGGGACTAAGATCAGATTAGGAATGATCGAGCATCAAATTGAAGAAATCGCCATTCGAATCAATATCACATCAGAAGAGGTAGTTCAAGATAAAACATTTAGACTGTTATTGGCATTAGCAGTGCAAATGACATTAACACTATCAAATCTACAACGAATACAATCGTCACTGTTGGATATTTTAATTGACACTCATCATGGGAGAATTCATCCAATGCTAATAAGCCCCCAACAATGTCGACAGGAAATAATGCGCATCAAGAATCATCTTCCATCCCAATTTCAGTTACCTGTGGAATATGACGAGCTATTGTCCTTCTACAAGCTAATGAGGGTAAAAGGAGGCGTCTCGGCCGATTATGTGATATTTGACATCAAAATACCATTGGTCAGTCAAGAATTATTTGAAGTTTTTAATGTGATACCCATTCCGGTCTTGTTCAATAATACAATGGTAACCATAAAATCAACAACCTCGGTCATGGCAGTTAACCTACATCGTGACAGATATTTTCCTACATCCACGAAGCTCAAACAATGTATCAAGACAAAAGAAGATACATTTTTATGTGACAACATTCATTCGATTTATAACAAAGGAACTGTCGAACAGCCATGTGAAATCAACTTACTGCATAACAAGACCATTACTAGCTGCGAATTCACAAAAACCAACTCCAAGGAAGTCTGGATTCAAATGGAACACGCAAATCAATGGATCTTTGCCGTATCATCAACACAAATGTCAGCGGTGTGCAACAACGAAGTATTTCAACTGGCTCTAACTGGATCTGGGCGGCTCAGCCTTCAACCAGACTGCACATTAAAAAATTACTTTATAACTATACAAGGACACTTCATCGTCACCACTTCCACGCATTCGTCATATACAAAATTAGGTATTATGACAGAGCTGGACGGTCCAAACAACATGGAACCATTCCTCTTGGAAACCAAAGAAGTAGCAGCGGAAGATCAGCTCAGCCAATTAACAGCACTTCAGCGTGAAATAGCGAATCTACGCATCGACGATTATGACAATGTTCGACCACATGATATTCATCAATACGTCGTAGGCTATTCATGTGTCTTCATCATCGTTTGCGTCGTAATGTGGGCTGTGTGGAAACGAATAAAAAAACTCCACAACAAGGATCGAGTTTCACCACAACCAGCACCAAGACACAACGTCAACACACGTGATGTCGTTCAACCTGAAGTTATCACAACACATGAAAGAAAAGGTTGATCGACAGTCGCTCAACGCCGGGGAATATGTTTGGATATAAATATATCATATGTTGTTAAGTTAGTAAATTAATAGCACATATAAAATAACATACACACATTCAAACACTTATTATATTTGTATACCTTAAGACATAAGCTATTTTCATTTTTGTATTTTTCATTAGTCTAAACAAAGTAAAATACAAATATAAGAAACATAAATGCAAAATGCTGACAACATAAGTGCAATGAATTGCTACTTAGCCTTGAGTGCTAGTAAGTTCATTGTCGCAATATTTCGCAATGTAGGCGTTTTAAGCACATTGCACTGGCCTTGAATTTTTGCGTAAAGTTTGTTCTGCTGACTATGCAGTTTTGGATGCATTGCCCTTTATTGTTTGTTATGCTTATATTTTATATTTGTTAGGTTTATATTAATAATATTCAATTTTTTAGCTATAAATAGTTTCGCAAATCAATAAAGTTAATCAGTACAATTATCAATATTAAAAATACACGTTGTGTTATTATTAACTCCAAATCCCAGTATAATTGGTTAATGCACCAAATATACATTGACTAGAACACGGCTCAAGTGCCTGGTATAAAAATAGAAAATATAGTATAAAAGCATACTATACAATCATCATATGTTCATTTTCTCCGTAAGTACATAAACAAAAAAAAATTTTCTTTTTTTATATTTTTAAGGTAAACATTAATAATTTTTGCACTAATCTTTAGCAAAAAAAAAAAACTGATCTTATGTTAAGGATACTTTGATTCGATTAAGAAAATTTGAGCATTTAGGTATTTAAAGTTAGCAGTAGAGAGACAATAAATTAAAATGTTGATGACTTACTTGTAATACAGGAACATGTTGCAAGGCCTTACAGAATGTTGCTGCTGCAGTTAGGGCTGGAGAAAAAGTTTATAAGTTAACTATGATGAATTATTTCTGCTCAATTGATGGGTTAACGTTTAATAGGACTTAAGAACCGAATTTTTGTTTTCTTTTTGGTGTTTTCTTTTGGGTGTGTTTTGTCTCTTTGTTTTGTTTTCGTTTTCGTTTTATCTTTTCAGCACAAAACGGCTAGCATAGCTATCGCTGTAAATATTTTCAGCCAATATATATGTATCAATTTTTCCTTTTGATATTATTATGTTAAATTTCCGCGATTATTTCTAAAATATTCTAAGCATAAGTATTTAATTTAGGTATACATACTCATTAAGTAAACTTTTTTTTTTTATTTTATACCAATAATTAGCCATTTTACAACTACTTTTAAAGCGCTTTTAACACTCTTGTTCATACGGAAATTAGGTTTCAACACGAATTCTTTCCTCTCTTTTCTTTTTTGTTTTTTTTTTTTTTTTTTAAACTTCTGTCTCTAATTTTTGCGCTATTTATTACAACATTTAAACCTTAAGTATTGTTAAGCTAGTTTTTCGTTTTTTAACCCGATTTTCTTGTTCTTTTTAATTAGGATTTTTTTCTTTTTACGGCTAGATCTAATTCTAATTAGACTTTGCATTCACGATCGCCGTCACCACGAACACGGTTGCAACCGTATCAGTTTCTTTTCTCGAAATGATGGGCGAAATCTTGAAGGCGACTGGAAGGTATTTGGTGGCTGCTTTATGCGTTTGTGCTGACGATCTTTTTCTCTTCGCTGCAATTGAGCAAAAATCGGTCACATCCAAAACTCGAATGGGACTCTCGATTTTTTTTTTGTAATATTATGCTTTGATGTGTTTTGCTTGATAGCAAATTTATCACCAATTAAGTTAACCTATGAAACGGAATTATTAATTTTTGTGACCTCTTGTAAACCGTGAGATAAAAAAAAACACTTACGTGTAATAAGTTCACGAGGTAACTTTTTGCCTGAACGGATGCTTTTAGTTTATAAATAATAGTAATGCCTTGGTTTTAAGTTTTTCGAACCGGTGATCGGTATGAAGACTTGAAGATAAATAAGGATTAATATTTAGGTTTAATTTTAAAGAAAAAATTACCTTGACATCTATACCGGACCAAGTTTATATAGGAAAGGAAGTTATGGCAGAAAAATGGCAGAAGTAGAATAATCTATTCCAAAGTTGGCAAGATTGCTTTGTTCGAAAAGCGGTGTTTGATAGATTTCGAACAACTTTATACACCTAATCTATACTACCAAATTTGGAAGCATTGACAGGTTGTACGACCGTGTATCCCCTGGACCAACCAAATTTTTGGTGGGGGACCATTTATGAGTTATATATAAAAGTTATATATCCCGATTTACCGGGTGTCAAATAACGTTTTGAAATTAGAATCAATCAACTATTATTCTTAAATATCTCTTTCAACAATATGGACCAAAATAGAAAAAAATTGACAAGACAAGGCACGTTACAACTCCTTGACACGAAAGACTAAGGCGGCTACTACATTAGGCCTGTCATCATATCATCAGGTTCCTCAATCTCAGTGGACACAACTCAGACTATTTAGGTTTCCCCGTCGCCTGTTCTCAAATTCCAAAGGTTACAGTATATTGATCCGGTAGTTGCTTACCTTCCTAACATTTACTATTTGAAATTAGCGAGATTCAATCTACCATCATTCTCTTAGTAATTTAAGGAAACCACCAACCACCAACTTAAGTGTAACACACACCGGCCGTCCTAGCCTAACCACAGCCAGAGCGTATTTAACCCCCAAGGACCATGCCCAATGACAGTCAATACTTGGGCTCAAGGCTCCACCTGACAAGGTTCTTCAACATCCCGTCTTACAGACCAAAAGTTCTTAGAATATTTATATTTGACTGTGACACCTTCACCCACTAGAATTGTACATGACTAGGTTAAAAATAACCATTGGTTTCTCAGTAAAACCGGGTAAACCACAATCTTACTTATGCAACTTCGTTAACCTAATTAAGACTTAATAAAAAGCATCTTTCGAAAAACTAGGAAGCATGAGCCATTGTATACCAATTGGCTTATACTACGGCCGAAAGATTAAATGTTTCTTACATAAAACCTTCATTCTAAGAAAAGGTCTGCACAACAACGATAGATCAGGTCTCCTCATCATTGATGGATGACTGTCCCCGCTCTTCAAGTTATGTTGGATTGATCGTCCATTGAAAGCATATTACAATGACGGTGTTATGATAACTTAATATCAAAACCATGCTTTCTCAAAAAATTTTGCAACCATTAACCAAGGCTCAAGGTAACCCTTTTTCTTTTACAGTTATCAGATGAACATTCAAGAGCCGTGCCTCAAGAATGAACTCATTATGAGATCAGTTCATGGGCCGTGCCCCATGAACTGCCCATCCAATAACAAACCCTCACCACTTTTATTCCTGGCTTGGGACAGGCAGATTCCCCGAAGGTCCTCTGGCGGGTTTAGTACTTTGTAGAATAGTTTTGGGCAGTGCTGCATGTTTGTTTCATCTCCCCGGCTTATGTAGCTAATGAGAGATGAGTGACAGCTGGAAGAGTGTTGCCACCAAACCAATTTTTGTCATTTTATGTCCGAAAAATTTAGGCCATTAATTGGGCGTAAAAAAAGTTATTTTATATACGAGTAATTTTTTAGCGTGAACTTCGCAGCATCTTATCATTTACTAGTAATCCAGGGGAAAACTTTGTCCTGTCACAGACTAGCTTACTGCCATATAAGAATTTTCATGCTAGTCTGGCGGTAAAAGGGGGTGTGGCTTTTTTATGACCCGAGGTTTCAACTTTATTAATCGAGATATTAACAGATATTGTAAATTTGGTTGCCTTAGGTGCTACAGTTTCTGAGATCTTAAGAGACACCGCACGAACGATTTTATATAAATAGAAGGGTGGTAAAATTAGGTGTGGCAAAATTTATATATCTAGACCACTTGGTCTCATAGCAAATATAAACCAAGTTCCATTATAAAACATGCATAACTCAGGAATTATAATTTCTGAAAAGTAGGCGTCGTTATAGTTCGACCATGCCGATTTTTTGTTGAATTTTTGATAGTAGCCATACGAACTAAATTACAAAATTTTAGTCCAATCTAACCGAATTCGGCTGAAATATAGCGTTTTTATTAACTTGTGGGCGGAAATAGGGGGTGTGGCAATATTTTTGTGTATTATTCAACATATTTGCCTTGACAACAGATATTGTAAATTTTATGCCCTTAGGTCAATTATTGCCTATTTTGGCAATAGGTGGTAACACATGGAAAAAATATTCAATTTGGCAAGAAAACAATCTACCCAAACGAGTCAGGGGATCAGCTAGAGTAGATTGGTAGATGTGTACTTAGGTAGAATGGCACTTTACAAAAACAAAATGTACGGCATTTGCCAATCTACCCAACTACCCAAGTCAGTGTGAATACCCCTAATGTATACAAACAAAACGCTTTAATTTAGTATTTAAATAATAGTACAATTTATTTAAATAATTTTATGAATGAAATATTTAAATAACCACCTCACCAAAAGACTAGACTACTCTTAGAAGCAGTCAAAATAGCTATGTACTGATAATTATTGTTCTATTTTTCTACAGTAAAAAAAGTAACTGAAACTGAATTTATAAACTAGAATACATTTATTTATTTTATACTATTTTTAAAATAACCGAAAAAACCGAATTTAATATTTTCATTCATTCATAAAAATGAGTAAACAAGTTTTCTTTTAAAGAACATAATGTATGCAACCAAAACGCTTCAATTAGTATTCGAATAATAATATAATTTATTTTTAATAATTTTATGATAATGTGTTTAAAAATATTTTCATTAATTGAAATAAAATAATAATTGAAAAAGCTTTCTCTTAAAAAGCTATTTTTTCATTTTGTGTTGGAGATCGGTTAGAGGAAGACCTTGGAGATCAAGTGGAGATCCAGCCTTATCTCAACTGGAATTCTAAGGTCCATTTCCTTGGAGAATGGCTAGGATCTCAAGTGGAGATCAAGTTGATATCCAGCACTTCTTGGAGAAACCAACTGGAGCTCCACTTGAGCTCAAGCCTATCTCCAAGGTAAATGTTTATTGGGATCATTTTAATGATATGTGCAACAACACCCACAAGAGTTGTACCATCTCGTCATATCTACGATAAATGCAGCAGAATTGCAGCTAGGCATCAACAGATCGTCCTACTGCGACTGTCATACCGCAACTTCGACCAACCAACATAGAAAACAATACATGAAAACAGCTCACATACATATTGGATCGTGTGAATACCCCGCAAACGAACTGGAATACTGGCAACGCTGTACGCAAAAGTGTTGAAGTTTCAATTTGAAAAAGTAAGACCATAACAGTCATTGAAGTTTGAAGTGACCGTGAGTAAACAACGTAATTTTGCCTTTTAAAATTCACGTTAATATCAAGTGCGACTTAGCTTTCTATAGGGGTATTCACGATTCAGTGCACTTGCCTGTGCAGTTGAGGACTTGAGGACTTGTGCACTTTACAAAAACAAATTGTACGTACGTCAAAAATCTGCATAAGTGCTTTTCTACTATTACCTTCAACTTGAGGACTTGAGCAGTTGTGCATTGAAAAATGTTGACAGCTTTGAAATGGTGATTGTGGTGTGTTCACGAAAACCTAACTGCACAACTGCACAAGAAAGTGCACTGAATCGTGAATACCCCTTATATATACAGTGCATCACACGTCTAACCGGACTAAGATTGTTACATATTTGTCTTTGCTACATCTTAAAAAAAAAATAACAGAATGGCTTGTTATGTATATCAAACTAAAGTTTATTATTTCTTCTTTCTTAATAACAACAATTAAAATTAACAAAAACAATGTACCGTTAGTAAACTACAATAAAAGAGACTTTAGTCGACAAATTAGCTCTCACGACTAACCGGACAAATTTACAAATATAGTGTATGCTTATAACGGTACTTTGGAACAAAAAATAAAAAAAGCGAAGGGAAAATAGTAAAATTGTAGATCATTTCAAAAAAGTTTCCACAATTGTAAGATCAGTTATGGCAATTCTGAGTACGCAAACAACGTTGGAGCTAAGACAAATTATAACACAGCTTCGGACAGACGGAAAAACCGTTAGAGATATTGCAAACATTGTCCATCGTAGTTCATCTACTGTACATGACATCATCAAAAAGTTTAAAGAAGAAAATAAACTTTTAAATGTGAGCAGAAAAGGTCAAGGGAAAAAACTATGTGCTAGTGATGAAAAATATGTATTACGGATTATTAAGAAAGATCCTTTTACTCCTACCACCCGGATAAGGACCATGCTGGAAAAAGACAGAAACAAATCTGTGAGTGCTGAAACAATCCGTCGATGCAATAGAGAAGCTGGTTTCAAAGGCAGAACCATAGCCAAAAAGCCATTTATATCTAAAAAGAACCGCAAGAAGAGAGTCGAATATGCTAAACGCCATTTAAATAAAGACTCAGACTTCTGGAATCGGGTAATAATGATTAAAAATAATGAAAAGTCTTATTATTACAAAGACTAATAATATCGTAGGTACTGTTCACCGATGAGAGCAAATTTAACTTGCAGGGCTCAGATGGTCGGAGGTTTGTATGGAGAAAATCAATGTAGCGCATTTACCAAAAAACATTCGGGGTTACCATTAAGCACGGAGGAGAATCGGTTATAGCCTGGGGGTGCGTTTCGGCTGCTGGGGCTGGTGGCTTACTTTTTTTGGATAAAATAATGGATCAATATGTTTACAAAGACATTTTAAAAAGTCATGTCAAACAATCGTGTACTAAGCTAGGAATAAGTCAGGATTTCGTTTTTTACCAAGACAACGATCCGAAGCACAAATCTTACAATACACGCTCATGGCTTGCCTCTAATTGCCCACACGTGTTAGATACTCCAGCACAGTCACCTGATCACAATATTATTGAGCATGTTTGGGGCGAAATCGGAAGAAAAGTGTACCAGACTCCAATCAGAGATCTTTATAACATGCAATAACAATAGAGTTCAGCTACTACAGCTTTTTCGCACTTTCTCCACATTGGATCATCTTAAGAACCAGCCCAAATAACATCAAAACATCTCAATAAGGCCATTCACAGTTCGAATACGCTGGTCTGCCATTTGTTCGATCCGCTATTTGTACGCCAATTTACGAAAGCGCATTTTGCTTTGCTGTTGTTTTGCATACAAATGCAAATACGCAGGCACTCGTAAATAAAAGCAGCCCTTGGACGTGTTTTTTGTTAATGAATGTGTTAATGAATTGAAAACCGTTATTAAAGCCGCATGGGATTCTCTAACTCCAGAATTCTGCCAGAACTTGGTAAATTCCATGCCAAGGCAAATGGGAAATGTCATTCGCAACAAAGGCTTCGCCACAAAATATTAGTTTTATGCAAAATAAATACTTTGACCGGTTAGTCGTGAGAGATAATTTGTCGACTTAAGTCTCTTTTACTAACTTAAGTTTTTGTTAATTGTAATTGTTGTTATTAAGAAAGATGAAATAATAAACTTTAGTTTCATATACATAATATGCCATTTTGATATTTTTTTAAGATGTACCAAAGACAAATGTGTAACAATCTTTGTCCGGTTAGACGTGTGAGGCACTGTACATTTTCTACGCGATAGTGCACAAGTTTCAGCATCTATGCAGTCGAATAAACTGTTGCAGGTATTTATCAATGGTTTAGTAAAAGGTTTTGGCAGAACTCAACATCCACTAATCGTAGTGCACATAAACATTTAGCCCAAATATAAGTAAGGGTAATTATCAACCAAAATTATTACAGAGTACAACCGTGCATTATGGAATTTGCACAACACATTCGCAGCGTTTTTAATTTCTACACACCAGGCAACCCCGCCTAATTGTCTTTTTCAAGACACTTAGCCACGTATCGCGGGAACCCGATATCTAACATGGTTGAATTTACGAGAACCAAGGAAGCATTCAGCCAACGTCTAAAATCTATATCAGAAGCTAGGAAGCGCGTTATACTGCTACCAGAACCAATGGCTACACCAACGCCAAACAAGATGCGACGCCATAGCAGCAAACAACGTATGCCCCTACACGGGCTTTATATAAACGAGCAAGAACCGGGTGGCTCCTCCACAAAGAATCGCCGGTACATACAGCAACAGCAGCAACAAGTACCAGTTGAGACTATCGCTGAAAGTAGTCAAAAAATTACACATATGGACGAATGTGTCAACGACGAGCACACAGCAGCAAAATCTATTACGACAGTTACAATCGATTTGTCAAGTGACGACGACGAGACATTAGCGACCTCTGATTTGTTCATATACCCACCAGGTCCAGGAGGTATAGCAGTCAACGAGATGGACTACCGGTGCCTCGCTATCGGCACCTATCTTATCGACAAAATCATCGATTTTTATATCCGATGGATCAAGCATAATATGATGTCAACGGCACAACAAGTGGAGACTCACACCCACTATTTTTCAGTCGCTTAACACACCCTAACGCCAAACCGGGTGATTCTGTGGAAACCCTAGGGCAGCGTCGGCATGCAGGAGTCCACACATGGACTTAACATATTCGACAAGAACTTCATCGTAGTCCCTATTAACGAAGGCGAACTTTGGTTCGTAACCGTAATCTGCTTCCCCGCCATGAGAGGTCCACGACACTACGACACGCCCTAAGCGCTCACACCGGGAAAGCGACCACCTATTAAGCAACCCATCATACTGCTCTTCGACTCTTCCGCGACACAAGACAAAGCGCATATTTATTCAGCACTACGAAGCTACCTCACCCACGAGTTTCACGCCAAGCATCCAGGTGTTCAACCACGAGCATTCACACCACACAATCTACCAGGCCACCGCGTAAAGGTCCAACAACACGACAACTTCACCAACTGCGGCCTCTACACGTTGCATTTCATCGAGAGTTTCTTCAGCACACCCTTGATTGACTTTATGGAGCCGATAGACCAAAGCGGATGGTTCTCGCGCCACCTCATCAGGCAGAAACGCAGTGCCATCAGCGAGGTCATCCAACATTTGGCCAACAGGACGCTCCCATCGATCAAACGACCACCGATAGTACCAGAACCCTACATCGACACGGCTAGCGCTCAACCAACAGCGCCATCACTAACCACAGCCACCAAAGTCGATACCATAGCATCCGACGATCAACAAACAACAACAACCAAGTGCACCAACATACATCAAACCCCACCAGAGCCCTACATCGACACGGCTAGCGCTCAACCAGCAGCGCCATCACTAACCACAGCCACCAACGTCGATATTATCGCATACGACGGTCAGCATGCGACGTCAATCAAATGCAATCACAGACATTCAATGCTACAAGGACCCTTCACCGACACGGCTAGCGCTCAATCAGTAGCGCCATTATTAACCACAGCCACCAATGTCGACACCACCGCATACTACGCTCAACAATCAACGTCAACCAAATGCGCCTACACGCCACCAGATATCACCAACACGGATCGTCACCCAAGACCGGGTCGAATTGGAACCGATCCCAATCCCGGCAACTACTAAGACGACAAAAATTCGTGCATCGGCTGGCTCATCGAGTCCACTCAATCGCAAACCAAGAACGAAGCCACGGAAATGGCCACCCTCTCCCTCAGAGAAGACACCTCACCCGAATCAGACCCCACGCTGACACAACAAAATGGCCACAGGAATTGACGGACCTCGTCCAACGCACCCATGCACGCCATCAACGGGATCGACAAATTAAGGCCCCTATTATGTATTACAACTCAACTTAAGTTGACTAGATTCAACTAATTTTTTTTCGTATAACTTATTACATACATTTCAGTTGAACTACGTCGTTTGAAAATTCTTAATAGATGGTAGCAAACTACATGGTTCAATTAAAATATATGCAATACGTTATATGGAAAAAATGTAGTTGAAGCGAGTCAACATCGCATACCATCGCATACATAATACGTACATAATAGGGGCATAAATTCAAAACCACCATTCAAGACACCTGCTACAGGATCCACGTTCGTCGAGGCGGAGAACTCGAAGTCTCCATTTGTCCCCGAAGTACAGGGGGGGTGTAAGAACCATATTTTGCAGGCAAAATATGCCCTTACAATTAGGCCAAAGGCCTCATCATATCAGCTACAACAGCACACTCAGCCAGAACAACACACCCAAGCAGAAACATCCATCACCAGACCTGCAAGTATTTTTTATAACTATGTTCCTTATAACTTATATATATTTATAGTTATAACTGTACTTTTTTTTTTTAAAAAAGATCAAAGAACCAAGGCATGCGCCTTATACAAACAAGGTTTGGTCTTTGACTTGAAAGGAAGGGGATAGATTATTTAGAGGAACTGATTGGAACTATAAGTGAATTATTGATTATTGAAACAACTGCGAAAGACTATTTGAATTGCTTTTTAACCGAGGCTAGTGTTATGCCTTAACCTCGGCAAGCATTTCAAGCCCTTAGTTGTTCCATTCCTTCACATTTTCCACAATTTAGTTGTGGATTTTTAGTTTTCCATAATTCTTAAATGTAAGAAAGAACAAAGAAAGAACAAATAAAGTGAAAAGAACCATGCCCGAGCCCGGATTCGAACCAGGGACCTTTGGGTTGAGAGTCTAGCGCACTCTCCACTAGACTACAAAGGCCGACAGTACTAATCATATAAGGAGTATAATATATAGTGGGTAAATGGCATACTTATTTTTAAAAAAACTTATGTTACCTAAAGTTACTGATGCACCAGTATCAATAAGACATCGAACTGGATAAGATTCGATTGTAAAAATCATTGTGGGTAATTTGGTGTCCGAGGCATTACTCGAAAATTTTCTACTACCTGGATATTATCTACCTCCATTGGTTGTTGTGTGTCTTGTCTAAAGGGAACACTGTTTGGTTGTTGGTTTTGCCCAAAATGTGTGTTCTGTCTAAAAAGAACATTGTTTGGTTGTTGGTTTTGCCCAAAATGTGTGTTCTGTCTAAAATTTACATTGTTTGGTTCTGCGTATTGCCTAAAATTTTGTGGCTTAAAATTTTGTGACCTGAAACGCATTTTCAATCTTTCTGGATTAGAATTCTGGAAATTTCGAAAATTCTGCTTTGGCTTTTTTCCATAATTGTTTCCACTTGTTCTATAATTCACATAAGTATGCCTGTGATTATTATTCGTTTGACTCTTAATAATAATATCCCTAATCAAATCATTTTCAATGTAAAAGTCATACGCTTGATGAATACTTTTTATATTATTTTGAATTAGTAAAGTTCGAATATGAATTGGTAACAAATTTTTATAAATGTTGAAAATTAATTTCTGATTATTTTCCGGTGTATAATCCCTATCTTTTACAATGTCCCTATTGTATTTGGTATTCATTATGCTTAAAATATAATCAAATTTAGAGGGAACTTCGTTTATATTACTCGCCTTAATATCCAAAGCTTGTTGTCTTATGCTGAAAAACTCCTTTTCTCGCCAAATTCCATTCGAAGTTTGTTTAATAAATCGTCCCATGATGGATTTTCCAATGATTAAATTGACTTCAGCGCCTTCCCTTGTAGTTTGTTAGCTAGAATGGCTTTTGTCTAGTGTCTTTGTGCTCCTCTGGCGTCAATGATATAAATGACGCTACGTCTCTAAGGTAGTTGGGTAGGCTGTAGTTCGATTCTGCTGAATACGGTGGCAGATTTCTGGCCTCGTGTAAACATTCCGTTAATGTTAATGTCGCCATGTCTGAATCATTTTTCACTGTGTCCTTCTTTTTTTGCTGTTGTTGTTGGTTTTTGCGTTTGACTTAATGCAAAAAAAATGTCTAGTTTTTTCCTTTTAATTTAATCACAAGAATATTTATTTGAGTGTTATTTCACATTTGAAGTTAAACTATACACAATCGTGTATACATATATAGTATTTTGTTCTTTTGTTTCTCAGTCTTTAGTGATTTTTAGTTCTTGTTGGTTACTATTATAGCAATTTTTATATATTGTAATTCACTTAAGAATTAATCTTTTGTAGTTTTTATAATCTTTTTTACCGATTATCCTGGCAACTGCGCCAATTTTATGATTTTGTATTTAAGTGTTTCCACTTTTCCAAATAAAAAGATTCAAGTTTTTATTTTATTTCAAAGTGGTTTTTATTTATTATTTTGTATTTAATAGTTTTCACTTTACAAAATAATGATTCAAGTTTTATATAAATGAGTTTTATTTTTTTGGCCTTCCTTGTCCGATTTCTTAGTTGTAACTGATTTATGTCTTATAAATTTCTTTCCAAGAAGACTAGAATTGCATTCTTTCGAATGCAAGATTTCCATTAATTGTTAAATTCAATTGAAAATAAAGACAAAGCTAATGTAAACAAATTTTGCATAAAGAAAATTTGTCAGCTATACCAAACGGATGCAGCTGAATAAACAAAGCGGTTTAATAAACAAAGCGGCGAAGTTAAATGCAACGATATTGAATTAAACTCCTTTTCTTATTTATGTTAATTTATAGTTAAAGGATTGATGATAGAAGTGCTGGGCGTTGCAATTTCGTGAGTTAATGATATAACTCAAGAGCGCACACGCACATATATAATGTATGCTTGTGTTTGTTTGCCGAAAGATAGACTGAACGCTGCACAGAAGGGTATTTTTGAAATCTAGCCGGCCAAAAGTCGCTTATACAAATTTCTGCCGAGTTAAAAAAAAAAACCTTTGCAATACAAAAGTGAATATCCAAAGAAGAATATTATCACTTTCCACACCCATCGTACAAGCCTGTGTAACGTTAAAACAGTTGAAACTTTATGCTTCTTGTGAGAAATTTTTTTTTTAAGAACTTAGCAATATAAACACTTGCTGCATTATTAATTTTATAATGAGTAGTATTTAAAAACCATGATTTGAATTATGATTTAGCAGATATATGTTACATATGAGGCTAATTGACTTCGCCGCAGCACGAAACATGGTCGTAAGTAGCACTAGATTCAAGCATCTCAATATTCATAAAGCCACCTGGTTGTCCCCTGATCAAAAAACAAAAAATTAAATTGATCACGTTTTGATCGACGGAAGGCACTCTTCCAGTGTATTGGATGTACGCACGATCCGTGGTGCAAACATTGACTCGGATCACTATCTTGTTGCAGCCAAGATCCGTACACGTCTGTGCGCAGCTAAGAATACACTCAACCCTACACAGAGAAAACTAGACGTCGACAAGCTGCAATCGAAACAGACAGCCGATGCTTTCGCCACTCGACTCTCACTCCTGCTTCAAAGCACTCCTCCAATCGATGATATATGCGCGCAGTGGACACACATTTCCAACTCCATGCGTGCGGCTGCTGAAGAGGTGATTGGCTACCAACGCCCTCGCCGAAACCAGTGGTACGACCAGGAGTGTCGCGACGCCACTGCAGAGAAAGACGCCGCCTACAAAGCCACCCTGCAGTCGGTTGTAACGCGCGCTGCTAAGGAGCGATACAAAGAAAAGAGGAGGGAAGAGAGACATATTTTCAGGCGGAAAAAAAGAGAGGCAGAAAAGCGCGAGCAGGAGAAGATTGAGATGTATGGTGACAGGAATGAGGCCCGAAAATTTTTCGAAAAATTAAGACACCTTGCCTATGGTTTTAAAACCGGGGCCTCTTCCTGCAAGGATGAAAATGGGAATCTAGTGACAGATGTCCAGAGTACACTGAGTTATGGAGGGAACACTTCTCTAAGCTTCTAAATGGCGACGCTGACAACAATCCCGCCAATAGAGATGATATTCCGGAAACCCCAATTGCGGATGACAGCGTCGAGGTTCCGCTGCCCGACTACGATGAAGTTCTGACAGCTATAGCTCGGCTTAAAAATAACAAAGCCGCGGGAGCTGATGGCTTACCTGCTGAGCTGTTTAAGAACGGAGGCGAAGCTCTACTTAAATGCATTCACGAGCTTCTATGCAGAATATGGTCGGAAGAATGCATTCCGAACGATTGGAATCTCAGTGTGCTCTGCCCAATCCACAAGAAAGGCGATCCCACTATCTGTGCCAATTACCGTGGGATAAGCCTTCTTAATATCGCATATAAGGTCCTGTCGAGCGTTTTATGTGAAAGATTGAAGCCCATTGTAAACGAACTGATCGGACCTTATCAGTGTGGCTTCAGACCTGGAAAGTCCACCATCGACCAGATTTTCACGCTACGTCAAATCTTGGAGAAGACTCAAGAAAAACAAGTCGACACCCACCATCTTTTTGTCGACTAAAAAGCCGCCTTCGACAGCCCAATAAGGAAGCATCTGTACTCCACCATGTCTGAATTTGGTATTCCTGCAAAACTAATACGACTTTGCAGGATGACACTGAGCAACACCAGCAGCGCAGTTAAAATCGGGAAGGACCTCTCCCCACCATTTATTACCAAACGAGGTTTCAGACAAGGTGATTCCTTATCGTGCGACTTTTTCAACCTAATGATGGAAAAGATCATCCGAGCTGCTGATCTGAGACATAGTGGCACAATATTCTACAAGAGTGTTATGCTGCTTACGTATGCTGATGACATCGATATCATTGGCAATAATACGTGCGAAGTCAGTGCAGCATTTTCCAGATTAGAAAGAGAGTCAAGTCGAATGGGTCTGTCAGTGAATGCAGATAAGACGAAATACTTGGTGTCAACAAACAAACAGTCCCAGCGTCTTGGAACCCACGTTGCCGTTGACAATACCTCATTCGAGGTTGTGAAGAACTTCGTTTATTCATATTCAGCATTAATTGAACCAACGACATCAGCATTGAGATCAAACGAAGAATAACTCTTGCCAACAGGTGTTACTTTGGGCTCAGTAGGCAATTGAGAAGCAGAGCCCTCTCTCGACGAACGAAAATCACGCATCACAAACCTGGACGCTGAGCAGTTTAGATGAAAAGACTTTAGGAGCATTCGAGAGAAATGTTCTTCGTAAGATCTACGGACCAATTTGCGTCAATGGCGAGTACCGAATACGGTGGAATGTTGAACTGTATGAGCTGTACGCTGACATCGACATAGTCAAGCGCATTAAAATCGAGCGGCTTCGCTGGCTTGGTCATGTTCAGGGCATGAAAGACGATGCTCCAGTGAAGAAAACATTCGATTCGGTACCCAGCGGCGGTCAACGCAGAAGAGGACGACCGCATCTTCGTTGGAAAGACCAAGTAGAGGACAACCTGACGAAGCTTGGAATTTGCAACTGGCGCCAGCAAGCGAAAGACAGAAATGGCTGGCGCAAATTCTTAGATGAGGCCAAGACCGACATACGGTTGTAGCGCCAACTAAGTAAGTAAGTAAGTAAGATATATGTGTACACTATTGGCAGATTTTTTTATAACATAATTTTTACTATCACGAAACAGTCGCGTCTTTAAAAAATTAATAAAAAGGAGAAAGTGTTTATTTTTCACTAGTTAAAGTAAAAAAGTAAATTTTCCCGAAGTTTTCCGGCATTGATTTTAAGCTTAACGAAAAGATCACGAAATTCGCTTTCGGAAGTAGTACTTTTTGAGTGCGGAAAGTTGCTCTTTTTTTAACTGTGTGCACCTTAAATATCTTCTGTGATTTAAAAAAAAACGTTTAAAACCTACTTGAGAAAAATATAGGTGAGTCATGAATGATCACACAGGGTTAAGGATACAAAAAAAAATCAGTAAAGAAACATCACTAAATGATATTTTTTAAACAAAACAATTTTAATGTTCAGCTAAAAAAGAATTAGGGTGGGTCAATAAGACCCAATTGTCATATAGGGTTAAGAATATAAAAATCGAAAAGCATACATGATTAGAAACTGTTTACGCGATAAAATAATTTTGGCCGCCTAAATCGATGAAATACCCTTATGTGCGCTGGTAAGCTTTACACTCTTAAAAATTTAATGTATCATAACGTTTATGTTAATATTTCATCTATATTTATGTCTTTTTTTGTAATTTTATTCTTATTTGGTCTTCTAAATTTTGGTCTGTCAATTTGTTTCAATGTTTATTTTTTATTATTTTTAATATAGAAAAAGCGTTTTCGCAGTTTTAGGTTTACAGTACAGTTTTGTTTGATCAATTTGTTTCCAAAACGAATGTTTAGTCGCCTGTGATATCGTCAATCATAATTTGTTCTTCTTCTTGAATTGCAGGTTTTTGTTTTTTGGGATCTATTTTTTTAAAATCTTAAAATCTATTGCTTAAGTTTCTTAATAATGTTTCAATTGTCGTTGAAAATTCTTGAAAAACAATATCAGAGAAATCTGAATTTAGTTATGAAGTTTTTGGCAGTATTTTTAAATCTTTTTTACTAGTTGTTCTTTTAAAATTTTTAATTTACTATTGAAATGCTTTATCATGTTGTACAATTAAAAAATGTGTTAGTTTTCGCCTTGCAAGGTTAGATTAAGTTTGTTAATAATGTTACAAATATAACAAAGGAATGCTAAACTTAAGACGAAACTGCTATCGGTTAAATAAGACACAAATATTTTAAAATCTGCAGAGTCTTCCAGCTTTAAGAAATCGAAAACTTTTTGGCGGAGTTCAAAAAACCTTTCCAGACTCTTTCCTCGACTAAAATTTCGAGCTTCAGTAACACGAAATAAAACACCGTAGTCGGCTTCAACATTTTCAAAAAATGTCTTAAACTTTCTATGGCTCAGAGCATTGTGCCCCCCCGCCCCCCATCAAATATAATTTATAATTTATTCACTTAATTTCATAACATCATTTAAAAATAGAACTTTAGCAAACAAAGCTTGATGATGTATAATGCTATAAAATGATGGCACGTCAATATTGTTATTTATCGAATGACCAATGAGGCCCTTGTTTTTGCCCACCATCACTTTTGCACCATCTATGCAGACAGCACTAAGTTTTTTTTGTCCTCATATGTTAAAACTTTTTAATTAATTGCTTGCCACAAAGTTTATCCGTTTACATGCTCATGCATACATGCATGCATACTACAGCTAGGAAATCTTCTTGTGTTTGCAAATTCTCATGTACAGTTTTTACAGAAATTACCAATTGACTGTTGTTACTAATATCAGTGCTCTCATCTAATCTTAAAGAAAAAAAAGACACATTCTTCAAGGCGCTTTCGTACGCGCATAAACAAAAAACTGCTCATTTCTTCCGTTCGACGAAGACGAATTGATAATGGTATCGTTTCTACTCGCTGGGTCATATCTTTCCCATTCTTACCAAAGCATTTTAACATATTTTGACAGACATTTTTTTAAAAAATACCGTCGTTATATGGGCACGATTGCTTTGCTAATGCAAGTGCAACAACATAAGATGCCTTTGATTTCTTCGCTTTGTTCGGCATTGACAACAGAAGGAGGCTGTCTTAAAAATTGTTAGGAGATTTTTAGTTTCAACTTATGGATGCATGTTTGTCTTTCCTCATTTTCAAATTTCTCATATTTTATATGACAAGACAGATAGTGCCACCGTATGTTAAATTTGTTACATTGAGCTATTTGTCTTTGACAAATATAACATTATGCTTTTTCAAAAGAATTTAAAACAAAGTAAAGAAATTCCCAAGAATTAGCAAATATTTTTTTTTGTGTGTATTGTCCCACTAAACGACAAAGTCTCTACTTCATGAAATTCATATAGCGACTGACCGCTCAGCTATGCAGTTCGTCTCTGCTACTCCGCATCGTTTGTGTGTCTTGCCGATCATGTCTGTGTGAAAAAACGATTTGTGCCTAACACACGTGCCTATGGCGTGCCAAAACTGACATAAATTTATGCTAAAAATTTCAAAAACTTAACTCAACGTGTTCTTACATCAAATTTGTCTAAATACTGTACCGTACAGTAAATTTTACTGTTTTTACATTCAAATACTGTATTTAAAAAAAAAAAACAAAAACGCAAGTATTCATAAAAAGCTTATTTATACATACATAAACAACTTATAATTTAAAAAATTGCATATCAAGTTTGTAACATGGTGCAAGAAAGATTTTGTATGGTTTGACAACTTAAGTGTTGGATTTTTGCAACAAAAATTAAAATTCGCTGTCACCTTGTTTTCTTACACAATGGGTTTGTAACATACATAAGTCTTAAAGTCTTTAACATAGTCTTATTATTTTAATCACTTGTAGTTTAATTTTTCAGTTTTTATATGGTATATTTATGAACATATTCTTTAGGTTTATAAAAATTGAATTTAATGATTTTTTGGTGTTAAAATAATTTGCATTTTCTGACGTTGTTTGATAACATTTTTTATAAGTTGGCATAAAAGTTATTCAAAGTTAACGAAGATATTTTGACGAAGTCTTTCTTTTTTAAGCGAATTTTGCTATGTTGCTATTTTAAAGGAATATTACTATAAAAAGTTAAGGTAGGTAGATGGTTAAAAATGTTTTTTCGCATAAATACTTTTTGTGTATTTTAATAAATTACTGTACAAAACGTTCATTTTAGAGTACAAATTCATAATTACTGTTTTTTATTCACTAATTACTGTTAGCTTGTACGGGATTCAAATGTACTGTAAGGTCCGTTGGCACTATTTACTGTACGTGTAATATCAGTGGTTAATACGGTTGGTGTTGATTTACGCAACAAAATATATGCGCATGAACAATTATATGTTTGACTCTCGAATTGGCAATGCACAAAATCGATATATTTTAACTTCAAATAAAAAAATGTTTTTTGATAATTAATTATTATCTAGTCTTTAAATTTCTACATGATTATAATTGTGAGCTTTTAGCTTTAAGCTATTAAATTGTGACTCTATACAGAGCTGTTGTTTCCTTCTTTTTAAAACTACTTGCTCGAATAAATTCATGAACTCAAAATATTGTTTACCGAGAAAAATTAACAAATTAAAAAAGACTAAGATTATAAAGTTTATGATGCTTACATTACAGCTTTTATACGCCCACGATTATAAAAAATGCGTAAGGGGTATATGATCTTGGTCCCCCTGTTTATAACGCGGATAAGAGAGCGTGACAGAAAAAGAAAAGTATATATTCTTGATTAGCATCACCTACTGATCAACCCATGCCTATTAGGGCGTATCCAATTACAATTTTTTTCACATTTTAAGAAGTCTCAAAAGTTGCGTCTCAAAAGTAGTGGTCAAGATCTCCCAAAAACTTTAAAAAAAAATAAAGGTCTCTTCCGAAATGTCAAAGCGTCTCAAAAGTAGTTGTCAAGATCTCCCAAAAACTTTTAAAAAAAAAATAAAGGTCTCTTCCGAAAGGTCAAAGCTGTTTTTCAGAAAAACCGTTAAAAATCAATATCTCAAAATACTTTAATTTACTGTGAGAAAAACTACACATTTCTTAAAGCAAAAGTAAATATAGACTTTAACTAACAATATTTTGGCAAACACGATGTCACTCTTGGTTTTTACCCATAGTGTCCTGTATTAAGGATATTCGAATCTAAAGGTACACTCGAGATAGCACAGCACTTTTAATTGTTGTCTGATTGTCTAAATTTTGGTGATATTAATTATAGTGTTAACGTTTCTCTTAAATTGGCCAACTAATAATTTGCATATCTTTCGCATGTTTTGGAGAAATGTATGCTTGAATGCAATTTTTTAACTTTTTCAAACAAATGAATATAAGGTTATATATTTCGGGCACAAGAAATGGTACCGAAGATAATTTTCTGAATTCGGATTCTGCAAATAGTTTTGAACGAAACCCTGTCTAAAAATATCTTCTTCAAAACAGCGGGAACAGACAACGATTTTTTCCCCTATTTTGATATTTAAAAAAAGTTACTTCAAGCATGAAATGTAACAATTTTGTTCATATCTCCTTTATGGTAATTATTTCATTAAAACACTTCTTAACAACAATTTTTAAGTCAATTGAGATTAATCGAATGGCAAGCTCAGAAACTCAAAATTTTAATATAACACTTTTGTGAATGCTGAGTTGAGATGTTTCACCGAAATAATAAAATTCATACTTGGAAGGAAAATTTTTTTAAAAATCGAAATCGCGAAAAAAATCGTCAAAATTTCAAAATTAAGGAAATTATCTTCGGTACTACTTTTGGTGCCCGAGATATAAGATCTTATATTCATTTGTTTGAAAAAGTTTAAAAATTGCATTCAAGTATACATTTCTCAAAAATGCATACGCAAAAACTACGAAAATTATTAATTCTACAAATTTAAGTAAAACGCCAACACTATAATTAAAATCACTAAAATTAAGACAATTAGATAGGAATCAAAAGTTCTGTACTACCTCGAGTGCACCTTTCGATTCGAATATCCTTCACACAGGACCTTGTGGGTTAAAATCGAGAGTGGCGTCATGTTTTCCAAAACATTGTTATTAAAAGACTATAGTTACTTGCTTTAAGACATATGTAGTTTTTCTTACAAAAATCAAAGCATTTTGAGATCGTGATTTTTTACTGTTTTTCTTTAAAAACATCTTTGTCGTTGCGGGAGAGGAAGCCATCCTTACTTTTTTCCAAAATTTTTTTGGAGATCTTGACCACCCAATACAACTTTTGAGATCTATTTGAATACGATCTTAATTTTTCGATACGCCCATTGCTCATCTTTCTTTTATATAATCTTTGCTGTGTTTAAAGAACACAAGATAACTTTTTTAAGTAAAGTTTTTTAATAATTTAAAGAAACTTACCCGTAACAGATGGAAAAAAAATTCCAATTAATAATGTAAAAGATGTTGTGATGTCAGCCATAATTTGGTTATATGATGAATTTGCCATATTTTCTATGTCAATCATATTCCTTCCATAAGCCAACAGTTGTCCTCTCTGCAATGAAAAAATTTAAAGTCTAAAAGTTTTCTAAAAATAACAAAAAATATAGTGCAGATAATTTAATAAACAAGAAATAGTAAAAGAATTTCGCTGGAAAAGCGAATAATGCTTAGTGTTTCGAATACGCAATTGTCTTATTTAAATTTTACCCACGAAATTAGAAGATTTCATAAATTAGAAGTTCCTGATTTAGATACAGTTTAGAAATTATAATCTTAATGAGCTTAATAACTATAAAATGTTTTCATATATAACTATAAAATAGATAACTGTTGTTTCATTTTACCTAAATATTTCAATTAATAATAATAAAACTTCTATTTTATTTATTAAAGTATTATTAATATTAAGTTAAATAAGATTAATAATTAAAATTCAACTAATGTAACGTTATACTAAATCTTCTAATTAAAAGCGATACTAATTGTATTATCTTTATTATTATACTAGTATTCCCCGACAGACGTTGTTTTGCGACAGACCGCCTTACGAAATATATGAAAATGTCAAGAAATGCTAAATATATTCACCATTTTCAGTATAGCTGCCGAAAGTAACCATATGAACTAAATTACCAAATTTTAGTCTAATACGATCAAAACCGTGCGAAATTTTTGTTGTTTTGTAAGCGATAAAAAGGGGTGCGGCAAAATTATTTCCCTTAAACAGTTGCTGAAAGTAACCACACAAACCAAATTAATTTAAGTCTTATGTGACCAAAACCGTATTAAATCAAGCATTTTCATTGGTTTGTGTGGCGGTAAAAGAGGGCGTGAACATACATTTTTTGTACAGTTGCCGACAGTAAAAATACAAACTAAATTACTAAATGTAAGTCTTATACGACGAAAACCGTCTGAACTAAAACATTTTTATTGATTTGTGGGCGGTAAAAGGGGGCGTGGAAACCTTTTATAGTACAGTTCTCGACAATAACCGTTCAAACTAAATTACTAAATTTTAGCTCTATACGACCCAAGCCAACTGAAATGTAGCATTTTTATTGATTTGGGGGCGGTAAAATGGGGGTGTGGCAACTTTTTTCTCAAACATCTTGTACCTGAAACAAATCGACTGCTAAATATTCAGGTTAATCGGTCCAGTAGTTTTGGAGTGTATAGGCATCACACACACAGACACACATCGTTTTGCTTTTTATATATATAGATATTGATTTGTGGGCGGTAAAAGTGGGCGTGCAAACATTTTTATATAGTGAACTTCTCTTGGAGCACCTACACAGCAAGTTTAACTATCAAAATGTGTAGAGCTCCGAAATTGCCATGATTTCGAAATAGTAGGCGTACATATTCTGGGACCACGTCCATTTTCTGTACAGTTACCAACAGTAAACATCTGAACAAAATTACTAAATTTTAGTATTTTACGATCAAAACCGCCTGATACATACCCTTTTTTGGTTTGTGGTCGATAGCGCAAATTTGGCTTGTAAAGGAGGTACCACGCCCCCTTGTCTAATCGTTACCAAACCTCAGAGGATCACTCTCAAGATGTGGCTTCAGTTTCTTGAAAATTTCATAGAGATCGGTTTAGCGGTTTTGGAGTCTATACGTGATATATCAACATACCCCCATACATACAGTGGCTCACAGCTTATTTTATGCAGTGCATACTTTCAATTTTAGGGCTTTATAACAACGAAACTAACAGGAATAGAAAAAATAATATAGTATTATTTAAAAGAACAAGATGTTAAGTTACTAAATTATTTTAATTTATTGTAAAAATATTATTAAGTTGGCTTAAAATTAAGAAACCAGAAAATACTGCTTAATTTCATATCACAGCTTATTTTATGCAGTCACTTGTTATTTATAAATTTTTCGTATAAATTAATGATATCTGATATTTTTATTATTTGGTATGATAGCCCTTGTTGTTCACAATAGATTTAAGGTGGTTTGGCATTGATGCGACCAGTTTTTGAGTGATAGTGGGCGAATATTTCGCTGTTCGGTGTCAATATCTCTTTCAGGTGTTTCCGGATGTTATTTTCCAATAAAGACCACACATTTTAAATAACATTAAGGTCTGGCGACTGTGCTGGTGGCGTCATCAATTGTGGGCAGTTTTATATTAGCCTGGTTTACACAATACTCGCTTTGTGCTTTCGATTGTCATCCTGGTAAAATCGGAAATTCAATTTTATACCCAGAACCTTTGCACTCTGCAACAAATTGTTCTTCAGGATCTGTAGGTACTTAAATTTGTAAATTGTTGTTTCAATAAACGGCAACTTCCCAGTACCAGCAGCTGACATTCAGGCCCAAACCATGACGCTGCCACCGCCATGTTTCACGGTTGACCTCGGTTGACCTCGGTATTCGGTTTTCACCACATATAGCACATACCATCTGAACCGAATAAATTGATCTTCAATTTATCTGCAAAAGTAACTGAATTCCAGTACTCTAAGGCCTTGGACATATGTTCTTTGTCGTAGTTGAGTCTGCATAATCTGTTTTTGGGGCTAATAAACGGCTTGTTTCGTGTTATTCGGCCATGAAAGTTCTTTTTGCGCAAGACACTCGATGATCTTTTGCACTGTAAAGGAATTGATATTAACCATTTCAGCCATTTTTCGCTGCGAGCTGCTATTTTTAAAATTGTATATAACCAATTCTCGTTGTTGTAGCGTTGTGCGCGCTCCTATTTTAAAAAATCATAGAAGCAGACACTTGAAGCAAAAAAAGCAGACTAAAAAGCTAACACAAAGCAATTATAAAAACAGAACGAAGGCATTGCTAACGAAAGAACCGTTAGACAGCGCAGCATTAGAGTACCGTAACAGAGAGAAGTGACTGCATAAAATAAGCTGCGAGGTGAAATTAAGCAGTATTTTCTGTTCTCTTATTTTTTGAACAACTAAATATATGTATTCACAATTAATGAAAAACCTTTATTTAACTAGACTTTTTGCTCTTTTAAATGACACCATATTATCTTTTGTATTCCTGTTAGTTTTGTTTTTAGAAAGCCCTAAAGTTTAAAGTTTGCACTGCATAAAATAAGCTGTAAGCCACTGTACATCCATTTTTATATATATATAGAGAAAAAAAGATTAACTCTGTGTTTTATTCGTTCTGGTTAAACCAAAAAATTTCTAGATTACATGCAGAACACTAACAAAAAGATGAACTTGCTCAGTAGCTGCTTCATTTCGTCGAATTTTTTTTTATTTTTTTTAGAATTTGTTTTAGTTTTCATGATTTAGAGTCACCCAGTGTTGGTCAAAAGAAACATCTGTGCTGTTTAGCCATATCATCGTCGATAATGCCCTAAGCGGGTAGAAACAATAAATGTATTGTTTTGCAATCAGCCGTTTGGTCATATCATTTGTCGACAATGCCGCAAGCGGTCAGAGGCAAAACTTACAAAAGTTTAACTAATGCGATCTGTTCGTTTATCGGGTTAAACAAATAAAACACGGCTTTTGTATTAGAAACTGATAAGGCGATAGTTAGCGCCATCTAGTGGTTACTAGGGCACCAATTGCGTGAAAATGCACAAACCGCCAAAAGCAAATAGGAGGTCAGATTTAAAGCATTTTGAATCTGGAGAATTGAAAGTAAACCTTTTTTAATTAAGCAACACATTTCATATAAAAGGCTTAGCAAAATTTTTTGAGTGCATTTTCCAATTCAATCTCCAAATTATTTTTCAGAAACAGTGTAGTTATTTTATCTCCCAAGTAAATTTGTTGCAAAGTTGCCTTCAATTTGACACGAGTAAAAACTTAAAAAAAAAAAATTAAATTTACCTCAATTGTTCAAAAATGAAATAAAAATATATTTATATGGTGGCACTCGCAGTAATCTGCTTCAAAAAGCATTTGATATGATTGATAAAAATTTCACCAACTAGTGTTGAGTTCGAGAGATGTTTCTCTTCGGCTGGAAATTTTGCTACCAAAGAATTCACCTTTCAAAGGCTTCAGTGATCTCAAAAAATGTACCGTTCTTATGTTAGTATTATAATGCCAGAAAATATGAATTTTATGAATTATACAATAGATATATATCTAAAATTATATATTTTCATCCTTTATATATATAACGAAATAAAATAAATTAACTTTTATAAAAAATTTAAGTAAATTGTTTTCTTTCATTCCTTTGGACAATTTTTTATTAAAAAAATATCCTAACTTTCATACCTTGCACACGATTTCTTTTTTTTGTTAAATAAATTACTTTTTATATGTTTTTCAAATCCCGGTACTAATTTAGAGATCCCCGGATTCTTTATTAGTAATTCAAAAATTGCTTTTGAGTACCGAAATTGGAAACCCTGGACACAACATAATTTATATTATATTATAAAACAGACAACAATGATATGAGGCGAGAATATGAGGTGTACTTTTCAACTGGCGCGCCGACGTCAGGTACCACGCGAGTTTATTTAATTTTTTTGCAATAGGAATAATTATTTCTCCATCGATTAAAAAATCGTTTTTTATGTAAAATTTGACGTAGAATACGATGGTTTAAAACACGCTAAGTGGTGGGTAAGTTTGTTTAAAATTTATTTAAAAATTTAAATTGCGTAAAATGATATGAAATTTTTCATAATTTTTTCTGAAACTATTTTTTTCCTTAAACTTCACGTTTTTATCTTCAAAATGAAACAATAAAAATTGTCTCTAGCTTAAACAGAACCGAAGTTGTGAATTTTTGAAAATTAGTCTCCAAGGCAAAAATCACGAAAATCTCAAACTTTTAACGCCCTCTATTTAAAAAAAAAAATACTCGAGCACGGGTCTCCTTTTTTTCGATATAGAACCCGTAAAAAAAATTTCATGCAAATTAAAAATGGGTCGGTCACTTTTTGTTCAAATCAGTACGGTTTGTAAAAGAATGACCCATATTCGTTTCTACCTTAAAAAAAATTTTTAATGTAATAAAATGTTTTAAAACTCTTTTAATACATCCGATAATTGAAAGCGATCTTGTTGCTGAAGGGGTAGACTCCTTACTTTTTTAGAGTCGGCCTTATTGTTATTTTTTACTAAAATTTTTTAAAATATTGATTTTTATAAACAATAATTATGAACGCATCAAAGCCTTGACCTTTTACCACCTATTGCCATTTTCATAACAAAAACCAACTTTAGCCGGCTATTTCATTTTAATTCATACCCAAAACTATCTTCAGTCGGCCAATTCACTTTCAGTCGTACCTTAAACGAACTTCAGTCGGCCAACTCATTTTATGTCGTACCTTAAACTATCTTCAGTCGGCCAATTCACTTTCAGTCGTACCTTAAACGAACTTCAGTTGGCCAACTCATTTTAAGTCGTACCTTAAACTGTCTTCAGTTGGCTAATTCACTAAAAGTCGTACCTTAAACAAACTTCAGTCGGCCAACTCATTTTAACTCGTATCAGCGTTGAATTGTTGTAAACGAATCCAGTGTTCCTTTGTGACAAAATGCAGAAAAAGTTCAGAAAAATAGTATAAATTCTGTTAAAAAAGTACGGAAATAGTAATGCATAGTAATGTAAAAGAGAGCAGCGGACCAAATGGAAAAAATGGACCATTTTTAGTCCAATTATGCAACCGTGTCCTTGACCAAAAATAAAAACCGAAAATGATATTTTTGTTTGACCAAAAAAATATTAATGATTTTTATTTAAGATTAAAAAGATAAAATCAGATTACTATTTTTATATCTGAGCAAAAACTTGAAAATCATAATATAATGGTTAGTGCTTAAATTTTTGGATATAGCTTAATGATAACAGTCCCTGATACAAATATCTTGTCAAAAAGTTGAAAAAATAAGTGGAATAAAAAAAGCCCAAACGAGCGAAGGCTTATTCAGTCGCCACACATATTCCCTTTTTTAAAACCTAATTAATACATTTTTGTAGAACTTTTTGAGATTGAAATATTTATCCAGAAATACCCAACATTTGTAATAAAAAATTTAATGATGATTGAAATCGGCCAACATATTTAAAGAAATTTTCTTAGCTCAAGAACTCTGATGTAAAATCTGTAATTTCATAGACTAAACATTTTAATTTGAATACAAATATAATAAATAAATATATAATGAATTGAAAAGATTTAGTCAGAGTATCGAAAAAAGGTCCGTTTTAACTTTTAAACTCGAGATGATGGCAAAAAGAACACCATTTTTAAATCTGCATTCAAAATTAATTTATTATAAAAGCATCGCTTTATGTCATTGTTTATGTTCTAAACGAAATTTTCCAAAGCTCTGAAAAATTTGACAAGTGGACTCAAAATGCTGCATATTCGCTATCAAACCAACTCATTTCTGTGGACTTTATAAGTCTTGTTTTTATGAAAAATGTGCTAGTAAAAATGAAACTCCTGACTGAATCTCTTGAAGTCGTTGAACTGAAAATTTTAAATGCTATGAAATTTATTTCTTGTGCCCTTAAATCATTAAAAAAAATAAATTCGCACTCTGAAAGTACGGATAACCAATTAGTAGTGCTGTTGCATTGTTAAATTCTTTTAATGTTAAAGGCATTCTCAATTCGCCATTGCCGTCGTCTTGCGCCGAAACGTTTGGATGATAACAATGCAAACGCGGCTTATTTTTCGATGAACTGTTTTTATAGAAGAGAATTTAAACTTGTATTGGATAAGATAACCTCACTGATGCGAGATAAATTTAACAGTTGCTTAGAAACAATAAAGCCTCTGTATGAACTCTTAAATCCAATTCTATCTTTTACTAACTAACTTGACCCAAATGCGAATTCCAGAATCAATAGAATTGTTACCAAAAAATTGTTTGTTGAATTCTTTTCAATTGAAAGCGGAATTTGAAGTATACTGTGATCTATGCGAAGGCGTAGAAACTCTATCGAGTACAGCTAATGTTTCAGAATGCAATAAAAAATCTCTTTCTGCCGTTAACAAAATGTCGCGTTTGCTATGCACAGATAGTGCCTGTTACTGTTTCAGGAAATGAGTGAATGTTCAGCAAATTAAAATTAGTTAAAAATTATTTAAGAACCATGCAAAGTGACTCACATCTCAATGACTTAATAATACTTTCACCGGAAGAGGACATAGTTGATCTCATTTACTAAGTTAATATTGCGCAGCAATGGGCTACCTTAAAAAAGAAGAATTCATATTTAAATGTTGTACTTAAAAATGAAGTTTGTATTTTTATTTAAACACTATTTTTTAATTAATTTAAAAAATTAAAAGAAAAATATAAGACAAATTGAAAGCATTGTTTATTTTTTAACACATATAAACTATGAATTTTAAAAACAAAAACGAAAATAAATTTTTAAATGCTGATTCGAAAATGTTGAAATACTTTTATTTTATTTTCTTTGACAGAGGGAACGATATGAAAACTGCCTTTGAGGGATCTTCTTCACTTGAAAAAGATCGAAAGATTGAAAAGTGTTAGTGATATGTGGGTTAACATTTTCAGGATTTCTTAAAACGGTACCTAAGATTAACGAAAAAGGCCGTTTGAGCTGAAACTGTGTATTGTATTGCATTGTATTTATTATTGTAAAATCTCTAAGATTATTAGCTACAATCATCTATTAAAACCTAAAACTCAAATTTTTAGAGTGTTCGAATTGTAAAAAAATAGGGTAGTTTCAATTTTTGTTTTGAAAATGGCGCCGAAAACAGGTATGAGGTTTAGTTGGCTGACTTTACGTAATCTTATAGTTTCAAGTATTATCGCTTAGATGAACCAAAAAAAATTGTCAGTTACCTGTTGTAAAAGCTGAGAAATCGTAACCACTTTTTTGGATTCGAAAAATTTTGTCCAAATTGCGAAAAGCTTAAGAGAGCAGATAAAAGGCCAAACCAAAAAAATTCAAAACATACTTAATTATATGTATTTTGATGTACACAAGTTCTTTTTTCATCAGTAAAAAAATTTTTAGTAAAATAATTACAAAGTTTTCTTAGCCATTCAAATTAAAAATACCCCTTAAGATTTATTTATATATATCGAACGGATGAGTAACTTTATATAATTCAACTATATGGTATTTAAAAAAAAATCGGGACTTAAGGGAATCCAGTCGGCTGAAATACATTGATACCCCCCAATCAAAATGGCCTCGGTACGCCCCTGGCTGAAGGATGAATAATTGTTGAGGTGTTTAAGATGCTCCACCTCCTGAAAGGCTGCAGCTCAAATGCTCTTTTAAATAACATTATTGTAAATATTCTTCAAGCCCTTTTCCAAACTGGAGATCTCGTGAAGCCTTCTTCTGTTAGTCTCGTTTCTTAGCTGGTGGTTGACGCTTTTCTTGTGTTGCTTTTTTTAATGCAATTTTTCTTATCGGTTTCTATTTATTCTCATTTGTGCTGTGTTATTTTTAATTTGTGTTAAAAAAACACATTTCCTGTTAATAAGATAATGTCTTATTAACTGTGATCAAGCTGTGTAATTAATTTTTGTAAGTTTTACTGTGTATCATTTCAGTTTATATGCATAATTTGATAGCTAAGCTGCTGCTTATGTATTTTATTCTTTCTTTTTTTGCATTCCTCTTTGTGCGTAATTCACTTATTTGTATAAACTAAGCACAGAGAATTGTTGCAGTTGCTTTAAAACTGCAACATATTACATTAACCCATTAGCACTTAGTGGACATTATATTTGCTCACATAAAATTAATTAATTTTTTTTCGCTATGACAAGCTTTGCAAAAGTCAAAACATTATGAACACTATGTTCAGTTGTTCTGGCCTATGTGGGCGTTTGTTACATACTTCATGTGCTGGGATCTCTAAGTCGTGTCTTGATGAGTAAATATCAACACGATCAGGCCTCAATTCAAATTTATTAATAATTTATCCTTGGCTGAGTCTATTAAGTTTAAAGATATATTATAATTAAAAATGTCTTACGGATCGATAAATAATATTTAAAACATTAATAAAATTAAAATAATTTATCGTTAAATTATGAAGCAATTAAAGATGATAAAGAAGATAAAGACTAGCGGCCTAGTGCTGACAATGAAAGTTGATCCACCGCAACAACAAAGCGAGCGATCAACATTCATTGCATTGCGGCACTTTTATATGAATTCAATACCAAGGCCAGTAAGGTAAACAAATAAAGTCAAGTAAAACAAAATTAAGACAAAAAAAAATGAACACTGATCTACCGCAACATCAACTGGGCGATCTGTTTTCATTATATTTAAAGACAATAAAATAAAGCCAACAATTTACTTCTGTGCGGCCAGCGTCAAATGCTGACAAAGCAAAAACCAGAGGTAAATTAATTTTAATATTTTATTGCAGTAATTAGCGTACATACATTTTGGATATGCGAATGCAAAATAAGAATAATTTAAATAATAATTTATCATTGTGCAATATGACCTTATTACACATGTTATACATGTTTGTACGTTTGTTCGGCATAAATTAGCATTATAAGAACTTAATAATGAAGTTAAACTAAGCCAAATTATTGTGAAAGATGCGGAAGCCAATCTTGCACAAACGCTAAATACAGCGAATTTATCAATAAGTAAATTTAAGTATGTATGTAAAATTAAGAAGAAGAAGTGAGGCCAGATAGGTTATAAATATCTGGTGCCCGCTAAAATGAAGGGAGTCAGTTAGTGAGTTTTCTGTCTAAAAGGTAGCAGTACACAGTGTCTTTTATTTGATTAGTTCAGTCGCTGGATTTTGGATTGAGGTTTCTGCAGTCTGCTGTTTCAAGGAGTACAAGGCCAAGACTTCTAGAGACAAGGAGGAAATCCAAAGGACTAAGTGAGTATGTACTAACAAACCTTTTTCAGTTTCTCATAATTTCCAGCAGCTAAAATAGGTTCAAGTGCCTATTATAGCAATGCTGCAACAAGTTCAAGTGCTTGTTGCAACACGCCAACAGTGAAGACAACCGCGGCTACAATAGGTTCAAGTGTCTAGTGTAGGAGGGTTGTAAAAAGTCCAAGTGCTTGTTGCAACATCGCGATGAAAACGAACAAAAGGGCCTAACTCAACAGATTCATGAGTCTGTTGGGCTATACGGCTACAGTTTAAACGGGTAGTCAACAGATATTTTAAGGCCACGATTAGGACCTACGTGCATCCTCACGGGAGGACGCAACAAAAATTGCGCTACTGGTAGGATCCTTCTATCCGCAGGGACAGCAAGGATGTTAGGATCCTTATTGTAACCTGAACAATAAGGACAATTTTGTTTGTTTGATTTTAAAAAATTTTAGAGAAGGACAATTTTTGTCAGATCCTTCTGTTACAGGAACAGCAAGGGTGGTTAAAAAAATGGATATAAAAAAATAAATAAATAGGAACAGTAAGGACATTGGTTCTTTTGTAGGGATTCTAATTGATCGGTGGGACCTTGTTGTTTCAGGAACAACAAAAATATTTTGAAATTAACATTTTTTTATGGAATTTAAATGTTTGATAGGATCCTTATTGTTGCAGGAACAATAAGGATAATTTTTTTTTTAAGTTTTGTAAAATTTTAAAAGAATGGAAATTTTTTAAGGACATTTAAAAAAAATGTGTTTTTATGTTTTAAACAATGAGACAGGATTTATGACGATAAACTATGGAGTTAAACCGTTGGGTATATTGAAAAAAAAATTTTTTGTTTTGTTGGGCAAAATGTTAGTTTTTGGTATAAAATTCTGTGGGATTTTTGCTCGGGAAGACATTCTCCTCATCAGACTTGTACAATACAAGAAAAGGACGAATAACGGAGATTTGATAGGAGAATGGATCATAATTTAATTATGAGAGATATAACACTAGTGGATACGTTTGGTGACGAAAGGAGTCCCAACGAGAGGGAAAAAAGGAGGAATCAATATAAAATGGACATCGAGTGTTCATTCTGCAAGAGACAAGGACACACAAGGGATGTGTGTCTCACAAAGAGAAACACTCCGTTTTGCGAAACATGTCAGGAGTATGGGCATGAAAAATGTTAGGAGTGTGCACAGTCTTTCACACCAAGTGCACAGCAGAAAGATTTTAGACAATTTTTGAATAAGCGGCAGGTAAATAGGAACCCATTTTACAATAGATTGAGTTTTCGAGCAAAAAATTTTGGTAATGAACAGTCGGTGAGACAGCAACAACCGCGCTGTAGGTGGTGTACCAAGGAGGGTCATGTGCAGGCTGACTGTTATAGGAAAAACAACAAGGAAAATCGGCAGGGAAACTTTCAGTAGCCCAGCCAAGGCCAATGGCCTGGGAATCCCGAAATACTAGAAAAATAAGGCCGTCGAAGATGGTAACAGATATTTCTACGTCTGTTAATATTGTGAATATCTATCTGTACATCTAATCCAATAGAAAAGATAGTAACGGATAATTCTACGTCTGAAAATATTGTGAATATCTGTACATCTAAGCCAGCAGAAAGTTTAATAACGGGAAATTCGACATCTGGTAAGATTGTGAATGCTTGTACATCCCAGCCAATAGAAAGAGTAGTAAAAGATAGTTTGGCATCTGAAAGGATTGTACATTTCTGTACACCTCATTCAGGAAGAAGTGTAGAAAGCATAAGCCCAGAGTTGAAGAAAACAGTTGAGTCGTTGCAGGCGACATCAAAAAATGTTATAGAAGCACTAGGAGAAATAAGAGAAAAATTCAATGTGATAGTAGGAAAATTAAATGGAAATATGATAGAAAGAAAACTCGATGTGGTAGCAGGAAAGTTAAATAAAAATGTAACAAGAGAAAAATTCAATGTGGAAGAAGAAAAATTAAATGAGAATATGATGAAAGAAAACTTCGAAATGGTAACAGGAACATTAAATGAAAATTCAAAAGGAAAATTGGATGTGGTATTAGAAAAAGTAAATGAAAATATAACAAATGATGGTTGGCACAAAAATCTGACGGTGCTGGAGAATAAAAAGGGTGAATGTTTTGGCATCTCCAAAGTTAATGATGTGTTTATAGAAATTCTTTGCAAGAATGCTATAAATGGTAGACTCTTATAGATTCCAGAGTGGACACGTGTTTAATGAAACAAAACGCATTAAAAACAATTGAGGACAGGGGAAAAGAAATAAGAAACTTGTCAGGAGCATTCGGGGGTTTCGTGAAAACACTTGGGCCAGTGAAGATTGAACATGACGAGGTAGATAATCTTAGTTTTAAGTTGCACGTAGTGGCACTAGAACAAGGACTGCCTGCAGATGGCATATTAAGCCAGAATAATTTAGGGAATAAAGCTATCATAAATAAGATAGATAAAACAGTAACTATATATGACAAAGAAGGGGGTAGTATAAAATTACCCTTAAAACAAATGAATGACTTAAGCTTAATTTATTACAGTGAGGAAATGCAAACAAAAGCTAAGACCGTACGAACAGTAAGAATTAAAGTAGAGACAAGGATTCTGGTGGTAGTGGTTCATAAACAGGAGATTGTGCAAGGGGTTTATTTAGGAGAAAGTTTAACGAAGGTAGAGAACGATACCGCGTATGTATCAATTTTGAATTCAAATAATGATGATGTTATCTTGCCGAGGTATTATAAACCGAAATTTTCTAATTTTAACATATTTAAAATGAAGTCGGGCTCAATGTATGGAGTAAACAAGTGTAGGATAAAAGAAAGGTTTAATAAATTAACACAGACAATTAAATAGGATGAAAATTTTAACTTAAAGAGAAGGTCTGCAATCGAGAATTTAATAACGGCATACCATGATATTTTTCTATTGGAGTGGATAAACTAACGTACACTCCAGTGATAGAACACCAAATTTAGATTCAAGCAAATCAGCCTCCAACAAATCAAAAACAGTATAGATTACCTCAAGCACATAGAGAAGAAATTCAAAAGCGGGTAGAACAACTTTTAGAAGACAACATTATTAGGCCGAGCAAATCACCGTGGAATTCGCCAAAGTACCAAAGATAGCAGGAAGCGATGGTAAGAAAAAGTGGAGATTAGTCATAGATTTCAGAAAGGTAAATGATGCAACAATTAAGCAAGTTTTTACAATACCAAGGATTGATGAAATATTAGATCAATTAGGGCACTGTAGATATTTTTCAACATTAGATTTGGCCAGTGGGTAGCATCAGATTCTCATGAGTAAAGAAGACAGAAAGAAGACGGCATTTAGTACAGCATTTGGTCATTATGAATTCAATAGAATGCCATTTGGACTCACTGGAGCTCCAGCGACTTTCCAGCGATTGATGAATAATATACTGACAGGATTACAAGGAATAGATTGTTTTGTTTATTTAGATGATGTGGTAATTTATGGCAAAAATCTGCAGCAGCATGGGGAAAGATTGGCACACGTATTCCAGAGACTGAGGGAAAATTGTTGGAAATTGAATACGGAAAAGTGTCAGTTTCTTCGTAGAGAAAAGCATATATGGGACACAAATGTTCGTAATTAGGAGCGCTACCAGATCCACAGAAATTAAATCGCGTGAAGAATATTCCAATACCGAGAAGTAGGAAAGAAGTTCAAGCGTTTTTAGGACTGGCTAATTATTACAGGAAGTTCATAGAGAATATGTCACAAATATCATCACCCATAAATAATTTTTTAAAGAAATACAGTAAGTTCCAATGGTCAGTGTTGAAACCGGCATTAATTCTGACGCAGTCTAGGTTGTCTAGTCTACGTGCGATAATTTTGCATGTCCAGACTTATTACCTATGTATTTTTTTTTTAACAAACTATATGTGTAAATCATAAACTATATATGTAAATCATATATTAAAATCACATAGTTTTTTACTGTATCGAAAAGAAGAAATATAATGTTTTTATATTAAGCATGTCATGAAAAGATATCTATAAAAAATATATAAAATAAAGCGAACACAAAATTTTTGTAAAACATAAAAATATATTTAAAATTCGGTTTTTTGGTGTTTTTTAAAAGGGTAAAAATAAGTATTACAGTCCATTAAAAGGAGCCGTCGAACATGGTCCTTCGAGCCGGGTTATGAACAGCGCCCTTGGCAATATAAAAGGATTTGCTTAATTTTTATTTTCCTCCAAAATGAACGCAATTACTTCAAGCATTTATTTATAGCTGTAATGGTAGGATAGTGACCTCTTGTAAAAAGTGTGAGAAAAACTGAGACACACGAACATTTTGGAGTTCTAACCAAGCGGTGGGGGCAAACTTTTTTGTCGCCATCAATGCAGCCATTGTTCGCGATTTGAATTTTTTGTGCTTAGAATAATGCATTTCATAAATTTAGTTATATGAATCTGAAAATTAGTAATATCAATAGGCATTTTTAATTTTGTTATCTCTTTTGAAGGAAAACCGCAATGCACAGAGCAAACAAGCGATTGCGAAGCAGTTCTTTAGATGATGATAGAGGTGTACATCAAGCTGATGCATGTAAGTGCGAATTGTAGTTCTAATACTTCGATTTGTGTTGGGAATCGAATTGGCAAATCAGAATAAGTTTTATTCTGTGCGATATTTAAGCATTATAGGGAAGGCGCAATTACAAGGATGTTTTTAAAACATACCTTTGCAAAACATGTTTCCCTAAATTGCTTCAATTTATTTTTAGTTTCCTATATGCGCAATGTGCGGAATGCGTTATTTCAGAGATAACCGATTTAAAGAAAAGGGATGTGCAATTTCGATAATGTGATTAGATGATAGTGTCCATTTTTATACCGTACGTCATATGCGCAATGTACGGTATGCGCAATTTCAGAGTTAATTGATTAAATAAAAAAGATATGTGCAATTTTGGTTATGTGATTGATAGTGTCTATTTATAATCCGTGCGACATATGCGCACTGCACGGAATGCGAAATCTGGGCTAGGATTTTATTCAAATAAAGGAATGTGCAATTTAGCTGCGGCTATGAAATGTTTATATTTCTTAGATATTCCGTGCAATATATGCGCACTGCACGGAATTCGCCATTTCAACTAAAAATTTCACGGAAAATTAAGAATGTGTCATTTAATAGCTGTTTTTGTGATTATTTCTGGCAGTAAATAGGAATTAATTCATGTTGAGATGTGTTCTGTATTCCATACGAAATGCGCAGTGCACGGAATAAGCGTTTTTGAACTGTGCTTTTAAATTAGCAATGCTTGCATAGAATTTAACAAAAATTAAGTTTTATTGTGAACAAAAAATTAGCTTGTACACGGGGCACCGGAAAGAGTATATATTGTTGGGCCAAACGATTTTGACAATACCGATCGGTGGTGCAATGATATGTATGATTTTAAGCAATTATCATTATCCATTCTTATGTTTCCCTCTAGCGATACCAGAAGCCTGCGTACGTATAATACGTAAGCAAGAAGCGGAAATAGATGCCGAGTATCGTACAGAAGCTGATCTCAATGAAACTAACCATGTGATGCAGCAAACAATGCGGTTAAAATTTACAGCGCTAATGCATGTATTTAAAGGGCAGAATGAAGATTTGTCTATGCGGTTAGAGCGCCTGAAAAAATTATGGCAGATCTTTGAATCAAATTGGCATGCATTTGGAGTTTGTTCAGTGTCAGAAATTCATTTTAAGTGTACTGAAATGTATGGCCAAGGGTCCAACGAATATTTGAATTTTAAGGCGAAATTTCGTACTCGGATGCGCGAAACTGTGTTTGATCAGGCCATTAAATCAAATCCTGAACTATTTGCATTATCGGATGGGGGTCAATTGATTCAAATCCAATTATCAGGGCCGCCAAAATTGTTGCTTACACCTGAGAAAGCAGCTGAGAGCATGCTTCTTCATCAACTGGAATGAATTTTTGATTCGGAGAGTCAAACACAATGGGCGTTGCGCCGTGCTGCAGACATGTTGCCAACATTACAAAAAATGTTTGTTTTCCTTGAAATGCGAGCCAGCTTGCTGCAGCAGTTGGAAGAGACGCGTTCGCCATCGAAATTCAACGTTTCTCGCAGTGCATCATCTAATAGACCAAATAAAACTTTAGAACGAAACATTAGCTCTGGCCTTTCAAATGTGTTAAATTTAAAATGTTTCCGATCACTGATCGGCTCAAATATGTCAACGATCATCGTATGTGTTGCAATTGCTTCAGCTTAAAACATATCGTAGTAGAGTGCACAGACAAGCCATGTACGAGATGCAACAAGCACCACAATAGGTGTTTGTGTCCCATCAACTAGAATATAGGCGAACCAGTAGAGGCAATTTATCGTACGCAACGCACTGCTGAAACACGCCGTACAGTGCGAGTACAATAGCAGCTCGCTCAAAATCGGAATAGCATGTCACGGGCGCAGAGACCTCGGTGTGCCCGCAGTTGTAAATACCAGAAATTTAAAAGAATAAATTTGCGCTGCACTATTAGCAACAGCAATTGTGCGATTCCAAATGGAATAATATATCTCACCACCTTATTGAGCACTATGTGATACTGGCGCGCAAATAAATCTAATGAATGCAGAAACAATAGAGTCGTTGCAATGGCCGATTCAACCATGTAAAGTTCGTTTAAATGCTCGACATCATTGGCAAGACGCACACACGCAAGATAAAATGCAAGTTATTAGCACACTTTAGTAATGAACCGCTGATAGATCTAGAATAAGTTGTTGTCCCACAAATCACGAATGCATAGCTGCCGCAGAAAACAATAAATTATCAAGTTAATATTCCGCTGCGTCACGATACAAAAAATCTGGGTTTATTGCGAGCCATTGCACTGCATATATTTAAACAATTATAGAGACGTTTTCAACTTAATGAAACACTTATAGATCAATATTTCAATGCCATTCAAGAGCTGATGGATGCTGATCAGATTCGTCGATCGTCCACCAAGGCCATTGTGCTACCATATTCCACATCACGCAGTTCTAAAGAAGTTTCGAATCGTCCTTCATGTCCTACAGACTATGGCATTTCACTAAACGATATGCAATTTCTAGGCAAAAAAATGCAAGACGACTTAGCGCAGTTAATCATGCGTTTTCGCTGTCATCCGGTAGCTGTCACAGCTGACTTCAAGAAAATGTACCTACAAGTACGAATTAGCCCGGAACAGTATGACTAACAGCGAATTTTAAGGAGACTGACCGCAAAATGCGATGTTCATGAGTTTTGGTTGACGACAGTCACATTTGTTTTGGCATCGGCTCCACACTGTGAAGTTCATGCAATGATCCAAGGGGCCCGTGATCATCAATTTCAATGGCCTAGAGAAGCAAAAGCCATTGAGCATAATTTTTATATGGATGATTGCTTATTGGTTCTTTGCCTACGCTGGCTGCCGAGTTCGGACGAGCTCATGTTTAAATTTCAACTTCCACCAATATTATCAGCGAAAGACGCTACAAAACGACGGGTGCTCAGTCATATCGCGCAGATTTTTGATCCAAACGGTTATGTTGATCCCGAAGTAATTGTGGCAAAAATAATCATGCAAAGCATTTGGAAGACAAACATCAGCTGGGATACACCGGAGCCTGAAAAAATATACCGTTGGTGGCAGCAGTTTCAACTGCAGTTGGAGCATATAACAGAAATTGGATTCAGCCATAATAAGAACATTACATTGCATGGATTTGCTTCATTGAAGGCATACTGTGCAGTTTTGTATGCACGAGTCGAATCAGTTTAGTATGTGAAAAGCATACTTATTACAGCGAAGTCGCATGTGGCGCCGGTTAAGTCAATAACGATACCAAGACTGGAACATTGTGCAGTGAAATTATTAAGCGAACTGGTGAATTTTTTCAAATCTTCATCAAAGCTGTTATAAATCAAAATATCACTGTGATCGGTTTCACAAATTGTTCTGGCATGGCTCATTAAGAATCCAGCAAAGTTAAAGGTTTTTATTAATAATTGAATCCAAAAGATTAAACGATTAACAACTGTGACTGGCAAAAGACCGAGGCGGTTTTTGCCGCACACATAGCTCCCGATCTCACTCGTGAAAACTCGAAGAAATAACAATAATAATAATAAAAATATTAGTAACAATAAATTAACTAAAGCAAAGAAAAGGAATTTAAATCAAACCACAAATAAAATATATAAACCCTAAAGCTAACATACAACTAGTAATAACACCGCACCCTGTGTCGACATAAATACACATATAGGCATTCAGAGACGATCACATTAAATTAACGGCCACTGCGGCAAAACATAGAAGAGAAGTTAACCAACAAACACACAGGCAACCAAACCCCAACCTTAACATAGTACGCAGTAACAATTACATCAAGGTTTACAACAAACACATCTAACTAACGAAAACTGCAGCTACAGATTGAAAACGTGTAACGAACCCTTTTTCGTCCGTTACTAGTTTGCTGAGGTAAGCTCAGTGAGTAAACCAAGGGTTCTTACAAAACAATTTATATTCTAACGATTCCAATATTTAAATGAGAAAGCCGGTGTTTTAAGTTTTCAACTGTAAGAAAATCTGGTTTTATTGTTATTTTTCATTAGTATTTTCTTATATTAGTTCAATAATTATTTACTTAATTGTACTGTAACATATATATATTTATGTTATATATATATTATAACTTAATATAGATCTTATGTTTAATAGCTTCTGACTTCTATACTGAACGGTGGGTACAGGTTCCTATGACTTCTATGCTGAACGGTGGGTACACGTTCCTACGACTTCTATGCTGAACGGTGGGTACACGTTCCTATGACTTTTATGCTGAACGGTGGGTACACGTTCCTATGACTTCTATGCTGAACGGTGGGTACACGTTCCTATGACTTCTATGATGAACGGTGGGTACACGTTCCTATGACTTCTATGCTGAACGGTGGGTACACGTTCCTATGATTTCTATGCTGAACGGTGGGTACACGTTCCTATGATTTCTATGCTGAACGGTGGAGACACGTTCCTATGACTTCTATGCTGAACGGTGGGTACACGTTCCTATGATTTCTATGCAGAACGATGGGTACACGTTCCTATGACTTCTATGCTGAACGGTGGGTACACGTTCCTATGACTTCTATGCTGAACGGTGGGTACACGTTCCTATGATTTCTATGCTGAACGGTGGAGACACGTTCCTATGACTTCTATGCTGAACGGTGGAGACACGTTCCTATAGCTTCTAACTGAACGGTGGGAACACGTTCCTATCACTACTAGCTGAACGGTGGAAACACGTTCCTATGACTTCTAACTACGTTTGAAAGGTGGAAACACTTTCGCTAGCTAGTCTCGACATGTGCTCGCAGCCGCGCTTGCACCCAGACTGATTTTGGTATGCCAGCGAGTTTCCTTATATATGTTCTCGCTGTGTTCTGTTTCGCCGTTCATGTGTTTTGTTTTCCCTGCCTGTGTGTGTGTGACTGTGAACATGCCTTTGCATGTTTGTATGTGTGTATTTATTATTTATTTACTTATTTATTATTACTACAATGTATTTATAATAATTTGTTATATTTTATACATTTTATGTATATAATATTTTAATATTTTCATTATATAGTAAATTTAGTTAAACTTATTAAACATATTCAATTCATTTACATTTCATTTATCATTACATATCATTATACATATCATTTGTGGGGCACAAATTGTACAACAATTTGTGTCCTCACACCCCCCCCCCCCCCCCCCTTTTCTTTCTCCGTTGGTGTTGACTATCGCCTGAGCTCTCTTGTTGATGTCGTCGTTTTCTTCAGATGCACGTTGCTGATGATGCGGCACGTCACAAGTGCCTGCTGTGGTGACGTTGACTGAGGCGTTAGCTGTAGAGTGGACTTCATGCTACTGCTTTTGTGTTTGCAGCTGCTACTGCGCTGCTATGCTGATTTCGATTTAATTTTGCTATTGATTTTGCTGATACAGCGCCGCTATGAGTCTGTTTGCTGCTTTTTGGCGACGTTTCTTTGCCGTTGCTTTGCTGAGCTAGTGGTGTCGCAACTGCTACTATGATGCTTTGCCGACGCTGCTGTTATGGCGCTGCTGTGATGCTTTTCATGACGCTACTGCACTGCTGTATTGTTTTTGATTATGCTACAGCGCTGCTATGATGCTTTGGTGACGCAGTTGCTACTGCATTGCTGTGATACTTTTGATGATGCAGCTGCTACTGCGCTGCTACATGCTGTTTGGTTGACGCAGCTGCTACTGAGCTGCCGTGTTGCTTCGTTTACGCAGCTTTTAATGTGCTGCCGTGCTGCTTTTTCTTACGCTGATTCTAATGTACTGCCGCGCTGCTTTTGATGACGCAGCTGCTACTGCTCTCCTTTGATGCTTTTGTTGACGCAGCTGCTACTGCGCTTCTGTGATGCTTTTGTTGACGCAGCTGCTACTGCGCTCCTGTGATGCTTTTGTTGACGCAGCTGCTACTGCGCTCCTGTGATGCTTTTGATGACGCAGCTGCTACTGCGCTTCTGTGATGCTTTTGTTGACGCAGCTGCTACTGCGCTGCTGTGTTCTTGTGCTGCTTTTGATGACGCAGGTGCTACTGCGATGGCAGTTTGTGACGCAGATGCTGCTGCGATGGCAATTGGTAACGCAGGTGCTGCTGCGATGACAGTTTGTGACGCAGATGCTGCTGCGATGGCAGTTTGTGATGCAGGTGCTGCTGCGATGGCAGTTGGTGACGCAGATGTTGCTGCTCTGGCAGTTGATGACGCAGATGCTGCTGCGATGGGTTCGGTTTAAATTGCTGACATATAGAGCACCTTCGTACAAACCGGCTTATGTCTCTGAACATGCCTGGCCAGTAGTATAGACTTGTTATTTTGGCGATGGTCATGATGGCCATGTGGCCAGCGGTTGGATCATCGTAATTTTCTTTAATAATTTGTTCTCGCTGAAAACTCGGGACACACAGTTTCCAGGGTGCGTAGTCGTCATTTATTTTGTTTGGCGGTATATAGCGGTATAGTACACCATTTCCTTTGAAGTAATTCGGATACTTTTCAGGATTCTGCAGAACTTCTTCTTCTCTCTTTGATAACCATTTGCAGACAGGAGTATTCCTTGCAGAGGCGTTCGTTTTTCTAAGCAATATTTCTTGTGGTTGTCGTGATAGAGTGTTTGCTTTGATGTGTAACCTGCCTTTCCGGTGCATGGTGATATGTGACACCCCTTTGAGACCTTCAAATTTTCCCAGCTCGGCCTTTGCAAACTTGCTGATTTTTTCTTCGCCGGTTGGACCCCTTGTACCTGACTTGTTTTTCTTGGCGCGTACTTTCTTAGCTTGTGGATCACCTGTAACTGATCTCACTTCATCTGCTTGTATACCTTTAGCTGCTTCTTGTGGATCACCCGTTCTTGATCCAATTTCCTCTGTTCGTACAACCGTGCAGCGTGCCGTTTCTTCTTCTTTATTATCGTTCGTGTTTTCTTTGAGAGTAATCGCATAGTCTCCGCACTGTAACCTTGTTTCCATTTTGACCAGAAAGTCCATACCTAGAATAAGATCGTCGATCACGTTGTGTAGTATGATTAATTCTGTGTTGCATTGCCTTCCTCCGAGTTTTATGTTTATAACGAGTTGCTGAGTAACCTCCTTCGTGGTCCCGTCAGCCATTCGTATTCGTGTAGATATGTTTTCGGGGTTGCCTGATTTCTTTATTTTACTTGCCAGTGATCTGCTTATGAAACTCCGTGTTGCCCCAGTGTCGATCGTCGCCTTAATCGTGTGGTTGCTTATTGTGACTATAGCGACCACGTGGTTCCCGTTTTGCGTGATGTTGTTTAGTTGCGAGGCTGCTGGTTTTGGGTATCCGTTTGTACTGGCCTGAGACGGTACCCTGGGTAGTTTCCCGATGATTGTCTGCAGTAGTTTCTCGTAAAAATTCCTCTTTTCCCGCACTCCCAGCAGAAAATTACAGCAGGGTTGCACTCATATTTGTAGTGTCCATCCTGGCCACAATGTCGACATGCCGTCCGTGGGTTAATTGGGTACTCAGTTTCTTGTATCATTCTGCGGTGATGCTCTTCTCGCTGTCGTGGTATCGCTGGTCTGGTCGGTGGAGGTTCTTTCCGCAGGCTTTCGAAGTCTTCAGCGAGGCTCATCAGCTCCTCAAGATTCTCGAAGTCTTTTCTCTTTACATAGAGCTAATAGTCGTGGAGACTGTTTCGATATATGCGCTCTAGCTTGCCTTGCTCGGAGAAATCTGCATGTCGCATTAAATTTTGTAACTCGATAAGGTATTCCTTGAATTTTTCCATTGGCCGCTGGTGTCGTTGTCTTATTTCATCTTCCAGATGTTCAAAATATTTGGATGGCAGGAAAAACTGTAGGAAATCCCTCTTATATGCATTCCATTCCTGCCACTGCCGATTATTGTTGCGGAACCATTTCAGCGCGTTATCTTTTAAAAGTTCGGGCATTGTTCGAGGTAAGAGGTCCTTGTTTAACCCGTATACTTCTGCTAGCTCCTCTACTCTTTCAATAAATGCCAGTGGTTCCTTTCCACCATCATATTTAAAGGACCACTTTCTGACCTGGTCTATTACTGTGGAATATGGTATTTGATGCGCTCCTGCGTGTTCTGCGTATCCTGCGTGCGCGGCTCCTGGTTGCTCGAATGACATTGTCGGGGGGTTGAAATCTTGTTGACCGCATGTGTGTGTTACCGGCACATTTATTTTTGGTATCTCAAGATGTCTTGCCGGTGATGGTGTCCTCCCGTGTTTTGCCTCTAGTTCTGCAATGCGTGGTTGCAGCTCGAGTTTCTGCCCTTGATCTGTGATGAAGGTCGCAAAATTCTTCCTTGCTTCTTGTACCGTTCCTGTACTGTCAAACCCAAATTCTTCTGCGTAGCTTTGCAGCTCGTCTTTCCTTAAAAAGTACACCCAGGATGAATTGACCATTTTCTCGTGTGTTGTTTAACGCTGATGTTTCTTCTTACTTTATCTTAGCCCTCTGATTGTAGCTTTGTTTTCTGATTTTAGATTTGTTCTCTGACTTTCGTGTTTTTTCGTTGTGTTTTTTTTTAGTGTCCCTGCTCGGGCGCCATTTGTAACGAACCCTTTTTCGTCCGTTACTAGTTTGCTGAGGTAAGCTCAGTGAGTAAACCAAGGGTTCTTACAAAACAATTTATATTCTAACGATTCCAATATTTAAATGAGAAAGCCGGTGTTTTAAGTTTTCAACTGTAATAAAATCTGGTTTTATTGTTCTTATATTAGTTCAATAATTATTTTCTTAATTATACTGTAACATATATATATTTATGTTATATATATATATTATAACTTAATATAGATCTTATGTTTAATAGCTTCTGACTTCTATACTGAACGGTGGTTACACGTTCCTATGACTTCTATGCTGAACGGTGGGTACGCGTTCCTACGACTTCTATGCTGTACGGTGGGTACACGTTCCTATGACTTTTATGCTGAACGGTGGGTACACGTTCCTATGACTTCTATGCTGAACGGTGGGTACACGTTCCTATGACTTCTATGCTGAACGGTGGGTACACGTTCCTATGATTTCTATGCTGAACGGTGGGTACACGTTCCTATGATTTCTATGCTGAACGGTGGAGACACGTTCCTATGACTTCTATGCTGAACGGTGGGTACACGTTCCTATGATTTCTATGCTGAACGATGGGTACACGTTCCTATGACTTCTATGCTGAACGGTGGGTACACGTTCCTATGACTTCTATGCTGAACGGTGGGTACACGTTCCTATGATTTCTATGCTGAACGGTGGAGACACATTCCTATGACTTCTATGCTGAACGGTGGAGACACGTTCCTATAGCTTCTAACTGAACGGTGGGAACACGTTCCTATAACTACTAGCTGAACGGTGGAAACACGTTCCTATGACTTCTAACTACGTTTGAAAGGTGGAAACACTTTCGCTAGCTAGTCTCGACATGTTCGCAGCCGCGCTTGCACCCAGACTGATTTTGGTATGCCAGCGAGTTGCCTCATGTATGTTCTCGCTGTGTTCTGATTCGCCGTTCATGTGTTTTGTCTTCCCTGCCTGTGTGTGTGTGACTGTGAACATGCCTTTGCATGTTTGTATGTGTGTATTTATTATTTATTTACTTATTTATTATTACTACAATGCATTTATAATAATTTGTTATATTTTATACATTTTATGTATATAATATTTTAATATTTTCATTATATATTAAATTTAGTTAAACTTATTAAACATATTCAATTCATTTACATTTCATTTATCATTACGTATCATTTGTGGGGCACAAATTGTACAACAATTTGTGTCCTCACAAACTAGAGAAACAACAATCAGTCAAAATAACATGAAGGCAACATAAGACAGTATAAGAGAAATGACGTCAGACATACAAGAGGAAGAAACCAGTTTTTAATATTTTAATATGAACACGTATATATGGATATAGACCAACACACATAGTGAACGACTACCATGACAAAATGCTACAAGCGAGAGAAGGCCCGAGCAAGCAACCACCACCGATCAAGTACCAGTATGCAGAATGGCAACGGGCTACAAATACAACACGAGAACAGAATTGACGGTGCAGGTAGCCACCAATACTATCGCAGCGAGAGCGACAAGCAACAACGATGACAAACAGGACGGTCAAGTGTTGGCTAGCCAGAAGACAAAAGTTAGTTGCTGACGAGGAGTGACCCAGTGCAGTTGATAGTTGCTGACGAGGAGCGAACCAGTGCAGTTGATAGTTGCTGACGAGGAGCGAACCAGTGCAGTTGATAGTTGCTGACGAGGAGCGAACCGGTACAGTTGATAGTTACTAGCGAGCGGTGAACCAGTGAAGACTATAGATACTGATAAAGAGGACACTGTACAGAAGGATTAATGAACAGGAAGGATTAAAGGAAAGTTCAGGAGTTCAGAAGGCATTTAAAGGAAATTAATATAGAAGGGTGAGGACAGACAGAACTGTGAGTGGTATTGTAAGGCATTTAATTATTTACAAGAGAAAGTATAAAAAATAGAAGGGTGAGGACAGACAGAACTGTGAGTGGTATTGTAAGGCATTGAATTATTTTAAAATGTATAAAGTATTTATGATTTTATTAAGATTATAATAAGATTATATCGGGGTCTTCGGATACTGAATTATTTTAAACCTTATAAAGTATTTACGATTATAATAAGATTATATCGGGGTCTTCGGACACTGAATTATTTTAAACCCTATAAAGTATTTACGATTATAATACGATTATATCGGGGTCTTCGGATACTGAATTATTTTAAACCTTATAATTTATTTACGATTATAATACGATTATATCGGGGTCTTCGGATACTTAATTATTTTAAACCTTATAAAGTATTTACGATTATAATAAGATTATATCGGGGTCTTCGGATACTGAATTATTTTAAACCTTATAAAGTATTTACGATTATAATAAGATTATATCGGGGTCTTCGGATACTGAATTATTTTAAACATTGTAAAGTATTTACTATTATAATAAGATTATATCGGGGTCTTCGGATACTGAATTATTTTAAACCTTATAAAGTATTTACGATTATAATACGATTATATCGGGGTCTTCGGATACTGAATTATTTTAAACATTGTAAAGTATTTACGATTATAATACGATTATATCGGGGTCTTCGGATACTGAACTATTTTAAACATTGTAACGTATTTACGATTATAATAAGATTATATCGGGGTCTTCGGATACTGAATTATTTTAAACATTGTAAAGTATTTACGATTATAATAAGATTATATCGGGGTCTTCGGATACTGAATTATTTTAAACATTGTAAAGTATTTACGATTATAATAAGATTATACCGGGGTCTTCGGATACTGAATTATTTTAAACCTTATAAAGTATTTACGATTATAATAAGATTATATCGGGGTCTTCGGATACTGAATTATTTTAAACATTGTAAAGTATTTACGATTATAATAAGATTATATCGGGGTCTTCAGAGACCGAATTACGCTAAATATTGTGAATCCTAACGTTAAGATAGATAGGAACTACACTAAAAGTTAGAGACAAGCGTTAAGCAAACATTGACCGGACCCATAGACCTAACGGAACACCTTAGCCGAATCTGATCACTGCCTAGGAGAGGGGCACCACCTTGACGTCAACGTATCAATCCAATGTCAAACCTGAATTATAATTTGAATTAAAAACTCAATAAAGAAATATTAACTATAACCTCTGCACGTCTACAATTTTTCTCATTACAAATTTTGTACGGACCTCGGAATCCCGGCGAGCTAACCTCAGCTATAGACCCGGAAGACCGGGAGCTTCGTTACACAACTGATGCAGATTTGCGCTCTGTACCCTCGTCGGATAACCCAGCAGACTTGCTTAATTGTGGAATGTCAGTGACATAATTACAAAACGCACATCTTTGGTGGCACGGACCTGACTGGTTGTCTAGACAAGCAGTTCACTGGCAGTTTACAATAAAATATATAGAAAAAGAGGAAGGATAGTAAGTCGGGAGGAAGATGCGAAGATACAAAACTCATATAAGGCACAACTAGCAATGAGTATCACGCTTTGGGAGATTGATTTGATCTCACGCACACCAAGTTCGTACGCTCTACAACAACAACTTGGATCTTTCGATTCATTCACAATGCTCGGCAACAGAATCGCGATCTTCGCTAAACTAGTGCACTAAGCAATGACGAAATTGAAAAAGCAATGTAATGCTGGATCCATGAGGAACAATCTATATATTATATAAGAGAAATTAAGGCATTGACTGAGTAACCAGATCTTGATGTCAATACAACAAGCTCAATAAATGTGTTGCTGCTCAACAGTTATTTTATTATTTTAAACAACCATTAAAAGTTATTTAGATTCAATATGTTGCTGCTCAACAGTCAACAATAAATGCTGGCACCGCAGATCTTACATTCCAAGGCGGCGGACGGAAATTGCACAACAAAGTGTCAAGTTTCTGTCCGCTCACTTTGACAAAATGCATTATATCGTTTCGTTGTTAAAAGTGCATCAACAACAAAAGTGTATTGAACTTTTGTTTTGTTAGTTGAGAAGCGGTATAATGCATTAACGACAAAGTGCATTGAACTTTGTTTTTGTTAGTTGAGAAACGGTATAATGCATTAACGACAAAGTATATTGAACTTTGTTCTTGATTATCAATAAATGCATTGATATTTATATTGATATTTGTGTGTATTTTGTGGTGCGGGCTATGTCTACTATGGGCCATTTATTGACTGTTGAGCAGCAATTATTATACAAGCAATTATTATACAAGCATTATTTACATGTCTTATGTTAGTGTAAGTAAGTTCTTTTCCTTTATAAGAAAAAGAAATATGATAATAAATCTCAGTTGTAAATTAGTTACGGTACAAATACGTGTTTTAATCAAACTTAATTTCAGCTAATTATTGCCAGTTTAAGTGCTGGCAAAATCATAACCAAAACTTCAATCAGTTCAAGTGCTGATTGAAGCCAAATCAAGGTTTACAACCTTCAATCAGTTCAAGTGCTGATTGAAGAATTTGTCCCTTGGCCTCTGCAACCAAAAGAGGTTGCAACATTTTGGTGACCCCGACGTGATTCAACAAGGATCACGTTACAACAACAAGGCCGTCAGGACAATTGAAGCAGCCTACTGCCAACAAGGCCCGTCAGGACAACAAAGCAGCCTGCAGCCAACAGAAGCAGATCGCTTAACAGTCACAAAGCCGTCAGGACAATTGAAGCAGCCTACGGCCAACAAGCCCCTTCAGGACAACAAGGCAGCCTGCAGCCAACAGAAACAGATTGCTTAAACTGAATAAAAAAAAACCTTGAAATTAAAAGATGAGTGCCGTTGAAGAATTATTCGAGCTCCAACGGCTGACAGGTGGTGAAATACAAGCCGTTATCAGGAATTTTTAAAAGGATTCAGCTGATCGGAAAAGGACAGCATTCTATTACGAAGACCGCTTACAACGCCTAGATGAGGCCTGGGCACGATTTGAAGAGCAAGACAATAAGCTCAGGTTGCTGCCCGGGTTAAAGTTAGACCATGAATATTTCGCGCAGAACTATTATGATGAGATAATGACTTTGGTAAACACATTCAGAGAAGAGTTTGAAAAACAAGCAGCAATTATTAAGTCAAGATCTGTTCCCGAAGTAACTCCACGTCTGGCTAACGCATCAACTGATAAAGACGCTGGAAATTCTACGTTGGTCAACGTTTCTGGAATTATCCGAAAGCAAGCAGCAGCCATAATTTCACTACATAGAATTTGTGCGGGTCTGATTGACAACATCGAAGATCAACCATCACAATTCTATGAATTAAAAATAAACACAATCACTCGGTTATGGCGTCAGATTGAAACCCTTAATGCAAATATTTGGGAACATTGTGAATCTCCGAGCTCTCAAGGATATTGTCAAGATGAGTATAATAACATGGAAGATACAGTACAGCAGGTCCTTGTCCAACTATCAATCAATATGACCGCACATCCACCAGCTGAAACACCAACTGCACAAACGGCTATGAGCCCATTTCAGCTACCCAAAATCACCATTCCGAAATTCAGCGGTGATTATCTTGAATGGACTCAATTTCACGACTTGTTTTCAGAAGTCATTCACAAGCAGCAGATACCACCATCACAAAAAATGTGGTACCTCAAAACAAGCATTGCAGGCGAGGCAGAGAAGCTCATTCGGCACCTCGCACTTAGTACTGAAAATTATGCCACAGCATGGAAATTACTGCAAGATCGATACAACAACAAAAGGGTCATTGTGTCAACGATTATTCAAAAGATGTTAAATCAACCTGGGGTGCCAAACAACCCTTCAGCTGCAGATATAAGATCTTTACATGACACAACACATGAAGGACTACTGGCGTTAAACAATTTGGCAATTGAGACAAGCTCATGGGGTCCATTGCTACTTCACATTTTATTGGCGAAGCTCGACAAACAAACTCGATTACTGTATGAACAGTCGCTAGAAAACTCAAGAGAACTCCAAGAGATTAGTCAATATCTGGAATTCCTAGAAAACAGATTCCAATCATTAGAGGCAGTGGGCAACAAATCAAGCCCAACTAAGACAAAAGCAGCAACTGTGACTCAAACACAATCAAACAAATGTTCAGTTTGCAACAATGATCCTCATCCTCTATATAAGTGCAAGTCCTTTCTCCAATCTAACATTCAAGATCGCATAAAGACCGTGCAAAAACTTAAACGATGCATGAATTGCCTTCGGTCTGGACATATGGCTCAAGAATGCAAAAGTCGTCATTGCAATACATGCAACAAAAAACACAATTCGTTGCTTCACGACAAGAAACTATCAACTTCAGTCAACTCATCACGGTGCAACGAACCACAAAGGAGTCTAACACCAGCAGTAAACACATTGAACCAAACCTCATTAATTACAACTTCAAACAATGGCTATGTGTTGCTGGGTACTGTAAAAATCAAAATAGCTTCAGAAGATGGACAGACTATTGAATGCAGAGCAATTCTCGATTCAGGTTCGCAGGTGAACTTGATAACTGAAAAATTGGTCAAAAGGTTGAAATTACAAAAGGAACCAAACCCTATCTGGATAGAAGGAGTGTCAAGAGGGAAAAAGAGCTCACAGTATAGTGTCAACACCAAAATTCAATCACGAATAAGCAACTTCAGCATTACACTTAAGGCTTTTATGGTTCCTACAATAATTTCAGCGCAACCCACAAGAGCTTTGGATATGTCAAAATGGCCCATTCCACAAAATATACAGTTGGCAGATCCCGAGTTTAACATACCAGGACAAATTGATCTACTAATTGGTGCTGAATATTTCCATTCTCTCATGTCCATTGGCCAAATTAAGCTGGCAGACAACTTACCAATCCTTCAAAAAACTATGTTTGGATGGCTTTGCAGCGGAAAGATCGGAAGTGGTTATGACAACTTTATGGCATGTGGAATACATTCAACGTACGACGAGCTTAACAATCTTCTGACAAAATTCTGGCAACTCGATGATGTATTAGCTTCAGAAAGCAATCTTACAGCAGCAGACCAAAAATGCGAATCATCCTTCATTCAGAATACTCAACGCGATAAGAGTGGAAGATTCATTGTGAAAATTCCCTTTAAGGACGACCCATCAAGCCTAGGGGAATCAAAGCAGATGGCAATGAATCGATTCTTTTCTTTAGAACGACGGTTGAACAAATTTCCAGACATGAAATTATCATACGTCAAGTTCATGCGAGAGTATGAGGCACTTGGGCACATGGAAAAGATTGACGAAGAGACATATTGTCGCCGCACTACATAATACCGCATCACTGCGTCATCAAACCAGACAGCAGCACTACTAAATTACGGGTTGTGTTCGATGCTTCGGCTAAGACATCTAGTGGAGTATCGCTTAATGATATAATGCACAGTGGTCCAGTGGTACAGAGTGATCTTTTATCTGTTCTGATGCGATTTAGATCACCGCGATTTGTTTTTACAACCGATATTGAAAAGATGTATCGCCAAATTTGCATACATCCTCAAGACAAAACACTTCAAACCATAATTTGGAGAGAAAGTTGCAGCGACAAGTTGCAATTCTATCAGCTTAAAACAGTAACGTATGGAACACGCTCAGCTCCCTACTTAGCTACAAAATGTCTCCAAACGTTAGCAAAAACAAACAAAATTCAATATCCACTTGGTTCAGCAGCACTAGAAAAGGAGTTTTATGTCGACGATGGGTTATGTGGATCAAACAAATTGACTGAAGCCTTAGAAATAAAAAATCAATTAATTAAAATCTTAGATTCTGCTGGTATGAAACTTCGAAAATGGTGTGCTAATCACGCACAACTACTTCAGGGAATACCAATTGATGATCAGGAAGTAGATCTGGACTTTGATAACGACTCCGACAAAAGCATCAGAACACTCGGGATCACTTGGCTTCCAAAATCAGATGAGTTTTGTATAAGGACGAATGACTCTTCAAACACAAAAAATACGAAGCGATCTGTAACCTCCGATATAGCACATATTTTTGATCCTCTCGGATTAATGGCTCCAGTAGTAGTAAAGGCCAAGACTTTTGTGCAAAGGTTGTGGCAACTTAAATTATCTTGGGATGAATCGCTTCCATTAGAAATGGATGCCTCTTGGACCAAATTTCGGAAAAACTTAGTAGCGCTCAACGATATAAGGCTTTGTCGACATATTACAAACCACAAGAACGCCGTATCCTTCCAGATACATCTATTCACTGATGCCTCAGAACGCGCATATGGAGCCGCGGTATACATTAGATCCCTAATAAATGATGGCACAATTGCAGTTCATTTGTTATGTTCAAAATCACGCGTCGCACCACTAAAAACTCAAACCATTCCACGACTGGAGCTGTGTGCGGCCCTATTAGGGGCGCAACTGGTCTCAAGGGTAAAGCAGGACATGTCTCTTGAACACTGCACGACTTTCTTGTGGACTGACTCTGAAATCGTTCTACACTGGATAAACTCAGAATCATCGTCGTTCCAGACATTCGTATCTAATCGCATAAGCAAGATTCAGGAGCTCACCTTAGTAGAACAATGGCGACATGTTAGTTCAAAAAACAACCCTGCAGATTTGTTATCCAGGGGAGTTGACCCAATTGATATAAAACGCTGCTCAATGTGGTTTTATGGTCCTCTCTTTCTTCATGCAAAGGAGGATTCATGGCCCAAAGCATTCCGCAAGGAGCTTGCAGTACCAAACCAAACGGAGCTGAAAAGAAACATAAGTGTTCTTACTACATCAATAAACGAAGATTTAAGCAACATGATTTACAACATAAATCATCGTAACTCTTTTCCAACGTTGCAAAGAATAGTTGGATACATACTAAGATTCATCAGGCACATACGTCGAAGTGATAGAGCAATTAAGGCCACACTATTAGTCGAAGAACTCAATGAAGCGCTAACTGTCATAATAAAAACGGTACAACTTAGCGACTTTAGTGACGAAATACAACAATTGTCAAGAGGACAAGAAGTAAAGAAAACAAGTGCCCTTCACGGTCTATCAGTTTTTCTCGACAACCAAGGTATCATCAGAGTGGGAGGACGACTTCTTGAATCAAATCTGCAATATGATGCCAAACATCCAATGTTATTACCTTACAATGATCCAATAACAAAATTAATAATGCAAGACTTGCACATTAAGAACCTCCACTGTGGACCACAAGCACTTCTTGCTCAGATAAGACAGCGATTCTGGCCCATAAAAGGTAAAATTATGGCCAGATCTATTGTTCAACACTGCATACGCTGCACGCGTGCTCGCCCTCATACATTCAATCAAATAATGGGCAACCTTCCTCATGACAGAGTGCAACCAGAACGTCCGTTCTTTAACTCGGGTGTTGATTTTTGCGGCCCAATTTGGATACACTACAAAATAAGAGGAAAACGGCCTTGCAAGGCTTATATCGCCGTATTCTGCTGCTTCAGTACAAAGGCAGTTCATCTGGAAGTTGTGAGTGATCTGTCCACCGAAGCATTCATTGGCGCACTCAAACGTTTTACTTCACGAAGAGGAAGATGTCAAAATCTGTACTGTGACAACGCCACCAACTTTGTCGGTGCCAAAAACCAACTAGAAGATCTGAAGAACACCATCCACAATGATCATTCACAAGATGCAATCATTCGGTCATGTACAGACCTGGGTACCACTTTTCATTTTATACCACCAAGGTCGCCACATTTCGGTGGACTGTGGGAAGCAGCTGTAAAATCTGCGAAACATCTTCTGGTAAGAAGCGTAACAACCATTTCTCTCACTTATGAGGAGCTAGAGACAGTTGTAATCCAGATTGAAGCAATATTAAATTCTCGACCTCTAACGCCAATGTCATCTGATCCAAATGATCTCGCTGCCTTGACACCAGGACATTTTCTCATAGGCGAGCCATTAACAGCGATTCCTAGTGGTAAGAAGTGCACAACGAACCCATCAACTCTTGCTCGATGGAAGCTAGTAAATCATATAAAGGACGAGTTTTGGAGCCGGTGGTCAACTGAATACTTGAACGAGCTCCAGTGTCGCAGTAAGTGGAAGGATCAAGCTGCTAATGTAAAAGACGGAATACTGGTGTTAATAAAAGAAGACAACATCACTCCGCTGCAGTGGCCAATGGGCCGAATTATCAACACATATACTGGTAATGATGGTCGGGTTCGTGTGGTTGATGTCATGACAAAAAACGGTATCTTTAAGCGCCCTATTCACCGCTTAGCACCACTGTTGATGGAAGAACAAGAAGATAACAGTGGCACAGAGTCAAATAATGGTGTGTCCACAAGAAAACGAAGGGACGAAATAAAAAAGGATCAACCAAAGAGAACAAAAACAGCACTACTGTACAGTTGTATAACGTTATTGGCAATATTACTAATGTTGCCGATAGCATGGTGTGAACCAGTCCAGATCACAAAATTTGACCCAAATGCTGGTATTCATTTTGAACACATCGGATCGAGCAAAATCATCACTAGTGAATGGAAACTGGTTGTGTACTATGATCTCAAACCATTGCGTGCTGAAATCCAACTACTAAAAGATGGTACTACGACTATGAACCACATGTGCGATCAAATACAACCCACACCAAGATGCGATGAATTGGTCACACAGTTTCAACACACAAATGCGGAGCTGTATCTCGATAAAGGGTTGTTAGCAAGCCATCGTAAAAAAAGAGGTGCACTCAACTTTGTAGGAAATGTTGCTAACTCGCTGTTTGGAGTTTTAGACTCAGAGTATGCCCATCAGATGTCAGAAACAATAACGGCCATCAATGACAACGAACAACATCTGACAAGCATGATGAAAAAACAGATTTCGATAATTGATTCAACCATTAACATCATCAAACGTGACCAAACTTCAGCTCAAAGCTCATTCGAAAGGCTTGAAGGAAGATTGGCAAGCATCAACGATCAAATTCGTCATAATGAACAGGAAGCACAGAAGGAGCAAACATTCCAAACATTCTTATCGTTAGCCTTTCAATTATCCATTATGACATCAAACGTTCATCGTGTTCAAACAGCACTCATAAATGTCCTTACAAATGTTCATCACGGACAGATCAGTCCTCAGTTACTATCACCACAGCAGCTCAACGATGAAATTTTAAAAATCACAGCGCATTTGTCACCAACCATTCAGATCCCAGGTTATCAAGGCGATATACTATCAATATACAAGTCAATGAAGGTTAAGGCGGCGATAACAGAGAACCACGCAATTTTCCAGATAACAGTACCATTAACCAGCTTGGATCAATTTAACTTATATCGGCTAATACCAATTCCCACAAAGATTAACAACACGATGATGGCAATAAAATTATCTACAACAGTTCTGGCAATAAATGTACCTCGAGATCAATATTTTCCAACCACAACAGAAAATTTGCAATCTTGTTTTAGAATGGAAAATGAATTGTATCTTTGTGCCAACAATCAACCCACATACAATAAGGGATCAGAAGTTTGTGCTTGCGAAGTGAGTTTACTCAACAATGAAACCCGATCCCACTGTAAGTTGGAGCATAGGGAAAATCAAGTATGGACACAAGTCAATGATAGGAATAAATGGATGTTTGCTCTAGCAACGCCAATACAAATTACAACAGTTTGTGACAACCAAGTTTCGCGAATCTCGTTGGACGGGTCAGGATTTATCGAGCTAACGGCAGGATGTACATTAAAATATCAACTCCTTACGATAACAAGCAACCCAATACTTTCCTCATCTACAAACATTTCCTATACTGCATTTGGACACATTATCGATGTTAATTCAACCAAACCAGCATCACTTCCAGTCTTAGAGACCACAGAGATTGAGTATGAACCAGCACTAAAAGAACTGTCAAGGCTGCAAGAAATTTTGGAAGCACACACAATCATCGATCTTCCTAATAAACTGCAAACTCATCAATATCACAGTTTTGCAGTGAGTTATTCGGGTTTGTTGCTAAGCACAGCCGTCATTCTGGCTATATGCATCTTGTACAAGCGGCAACAGCATAGAGGAGCTTCATCAGAGAATTCTCAAGCAGCACCTACAAATTCTCCAGTGAAAGAACATCCACTGTCAGAGACCATTTCCAACACCCCGCCACAAGTAGCTCCACGGTGTTATAGAAGTTTCTGCGTGGATGTATAAGGTTACGTCTGAATTGTTGAACACTCGTTCAACGCGGGGGAGGATGTTGCTGCTCAACAGTTATTTTATTATTTTAAACAACCATTAAAAGTTATTTAGATTCAATATGTTGCTGCTCAACAGTCAACAATAAATGCTGGCACCGCAGATCTTACATTCCAAGGCGGCGGACGGAAATTGCACAACAAAGTGTCAAGTTTCTGTCCGCTCACTTTGACAAAATGCATTATATCGTTTCGTTGTTAAAAGTGCATCAACAACAAAAGTGTATTGAACTTTTGTTTTGTTAGTTGAGAAGCGGTATAATGCATTAACGACAAAGTGCATTGAACTTTGTTTTTGTTAGTTGAGAAACGGTATAATGCATTAACGACAAAGTATATTGAACTTTGTTCTTGATTATCAATAAATGCATTGATATTTATATTGATATTTGTGTGTATTTTGTGGTGCGGGCTATGTCTACTATGGGCCATTTATTGACTGTTGAGCAGCAATTATTATACAAGCAATTATTATACAAGCATTATTTACATGTCTTATGTTAGTGTAAGTAAGTTCTTTTCCTTTATAAGAAAAAGAAATATGATAATAAATCTCAGTTGTAAATTAGTTACGGTACAAATACGTGTTTTAATCAAACTTAATTTCAGCTAATTATTGCCAGTTTAAGTGCTGGCAAAATCATAACCAAAACTTCAATCAGTTCAAGTGCTGATTGAAGCCAAATCAAGGTTTACAACCTTCAATCAGTTCAAGTGCTGATTGAAGAATTTGTCCCTTGGCCTCTGCAACCAAAAGAGGTTGCAACAAAATGAACTAAATCCGAGGCTTGATAAGCATGGGATACTGCGTTTGAATGGTCGCTTGAATCAAGCAATGATACCCGAACACCAGAAAATACCAGTGCTTTTTCAGGATGTTAGCCCTTTGTCTAAACTTTTGATTCAAGGAGCACATTCATATACCTAATATGGAGGTCCTCGTGAAATGCTCACCTTTTTGCGTCGAAGGTATTGGATAACAAATCTCCGTCGGGCAATTCACACAAGTAATTAACAATGCATCGTTTGCGTTCGGCAACGTCAACAAAGGATCCAGCAAATGATGAATGAGTTGCCATCAGACCGTGTGCGGCCATGTCGAGCATTTAGACATTCCGGTGTTGACTATGCTGGCCCGTTTCTTCTAAGAGCAAGAGGAGGTAAATGCACCATCATTGAAAAGAAATACGTGGCTGTATTCGTATGTATTGTTACCAAGGCGGTTCACCTTGAACTAGTGGATAGTTTATCTACAGCCGATTTTATTTAGGGCTTTTTATGTTTTCGAGCATTCGTGGCGCTTGAACACGATTATGGAGCGACAACGAAAAAAACTTCACGGGCGCAGAGAAAGAGTTAGGACGGATGTTGCGGAGTTAGAATTAAATGGACATGGCTAAAACTTGGCAAGAATGCGGTATAGAATGGCGTTTTGTTACTCCATCTGCTCCACATCAAAGCGGGCTTTGGGAGGCCGCGGTAAAATCAATAAAATTCCATCTTCGTAGAATCGTGGGCCCTCATAAGTTAACAAGCAGCGATTTTAGAGTAGTTTTACCTCAAACTAGCGCTGTCATGAATTCTCGACCCTTATCAGCACAACCTGATGATCCAGGCGATCTATCATTCTTAACACCAGCTCATTTCTTGATTGGTGAACCGACTATTCAACCTTTTGGAGCAAGCATACAGGCAATTCCCAACAACAGGCTAAAACTCGCTGCACAACTTCAGAAAATGACTCAGTCGCTATGGAAGGTATGGTCTCAGGATTACTTAAATGAACTGCAACAGCGACCGAAGTGGAGTAAGGCTCAGCGCAATTTAAATGTGGGAGACATGGTGATAACTCGCGAAGAAAAAGTACTACCGTCGTTTTGGAAGTCTACTCGTGTAATTCAGGTGTTCTCAGGTCAAGATGGATTACTACGAAATGTACGTTTAAGGGTTGCTACAGCTGACTGGGAGCCTGACGAAAAGCAAACGAAAAGGGTGACTTTGGAGCGCCCTGTACAGAAATTGTGCCGGCTTCTAGTTGATGTTGAAGGGCGTAGTGTGTTGAAACCGGCATTAATTCTGACGCAGCCTATCTAATTCTTGTCTAGTCTACGTGTGATGATTTTGCATGTCCTTACTAATTACCTATGTAAATCATATATTCAAATCACATAGTTTTTTACTGTATCGAAAGGAAGAAATATAATGGTTTTATATTAAGCATGTCATGAAAAGATATCTATAAAAAATATATAAAATAAAGCGAACACAGAGTTTTTGTAAAACATAAAATAAATTTAAAATTAGGTTCTTTGGTGTTTTTAAAAGGGTAAAAGTAAGTATTACAGTCCATTAAAAGGAGCCTTCTAACAGTCAGATAAGTGTCAGGAAGCATTTGAAAAAATAAAGGAAGCGGTTACTTCATCACCCATTTTGGCATATCCCGATTTTAGCAAGCCATTTTAACTAACTACAGATGCGAGTGGTGAAGCATTAGGAGAAGTGTTGTCACAGGGTGAAGTAGGAGAAGATCGACCGATTGCATTTGCAAGCAGGTCATTAAACAACGCAGAGAAAAGGTATTCGACAATAGAAAAAGAGTTTTTGGCAATTGTTTGGGCAACAAAAAATTTTGGAGCATATTTGTTGGGAAGGCCGTTCAAGATATAAACAGATCACCAACCATTGAGAGGAATAGCGAATCTGAAGGACCAAACGTCGAGATTAGCAAGGTTTAGACACAAAATGTCAGAGTATGATTTTGAAATAATTTATAAACCAGGGAAAAAGAATCTTAACGCCGACGCTCTGAGTAGAGTACCACATGTAAGCGAAGAAGTCGCACTTGTACAAACTCAGGGAAGAGCAAAAGAAGTTGAGCGGCCATTTACAAAGTTATATATTGATCTGATTGGTATACTACCAGAAATGTGTTTAGGGAATAAATATATCTTGATACTCCAAGATGAATTATCGAAATATTTTAAGTGTATCGCCGTACCTAATTCGGAAGGAACCACGATTAGTAACGCCATATTGAATAATAATATTCCTGAAACAATCATAACTGATAACAATTACAGTATCACATTAAAATTATTTTCGAATATTTGTAAACGATTGGGTTTCAGAGATTTCCAGATGATAAGGGACTGAACACTATCGGAAAGTTAATTTTAACACAATAGCACACATTTCATTAGGGAACAGATATCAGAATACTTGTTGGATAGAAGGATTCCAAATTGGGAACAAGGGTTAAAAGAAACCACATATTTATGAGAAGTCATATGCCTTTAGCGGAATATTTGAGAAGTTTCGCAAAAGAAGACGGGTCGAATTGGGATCAGTGGTTATCGTCCGCGATGCACGTTCACAATAACACACCACATATGGCAACAAAGCAAACGCCTTTCAAATCTTTATATGGGTTTGACTCAGAAATGCCAACTAATTTAAAGCGAAAGACAGAACCAGGAACGGGCAAAAGAAGTATCAAAAAGTATTATGATATAATGGAAGTGCACTAGAATTTAAAATGGGGGAAATGGTCCTAATGAAGAATCAAGCAAGGAAAAATAAATTTTCACCAATATGGATAGGACCATATGAAGTTTTAAGCGGTTAAAACTCCAGTAACTACAGAGATTTCGATAAAGGGGAAAGCTAAGAAAACTCATAACAGTTAACTAAAATTGTTTCATGGAAACTAGAAATAGAAAGGGGTAGTTTAGGTGATAGAATTTTAAATAAAACGAAAAAAAATAAATTATTAGGAAAAACTAAAAATATAAAATAAAAAATGTACGGGAGAGGGAAAAATAGTATAAAATACATATTAGGAGTACTAAAATTGTTAGAATAAAATAAATATTATATTATAAAAGTGTTAGTAAAGTAATAAAGAAAAAGGTGCATATAAAACAGACTTTTAAAAGGTTACGGAGAAAAGAAAAAACAACGAAAGTAGAGAAAAAACATAGGTATATCACAATACAGATGTTGCAAAAAAATAAAGTTAAAAGTAAAGTTAATCTAATGCGGAGAAAGTGCGAAAAAGCTGTAGTAGCTGAATTCTATTGTTATTGCATGAATATATTAGGAAATAAAATTTTGGAAAATTTTCTAAAATTGAAAGATACATACTACATTAAAAGGTTAACAATTAAATTGAAAAAAAAATTTTTTGTCAATAAAGAAAATTGCTAAAAACAAAAATAGAAGTTCAAGAGAGATATATGAAAAATATGTAGAATAAAAGAAACGTTGAAAGAACTCTAGAAAGTAAAATAATTAAGAATAGCAATTCCTTAACAGTAAATATAATAAATTAAAAAACAATGGAATGTCCGAACCCTTAATTGGGAAGGTGCCTCTATCCAACTGACTGATGTCTTGGAAAGATACAAAGCTGATATCACTGCTATCCAAGAAATGCGATGGAAGGGATAGGGTTGCATTCGGCATGCACCCTGTCATATCTACTACAGCGGCCATGCGGAGAAGCACGAGTTTTTATGCGGATTTGTAGTTGGCAAGAGACTATGGCCCCACGTCCTGCGATTCACACCTGTGAACTAACGACTTGCCATAATCCGCATCAAGGTTAGATTTTTCAATATAAGCCTAATATTTGCGCACGCTCCGACAGAAGACAAGGACGATGAGATCAAGGAAATTTTCTACGAGCGCCTTGAAAATGCTTACGAGCGCTGCCCCCGTCACGACGTAAAAATCGGGCTTGGTGACTTCAACGCTAAGGTGGGCAAGAAAAATATTTTTGGTCCAACAGTCGGAAAGTTCAGCCTCCACGACAACACCTCCGATAACGGAATGAGGCTGATTGACTTCGCCGCAGCACGATACATGGTCGTAAGTAGCACTAGATTCAAGCATCTCAATATTCATAAAGCCACCTGGATGTCCCCTGATCAAAAAACAAGAATCAAATTGATCACGTTTTGATCGAGGGAAGGCACTCTTCCAGTGTATTAGATGTACGCACGATCCATGGTGCAAACATTGACTCGGATCACTGTCTTGTTGCAGCCAAGATCCGTACACGTCTGTGCGCAGCTAAGAATACACGCAGAGAAAGCTTGACGTCGACAAGCTGCAATCGAAACAGACAGCCGATGCTTTCGCCACTCGACTCTCACTCCTGCTTCAAAGCACTCCTCCAATCGATGATATATGCGCGCAGTGGACACACATTTCCAACTCCATGCGTGCGGCTGCTGAAGAGGTAATTGGCTACCACCGTCCTTGCCGAAACCAGTGATACGACCATGAGTGTCGCGACGCCACTGCAGAGAAAGACGCCGCCTACAAAGCCGCCCTGCAGTCGGTTGTAACGCGCGCTGCTAAGGAGCGATACAAAGAAAAGAGGAGGGAAGGGAGACGTATTTTCAGGCGGAAAAAAAGAGAGATACGGTTGTAGCGCCAACTAAGTAAGTAAGTAGTAAGTAATAATTTAATAGATCATAAAACTAATTAACTAGCAAAATTAGGAAATTTAATAAAATAGGCCAATTTTGGTTCAAGGAATAATTTTTTAAATCCTTATATAATATTAAGCAAACAATTTTACATTAGAATATGATGTAATTAAAAGTTTTTTATGACATAAACATAAATTGGAGACTCGATTTCTAACAACAATTTTATACTTCTTAAAATTCGCGTTGTTTAGTGGCGTAGTTTGAAAATTTTCTGTACTTTTTCGAGTCACGTGCTTATTAATATAAGAGAGGTTTAATAACCAGGATTCAAAATCAAGCCTTGCAGGAGGTTCTGGAATATGTTAAGAAAATATATGAAACCCAAAACACATCTAATATACATGCACCTCTTTATTTATTTATTCATACGTTTATACGACATGCGGTTGTAGCGCCAACTAAGTAAGTAAGTAATAAACAATGAAGAATAAAAAAGAAAATATTTCAAAGAAAACATGAACTAGACTATTTAATGAAATTGTTTTATCATGAAGTCAGGTTTATTGTGAACGAAGGTCGATATAAAGGGCCACTATAACGTAGATAAATTGGAATTTGTTCAAATAGTAATTCGCACTAATTTAAGAAAGTGAATACAACTACTTGAGTTGCAGTTTTAAAAATGTCAAACCAATGGAAAAATATGAATTCCTACTAGGTTAAAAAACACAAGAATAAAATATTAAGGAATGTAGAAAACTAAAAATACATGTAAATAATGTTTAACATATATTAGGGAATATCTTGCATTGAAGAGAGTGGGGGTGCAACAAAAGATGATGCCGTTGGACCAGAAATAAGCTTTATCAGAGAGAAAGTATTAATCAGAGAAAAAATTTAAAAGAAGTAGAGCAAGCCGTGTAATAAACTTGAATCACGACAATTGTGTGCTGGGAGTTCAACAACAGAAAAAAAATTAATATTACAGCATAAAAAAAAATTAAAAAGTAAAACATCAAAAGGTATAAGAACATTCATTAAACAATTGTTTGGCAATATAATATTCTAATACAACAAAAGGTATAAAAGCCTTCGTAAAACAACAAGAACGTAATATAGAATGGAAAACTTTCGAAGTAAAACAATAAAAATAAAAGAAATCAATACAACGAAAGGCATAGAAATATTTTCAAATCTTGATAGCATAGAACGGCAAAGGTATAAACCCCTTAATGAATCAAGAAAATTTAAAAAGTAACACCACAACAAGCATATAAACCTTTTTAAAACTCAGAAAAATAAAGAAACAATACAACAAAAGGTATAAAAACCTTCGTAAAATAACTTTTTGAAAATAAAAAAAACATTTCTAAATAAAACAAAAAATAAAGTGCTTGACTCTTTACAGAGTTGTTGCTGTTGTTTTTGCCTTATTTAAAAACTTACTTGATCTAAAGCTCACAGTTTAATTCATGTAATAATTTCATAGATTTATAACCTCACTACAGCCGGAAAAATGAATACTGTAACGAACAAAAGGTATAAAAACCATTTTGAACCAGAAAAATGGAAAGGTAATAAAAAAAAGGTATAAAAGTCTTCCTAAAAAACTAAGAGTACGAGAATTTATTTTAACAAACAAAGATAAATATACTGATAATAAACAACAAAACTAATCAACAACGAGACAAACAATATTTAAAACAACAATTGTCGAAACAATTTAAATGCAATAGAAAAACTACAATAACAAAAACTTTAAAGAAATGTATATCAATTGCAATATCAATAACGAAGACCAGGTTAACCAGCTATAGGGCTTAAAGCCTCTTGCCAAACGACAACAATTTGGTAAAAAATAGCGCCAGCTATCACCTAGCACATCGCATCGAAAACCATAACCGAAAAGAAATTCAATGCCGTGACAGTTTTTCCGGCGCACCAATGGACAACGCGGGAGAAAAATACAAATGCAACAATCAAACAAAAGAGAACAACCACCACTCCCCACAAACAACAACAAGGTTAGGAAATAGGAAGTTATATAAACTTAATTTATAAAATTATAGAAAATAAAAAATGAAATGGAAAACTATAAGGTATATGAAAAAAAATGTCAATGAGGAAAATTGCTAAAATATAAAATATATAGTAGATGGAGCGAAATTTAAATTTTAAGACAATAAAAATAGATGTAATAAGCGAAATGTTTCGATAAGTAAAGAAGGTATTTTACCAAATGTGCATAAGAATATAAAAAAAATACACAATTCATTTATACAAAATGTCATTTTAATTGCAATGTAGCAAAAGGGGTAGAGATAATTAAACTTATTTCAAAATTCAATACGTTTCGGTAATGGGCACATAAACAAGTGTACAAACGAGAAAAATTTAAAGTTAATTGACTAAAATTTTAACCTCTTCAAGGAGAAAATTTTCTTTGTGTAAGAGGGGAGGAATGTTGTGACTCACAACGAGGTATTCCCCAGAATATTGTCTTTCTACTAGTGGCCAAGTGCTGACAATGAAAGTTGATCCACCGCAACAACAAAGCCAGCGATCAACATTCATTGCATTGCGGCACTTTTATATGAATTCAATACCAAGGCCAGTAAAGTAAACAAATAAAGTCAAGTAAAACAAAATTAAGACAAAAAAATGAACACTGATCTATCGCAACATCAACTGGGCGATCTGCTTTCATTATATTTAAAGACAATAAAATAAAGCCAACAATTTACTTCTGTGCAGCCAGCGTCAAATGCTGACAAAGCAAAAACCAGAGGTAAATTAATTTTAATATTTTATTGCAGTAATTAGCGTACATACCTTTTTGATATGCGAATGATGCAAAATAAGAATAATTTAAATAATAATTTATCGTTGTGCAATATGACCTTATTACACATGTTATACATGTTTGTACGTTTGTTCGGCATAAATTAGCATTATAAGAACTTAATAATGAAGTTAAACTAAGCCAAACTATTGTGAGAGATGCGGAAGCCAATCTTGCACAAACGCTAAATACAGCGAATTTATCAATAAGTAAATTTAAGTATGTATGTAAAATTAAGAAGAAGAAGCGAGGCCAGATAGGTTATAAATATCTGGTGCCCGCTAAAATAAAGGGAGTCAGTCAGTGAGTTTTCTGTCTAAAAGGTACCAGTACGCAGTGTCTTTTATTTGATTAGTTCAGTCGCTGGATTTTGGATTGAGGTTTCTGCAGTCTGCTGTTTCAAGGAGTACAAGGCCAAGACTTCTAGAGACAAGGAGGAAATCCAAAGGACTAAGTGAGTATGTACTAACAAACCTTTTTCAGTTTCTTATAATTTCCAGCAGCTATAATAGGTTCAAGTGCCTATTATAGCAATGCTGCAACAAGTTCAAGTGCTTGTTGCAACACGCCAACAGTGAAGACAACCGCGGCTACAATAGGTTCAAGTGCCTATTATAGCAATGCTGCAACAAGTTCAAGTGCTTGTTGCAACACGCCAACAGTGAAGACAACCGTGGCTACAATAGGTTCAAGTGTAGGAGGGTTGTAACAAGTCCAAGTGCTTGTTGCAACATCGCGATTAAAATGAACAAAAGGGCCTAATTCAACAGAATCATGTGTCTGGCTAAAGTTTAAACGGGTAGACGATTAGGACCTACGTGCATCCTCACGGGAGGACGCAACAATATATTCTCAAACTAAAAATCAAAAATTATAAAGAGAGTTCGTGGGGTCTCTTAGAAAAAAAAAGAATAATGTAAAATTTTTTCAATAAAAATATTAAATTCATTAAATTTATAAAAAATGGCAAGAGTTTTAAAGTGGGTTTTGATGCAAATTTATATAAATAAATGATTAAAAATACTTGTTAAGAATAATAAATATGCTTAAATATTATAGTAACAATACAGGAACATTTTTTTTATATAATATTGAAAAATTTATTTCAGGCTATGTGGTGGGATTGACAAGAGATTCTGATTAGAAGACCTTACCTCATAATTCAATTCACTTTTATCAATAAGCTGCCCAGATCTATTGAAGAACATTTTTAATGCTCGAAAGCAATATAATTATTGAAGAGGCAATATTTTTAATTCTTTGAATAAAGGAAGGCTGCTTACAGTACGAGAACGATTAAAAATATTTCTTATAGCGTGTTTTTGGGCAGTAAGTAACGGCAAGATTTTGTTTTTATGTGTACCACTGCAACATGTCAAGCCAAACTCAAAAATTCCAAAGTAGATGCTGGTAAAAAGCTTACGCGAGCAAAGTTGCCCTAAATGATAAAACTGCCTTATAAAAACCATCACATTTTTTTTAGTGCAGTAGTGTGATCAAGCCAGCGCATTTTAGAGTCAAGTAAGAGTCCTAAAAAATTAAAAGAATTAACACATGAAATGTAAAAACAGTCAGGGCAAGAAGTATTAAAATCAACATAATTATGATAATAGTTTGAAGAAGTACAAATATCGCTTCCAATTAATTGTTTTGCACAATTCGCACTATGATAATTAAAATTATCTCTGTTTCAGTCTTTACCAGCTATATTATAAAGCATAACTTTTGTTTTCTCACTTAAGATCATCTCATGCGTTATGAACCAGTGTCTAAACACTCCCAGATCATGATTAATAGCTATAGTAAGGTTAAGAAGAGAATCACATGAATAGGTGCAAGCCATAACGTCTGCAAAAGCAATAGAATCACTACTAAGATTTTGTGAAAAGAAGGAATTTATGTATATTAAAAATAAAATTGGACCTAGTACCGATCCCCATGTTACACCTATGTGAATATGTATGAAATTACTGCTCTTCTTTTTTACTTTAACTCTTTGAATTCTGATTGAAAGGTATGAGCAAAGCCAGTCTTCGCTGATATTGTGCTTCGTGTGGGGCTCTATCACCAGATGAGCTCACCGACACAACAAGCGCCAATGTATTGGCGTTTGTCAAACATAACCAATTAGTAAGTCAGACTGCTTTCTGCTCATGCAAAAAAATTGGCAATAAACCCTCACACCCATCATTTATTCTCACAGTTGCTGCTAAGGAGTTTACAAGTGTTCTGAGCACTAATTAGTGGGCTGATATGTCTTCGTTTCTGAGTTTAAGCCTTAACATAGGTCTAGAAGGACGAATAATATCACCAGTCAGACCCAAAAAAACTAAATATTCTTTCCCTTTACTATCAAAATGTAAGGGGATTACGTTCAAAGATGCGAGATATTTTTTGTGACAATAGTTTTAGACACATATTATCAAGTTTTTCCTCTCAAGCTCCCACAGGGGGGAGGGGTGAACCTCATCCTTGCATATTTGTACTCGCCTAATCAAGGAGAATCACCAACCGAGGGAGGAATCTATATCTTCACTAGACTCCAAATATTTGGGGAATCCTCATAACAGAAACCAAGAATTGTTTTGAGTAACCGAATAGCTGTTTTTTAAGTACCGTACCTCAAAATTTGTGACGCTTTTATGTTTTTGGTCCTTTATAATGTATAAAAGTGGTTGTATTGTGATTCTAAGCATTTTCGCGCATTGATTGTGTCTTTTTATGAAAAATTGATTATATTATTTCACAAATATGAAAAAATCCACCACCAAAAACCTAATTTTTTTTTTAAATAATTTTTTAAGTATCTAATTCTAATAAGAGTGTACATTTTCCCGACTTTATGCTCTTTAGAGATAAGAATTGTTTAGCGAAAATATAAGTTAAAGCCAAACATATTTTTCTTCCATAAACCTACGTTCAGCCAACACGCGCATCTGTTCCAGACGAAATATGAGATCGATACGTGACAAATTGCAGTTGCAACGTTCCCACAGAATAGAGCAGAGTCAGCAGATAGCGGCTACTCCAGCAACAACAACAACAATAACCAGTGCAGCAGCAGAGCTAAGCTTATCATTTTAAGTTATAAAAATTGTTAAGTCAGTTCCTAATTTCGTTTCGAATAATAAAGGTCGTAAAGACCAAAAAAAATATTTTTTTTAGTGTTTTCAATTAAGAAGACATTAACTTATATTAACGAGCTCACGAAAAAATCTACAACGAAGAATTGGAAAAAAATTGGATTATTTGCGGCTTGATAAAATAATACCACCACAGTCGTATTTTAGTATATTCGAAGACTTAAATGTTCTATTATTTAGATACTCTGCGCTTTGCTACGAGGTTATTGCTTATGCTGATGATATGGCAATAGTGCGCATCGATGAACCCTTAGTAGATTGCAAACAGGACAATTCCGCAGCGCCGTGGGATGTTAATCTTACTGTAAGCTAGAATAAGAAATTATCATATAAAATTGTGTGAACATATTGAATTGAAAATTAACATAAAAGTGAAATATTTAAAGTTTGCTTGAATATCAGATAATAATAAGAGATAAGAATTTATGAACTAAAGTATAGAAAAATTAATATTTACAACACAAAAACTTTACTTTAAAATGTACTTTTAATAAATATTACTGTGGACATATTTAATTGAAAATTAACGTAAAAGTGAAATATTTAAAGTTTGCTTGAATATCAGTTGATAATAAGAAATCGGAATTTATACGTTAGTTCGTATAAAAATTAATATTAATAACACAAAAAACTTTTAACTAAACTCATCAAAACAAATATTAAAAATGGCTCAAAATAATTTAATTAGGCCTGCGATGTTAGGAAATTCTGGTGTACCGACACCACCAGCACCTGCTGCACCTCTCGCACTTCCAGTGTTTCAAAATACCGCTAATGTAAGCCCAGAGCTTTCAAGTATGATTAGGAACCTTATAAAAGATATACTAATGACTGATGGACATAATCTTCTTAAAGATACGCTTCACGCAACACAACAAACTATGACGGACCAAACAATAGATGAACAGTACCGAAATAACCTAAATGGACAAAATACCAGATGTTGTCCGTTCATTACGAGAATTCAACGGAAATCCGGCAGAATACAGAAGCTGGAAAAAAAGCGTTGAAAGGATACTTAAAATTTACGAACCAACCATAGGTACTCCCAGATACTTCGGTATCCTTAATGTAGTGAGAAATAAAGTCGTAGGTAGTGCTGACGCTGTGTTGGAATCTTACAACACACCTCTTAATTGGAAGGCAATATCCCGGTGCCTTACAAAGCACTATGCCGATAAAAGAGACTTAAGCACCCTAGAATATCAGATGACGTGTCTGATTCAAGGACGAAGAACAGTACAAGAATTTTATGGTGAGATGTATAATCACTTATCACTTATTCTCAATAAAATTGCGTGCATGGACATCAATGATGAAGCCATGCGGGTTCTTACTAACACATATCGCGATAAAGCACTGGATACTTTTGTACGAGGTTTATCCGGTGATCTTTCAAGATTGCTAGGCATGAAAGAGCCTACCGATTTACCAGAAGCTTTGCACTTGTGCATTAAGCTTGAAAATCAAAATTTTAGAGCAGTACATGCAAATAATCAATATAGCATTTCCAGAAAAACCAATTCCAAATCCACAACCTTTTAATACACGACATTTTCAACAACAACCTTTGTTACCACCTAGAAAATATCAATATGAAAAACAACCATTTTTCCCACAACTTGCTCATATCTGTTCCACAAACAAGACCACAAGTATCTCAGTTTTATCACCAACAACCCCAATATTTTAATCAACAGTTTAGATCTGACGTTCCTTTAAATAATTTTACACATAATGTTCCACCAGCAAGGCCATCACAATTGAAACCTCCAACACCAATAGATGTTGACCAATCCCAGCAAACAAGGAATGTAAACTATATGAATAGACCAAATTTTAATACTTTTCAAGGAAAACGCCCACCTCCAACTCAGTCAAACCAGTACAATATAAATTTCACGAATAAAATGCAACGCATCAACCAATTTACTCAAGAACCCGTAAATAACACTCCACACGAATCCGAGTCAAATGAATACGACATTCAGCAAGGAAGTCAGTCATGGGACGAATATTATCAGGATTACATAAAACAATCGCGGGACGAACAAAATGATGACAACGAAGAATTTTGTGAAATACATTTTTTAGGTTAACGGACTCTACGTTACCTTATTTTCAATGTAAGACCGGTAACGGAGAGGTACTCAAATTTGTAATAGACACTGGGTCTAATAAAAACTACATACAGCCCTCATTAGCAAGAAATCCCCTACCAAATGACAACATATTTTACGCCAACTCAGTAGGCGGAAAAATTAAAATATCTCATCACATTTTTTAACATCTTTTTGGAATAGAAACCGACAAACTTAAATTCTTTGTATTACCCTCTCTTAAGTCCTTTCATGGTATTCTTGGCAATGACAGCCTCAAACTGCTTAACGCAATAATTCATACGTCAGAAGATTATATGCTTATAAAAAATGGAAAAAAGTTCCAATTAAACAACAAATAGCTAAATCCGTTAATAACTTAGATACTAAAATAGAACATTTAACAAATGATCAAAAAGGAAAACTTCACTCATTGTGTAATCAATACTCAACACTTTTCGCAGAACCTAATGAAAAGTTAACCTATACTACAAAGGTAAAGGCGGAAATAAGAACGTTAACTGATAATCCAATTTACTCTAGAAGCTACCCATATCCTATGTCATTGAAGTCCGAAGTTGAAAGACAAGTAAACAAACTCCTCGAAGATGGAATTATCAGGCCATCTCGTTCACCTTATAATGCACCTGTATGGATAGTAGACAAAAAACCAGATTCCTCAGGCAACAAACAGTACAGGCTAGTTATAGATTACCGAAAACTAAATTCAGTTACGATTGCAGACCGGTACCCAATACCGGAAATAAGCGAAATCCTTGCCCAATTAGGAAGCAATAATTTTTTTCCGTGGTAGATTTAAAAAGCGGTTTTCATCAAATTCCCTTAAAGAATTCGGATATCGAGAAGACAGCCTTTGCTATTAACAATGGCAAATATGAGTTTGCAATATTACCTTTTGGCTTAAAGAACGCCCCTTCAATATTTCAAAGAACACTAGACGATATCCTTCGAGAATACATTGGACGTAATTGCTACGTGTACATAGAAGACATTATCATATTTAGTGAAACAGAATCGGACCACGCAAAAGACTTATCAAATATCTCTAGGACACTCGAATAGGCAAACATGAAGAACCAATTGGACAAATGCAAATTCTTTGAAAAAGAAGTAGAATTTTTGGGTTTCATCGTAACACCAGATGGAATTAAAATAAATTCTTCAAAAATCGAAACTATAAAAAATTTTCCAATTCCGAGAAACCTTAAAGAACTCAGATCCTTTTAGGTCTTTCAGGATACTACCGTCGCTTCGTAAAGGACTATGCAAAACTCGCTAAGCCCCTGACAGCCCTTTTAAGAGGGGAGGATGGACGTACATCCAAGACTCAGTCAGTAAAAAAAAGATAACTTTTGACGAAGACGCTTTTAATGCATTTCATAAAATCAAAAATGTTTTAATTTCAAGTGAAGTAATGCTTACTTATCCCAATTTAAATAAAGATTTTGAGCTCACAACAGATGCATCTAATTATGCAATAGGTGCTGTTCTATCACAGGAAGATAGACCAATAACATTCATATCAAGAACACTCTCAAAAGCAGAAGAGAACTACGCTGCCAATGAAAAGGAGATGCTCGCCATCATCTGGGCATTGAAATCTCTGCGAAACTACTTGTATGGCTCAGTAAAGGTAAAGATTTTTACCGATCGTCAGCCTTTAACGTATGCTCTGAGTAACAAGAATAACAACAGTAAAATGAAGCGTTGGAGAGCAATTCTTGAAGAGCACAACTATGAGCTGAAGTACAAACAAGGCAAAACTAATGTAGTAGCCGATGGATTATCCCGACCACCGCAACAATCACAAATCAATACCCTAACAGCTACGCAACAAAGTGATGAAAGCTCATCACAAAATTTAGTTCCATACACTGATGCCCCGGTAAATGCATTTAAAAACCAACTTTTCATAACAAAAGCAGAAACTTTATCTTATCAATTTAAAATAATCTTTCCAACTTACCATAGACGTATTATTACCGAGCCAGAGTATACAGACGAAATTTTAATAAGCTTGCTTAAACGCTATCTTAACCCTTCAGTCACTAATGCAATCATTACGGAAGAACTCATCCTTGGAAAAATTCAAACCATATACCAATTACATTTCAGCCGATATAGAGTACTTTACACTCGAAAGACAGTAAAAGACTTAACACAGGAAACAGAACAGGAATCTGAAATTTTGAAAGAACATAATAGAGCGCATAGGAACCCAACCGAAAATAAAGCCCAACTTCTAGTTTGTGTACAATTTGTCAAGAGAACAAATACGAAATACATACCTTTAACCCAATTCTGAAACCCAGGACATATTGTCCATATTGACATCTATCACACCAATGGTAAAGTTATCCTTACCGCAATAGATAAATTTTCAAAATACGCTCAGGCTAAAATTGTAAAATCGAGAGCAACCGAAGACATAAAACAACTGTTACAAGATCTACTAACATCCTTTGGAATTCCAGAAAGCATTGTCATTGACAATGAAAAATCCTTAAGTTCAAGCCCCATTATATTTATGTTAGAAAATCAATTCGGCATTTCAGTATTTAAAACACCTCCTTATACCAGCTCCGTCAATGGACAGGTTGAGCGATTTCATTCAACTCTTTCTGAGGTAATACGGTGCGTTAGAGCAGAAAATACCCATAACAATTTTAATAAATTACTAAATAAGTCAATATGCAAATATAACTATTCAATCCATTCAACCACCAAAAGGAAACCCATTAAAACATTTTTCGGTAGAAGAGTTTATGCTAATCCAATATTGGTCGAAAAAGAAAGACGTGAAAATATAAAGAACATAGTCGACAAACAGGGAAAAGACCTCGAATTTCACAATAAGAAAAGGATTGAAGTAAAAACATACGAAACCAACGACATTATCTATGTTAAAAGCAATAGACGACTAGGTAATAAGCTCACACCCAGATACAAAAAAGAGATAGTACTAGAGGAAAAAGGAAATACAGTTATGACACAATCCGGACGGTCAGTACACAAAAGCCATATAAAACCATAATTATTAAAAATTATAAGAAACTATAACAAATCAAGATAATATAATAATAATTACACTGATAATAATTAAATTATATGAGGAAAAAGAGTTGTAACAGTAACAATACAATTTATGAATAGCGTAAGAATAAAATAAAATTAGCAATAACAATAAATATAATAACATCAATAAAATAGTAAGAAAAGAACGTAAGATATAAATATTCATAAGAAATATTTAGAAGGAAATGGAACAATATGCCATAGGCGTACGACCATAATTTCAAGTAATATACCAAAATTGAACAATATGCCATAGGCGTACGATGATATTTTTAAGTACTATGAGAAAATAAAAAATATGCCATAGGCGTACGATTATATTTTTAAGCAATAAGTGAAAATAAAAAAATATGCCATAGGCGTACAATTTATAATTTGAATATTGTATTAAATAAATTATCAAAGTAGTTATTTCTTTTCAGTTTCCTCGCCTGCTTGGCAAATGCAGATGTACAAATCCATGATTACTACTCATCCCACCTAATAACCATTGAAAATGGACAGTCCAAAATAAAAGATGGTACATTAAATTTGCAGGAGTGACCTTTATCATTATGGTTGCCCTGTTGGTCAGCAAAAAGTTTAAAAAAGGAAAAATCCCAGAACAACCGGCAAAAGTTGTTTTGGAGGATAACCAAATTCAAGAAGCTGCCCCTCAAGTCCCTACGCCTGAAGTAAGAACTTTCCAAATATTTCAGACGCTCGAGGACAAGCGTTTTTAAGGAGAGGAGTTAGTCAGCAGATAACGGCTACTCCAGCAACAACAACAACAATAACCAGTGCAGCAGCAGAGCTAAGCTTATCATTTTAAGTTATAAAAATTGTTAAGTCAGTTCCTAATTTCGTTTCGAATAATAAAGGTCGTAAAGACCAAAAAAAATATTTTTTTTAGTGTTTTCAATTAAGAAGACATTAACTTATATTAACGAGCTCACGAAAAAATCTACAACGAAGAATTGGAAAAAAATTGGATTATTTGCGGCTTGATAAAATAATACCACCACAGTCGTATTTTAGTATATTCGAAGATTTAAATGTTCTATTATTTAGATACTCTGAGCTTTGCTACGAGGTTATTGCTTATGCTGATGATATGGCAATAGTTTTCAGCGGAAAATTTCCCAAAACTCTCTGTCAACTCATGGATTGAGCACTCTTAATCCTTTCGAGATGGGGTTCCTCGTGTGGTTATATGTAAGCATGGAGAAAACTTATCTCATCCTTTTCACTAGGAAATATACAATCCCCAACTTAGAACCTCCGAATCTGAACGGCAAGAGGTTGCTCTTTAGTGACAGCACAAAATATCTAGGAGCTATTCTAGATAAGAAGCTTATCTGGAATGTTAATATTAAGGAACCTTTTAAAAAGGCGAACATAGCACTATTTGCCTGTAAAAAAGCGATATATAAAAAATGGGGTTTTCCCCCAAAATAGTACTCTGGATTTATACAGAAATTGTCCGCCCTATACTTATACATATATGGGTCACTGGTATGGTGGAGAGCTCTTGATAAGACAACTGCACTTCAGAAATGTGCAAAGGTGCAAAGAAGGTATTTACTCCCAGGATCTTGAAATCGAAGCATCCTTTAGACTTCCAATTTATATTAGTGTCTACCAAGCGAAAATGATGGCTACTCACGAAACCGCTAAGATTCTAGGTCATAAAGACCTTGAGGGAAAAAGTGTTTCCATCTTTTCAGATAGGCAAGCTGCACTGAAGGCGTTGAACTCAAATATCGACAGTTCTAAAACTCTCACGAGTTTCAAAATTATAAAACTCTCTTAACGAGATGGCAAGTCTACTCAGGATCCACCTTATATGGGAACCCGGACATAGGGATATAGAGGGTAATAATTTGGCTGACGAATTGGCAAGGAAGGGCACGACCTTTAAAACCTTCTTAAATGAGGACTTTATTGGTATACCGATTTCCTCCTATAAGCTCCAGTGCAAGAACAGATCCCTAAGTCTTGCACAAGAACGCTGGAAACACCATGACACATGTAGGATAACTGAGCTAACATGGCCTACCTTACGACTTAAAACGCACTGCTTAAGTTAAGCAGGGCGAACTTGCCAAAAACAGTGAGATGAATTTATTTTTCTTTTATTTCATTTAAAAAGACCTGCCTTAATGTTTTTGCCTTATTGTTTTTTTATAATTTTAAATTAGCTGGCATAAAAATGCACTAAGGCTTTAACCCTTGTAACGTGACGTTACAATAATAACAATAACATATATAAACAGTTTCAACATTTATATATATATGAGTTTTACTTTTGATTCTCACAACTGTACTTATTATCTTACTACATACATAAACTATTATAATATTTATATAACTTTTTTAATTACATATATCAACAGTTTCAACATTTATATATATATAAGTTTTACTTTTGATTCTCACAACTGTACGTATTATCTACTACATACATAAAGTATTATAATATTTATATAACTTTTTTTTCACAACTGTACTATCTATTATAAGTATTATCTACTACAACAATATTATACACAAACTGTATTAGAATATTTATATATACATATTACTGTTAATACGATTTTGTCAACTATACTATAAGTTATACATGTTACACATTTACTTGATCACCACTGTAAGACAGCTGCAAGAAAACAGAAAGACAAACAACTAATAAGTACCTATATACGCAACAACCAAACACATTAATGACACACAAACAACGGCGACCCATTCAACTAGCCCCCATTAAGAAAATATAAGAGGAATCATATAATTCCCAACTAGTTTCTACACCGAAGTATATATAAGGGTGACGTTGAGTCAGTACTAATCAGCCTTCCGTCTAGGTAAGTACTCAGTGTGTGTGCATTGCACCAGGCACGAGGTACGGACCAGTCTATGGTCATTGAGCCTCAGCCTTAGCACACACAACAGCATTGCTGTATAATATTTTGGTTGCGCTGACAACTAGTCAGTGAAGATACATACTGGCTGCGGTACGGATCAGATTCTGATCATTGAGCCGCAGTCTTTTGCTTAGGGTTTTCTTGCTGACTGCGGTACGGATCAGATTCTGATCATTGAGCCGCAGTCTTTTGCTTAGGGTTTTCTTGCTGGTTGCGGTACTGTTCAGATTCTGATCATTGAGCCGCAGTCTTTTGTTTAGGGTTTTCTTGCTGGCTGCGGCACGGATCAGATTCTGATCATTGAGCCGCAGTCTTTTGCTTAGAGCTTTCTTGCTGGCTGCGGCACGGATCAGATTCTGATCATTGAGCCGCAGTCTTTTACTTAGGTTTTGTCTGGCTGGCTGCGGTACGGATCAGATCCTGATCATTGGGCCGCAGCACTGTGCTTAAACTCTATCTACCGGATTGTCGCACGGATCAGATTCTGATCATTGGGCCACAATCTTTATACCTATAATTTTATTTATATATATATTTTTACTAATTGAGCCTTCCGTCTAGCCTTCCGTCTAGCCTTCCGTCTAGAACTCGCAGCATCAGAGAAACCAGTTTATCGAATACCGATTACCCGAAACCGATTACTCGAAACCGACAACCTGATACCGAATACTGGAAATATTTGTACCGAAGCGAGAATAAATTATTAAAAACAACCGACCGCCGACTAGCACCAGCTGACACTCTTAACCCTTTTACGGATACCCAGACCCAACTGCAACTGACTGCACCACCATCTTACGCTGTCAAAATATTATAATAAGCGATTGATAATTGTAAATAAAATTAAGCTTTAAATTGAAAACTGCGTCTTTTTATTTAATCAAAGGTTTGTGGATCCTTTGAGCGATCCTGAAGCGGCTGAGCTAACCTCAGCCTTCGATAAAACCGCTGTTACAAATGGCGCCCGAGCAGGGACCTGACTTCAACAGCAACTGTGGGAAAAATACTACTACAACCACCAACGACGTTGAAGCAGGCCAGACGCAAAACAGCATGCAGCAGCAGTCAGACCTAGCAGCAGAATCTGCTTCACAGCAGCAGAACAAAGAAGCTCAATATTTATCAACGGATTCTATTGGCTGGGTATACCTGTTGAAAAAGGACAGACTTATCAGAGAGTGTCAGAGATTCGGATTGGAAACGGATGGGTGCGTCGTACAACAGCTGCGGCGACAACTCAGCGATTTTATTAAAAACAAGCGTAGCCGGAAGTCGACAGAGAATTTGTTGAAAGAGCTTGAAGAAGAAGTAACTCGAGACGAAAATACCACCATCATCACTAATAAGGGTGACGTTCATAACAACTTAATAACGTTTGAGGTTCCACGCACTTCTCAGCCGCTTACCCTAGCTCCTCGTTGGACTGACTCTTAAGCAATCAATATGGTGCAGCGGTGGGAGCTTTACTTTGATGGAGGAGATAACCTGTTGGATTTCCTCGAGCGCATTGAGGAACTTGCAGAATGCCACCGCCTTACCCCAAATATGATTTTGCCATCACTTCCTGCAATCTTGCGAGGCAAAGCATTGCAATGGTACCGGGTAAAGAAGGAAACAATCTCGTCATGGGAAACTTTTAAAACGGAAATCAAACGGTTCTTCGTGCCAAAAAGGTACCTGGCACAGCTCGAAGAGAACATTTACCATAGGAAACAATGGCAGCGAGAGAAGGCCAGAGACTATATACTGGCCATCCAAACTCTCATCCGTCAACACCCGCAGCTAAAGCTTCTCGACCACACCGACCGTATCTATGATGGGCTGCGGGTAGAGTACAAGCTATACGTACGACGAAGCGACTTTGCCTCACTGGATGAATTAATGGAAATGACTGATGAATACGAGCTACTAAAAAAAGATGAAGCCAAGTCAAACCGACAACCAAACTACTACTTAGGCGAACATGGCGAAACTACCCCATATGAGAGGAGAACCCATTGCAGGCGATGCAAGCAATACGGCCACCAGCGCCACCAGTGTCGAAACAACAGAAAGCTGTTCTGCTCACGGTGTGGAAAAGAGGGAGTGTTTTCTAAAACTTGCGAGTGTGAAATTTCGAACGCCCCTGCCTCGGCAGCAGATGTCACCAATCGATATTACGTAGAAATTGACATTTTTGGTTGAAAACTCTAGCCCTTATAGACACAGGCGCTACCCTAACCTACCTCAACGGAGTAGTTCAGGAGCATCTAAAAGCCCAGGGAATAAAGCCACGTCAACATGCCCGACGAGTACAATTAGCCGACAAAACTAGTATCACCTGTAATGAAGTTTTCCCTATTGAAATTAAATTGAATGGAAAGAAAACTCGTATACTCGCATCATATTTACCCACGCTGGCTGAACCGATTATATTAGGAATGGACTTTTTACATGAGCGTAATATAAGTATCTCATTGGATGGAATCAGTCTGGCAACACCAGTAAATACCGCAGCGCCAACTTTATATCATGTTCATGCACTAACCAGCAGAGAGTTTTTAACTACGGAGCAAAATATCAAGGTAGAAAAAATTCTCGAGGAGAACTTGGTTGCCTTTAGCAAAATCCAGGGGCACTGTACCATCGGCACTCACATCATTCATCTCAAACACCAAGAACCAATAAAGCAACGATACTATCCTCGCAATCCCGCGATGCAATCTGTCATAAACCAAGAAGTAAATGAACTTCTCGCGTCCGACCGAATCGAACCATCCTGTAGCCCCTACAGCTCACCGATTGTACTTGTCCGCAAGAAACAAGGGACCTGGAGAATGTGCATCGATTACCGTCAGCTTAACGCGGCCACACAACCAGATGCATACCCCTTACCCCAGATAAATCCTATTTTGGATCAACTCAGGGAAGCAACCTTTATTTCATCTATAGATCTCAAAAACGGGTACTGGCAGGTACCACTCGGAGAAGAATCCAAGCCGTGCACTGCTTTCACCGTTCAAGGCAGGGGCTTGTTCCAATGGAAAGTAATGCCTTTTGGTCTTCACTCCGCACCAGCAACATTCCAGCGCATCTTGGACCAAGTCATTGGACCAGAATTACAACCAAAAGCCTTCGCGTACCTGGATGACATTATTGTTCTGGGGAAAACCTTCGAGGACCACCTTCAAAACTTGTCCGCCGTGTTCAAACGTTTATTACGCCAACCTTCAAATTAACTTCGAGAAAAGCGAGTTTGTCCGAACCAGCGTGAGATACCTAGGACACGTGGTGAGTTCCGAAGGCATCCACACTGACCCCAGTAAAGTAGAAGCAATGAAGGAAATCGCCACTCCAACAAACATTCGCGAGCTAAGACGGGTACTAGGGGTAGCCTCTTGGTACCGCAGGTTTGTGCCGGATTTTTCAACACTGGTAGCCCCACTTAATAACTTGCTAAAAAAAACGGAGTTAGAACGAAAATACTCTGCCACCGAATAAGAATGCCTGCCAATACTCTGGGCCATCAGAAAAATGAAACCATACTTGGAAGGGTATAAATTCACTGTGATAACCGACCATCATTCGCTGAAGTGGCTACATTCGCTACAAAATCCGTCAGGCCGAGTAGCCAGATGGGCTCTGGAGCTTCAGCAGTATGACTTCGATATAGAATACCGAAAAGGAAGTTTGAACGTGGTTGCTGATGCACTGTCGCGCAGCCCACTGAAGGACCCAGGAGTCGGACCACTGTTAACTTTAACCGCCATAAAACCTGATTGGTATGCCCGACAAAAAAAGAAAACCGAAGAACATAACAACAAGTTTCCGGACTACCAGATTGTCAAGAATCGAATGTTTAGACACATACCGCGCAAGTCTAAAATAACTACAACACCACAATGGAAGCTATGTGTACCTGCCTCTCAACAGAACGAAATTCTCCGAGAAATTCATGATGACGCCACCGCCGGTCACTTGGGCGTGTTCAAGACAGTAAAAAGAGCTCAGGAAAACTATTACTGGCCTGGTATGCACCGAGATATCACCCGATACGTACGAACCTGTGAACATTGCGCAAGGTACAAAGTCGAGCAACGAAAACCAGCGGGATGCATGGCCACGATGACATGCTCACGACCCTGGGAACTTGTCTGCGCTGACTTCATCGGACCACTTCCTCGTTCTACTCATGGCAACACCGGTCTGCTAGTATTAGTAGACAAATTCAGCAAATGGGTAGAACTAATTCCAGTACGACAGGCCACCGCTAACAGTGTCATCAACGCCCTAAGAGAGAGAGTCATTTATCGATTTGGCTGCCCCAAGATATTCTTATCCGACAACGGAACACAATTCACCAGTCACGCCGTCAAAAATTTTCTCACCACCCTCGGAATTGAGCATCGGGTAGCAGCGCCATATTTGCCACAAGAAAACCCTACTGAAAGAACAAATCGTGTCGTGAAAACGATGATTGCCCAAAGAACCCAGCAAGACCATCGTCATTGGGATACTCAGTTGACAGAAATTGCATTTGCAATCAATACGGCGGCACACGAATCAACGAAGTACTCCGCAGCAGAAATTAACTATGGCAGGAGCCTTAACATACCGAATAACCAGAGAGACCAAGGGGATATCCCCAAAGAACATCACTCCGATCAACCGGACATGGAATCACTGTGGAGAGAAGTTCGCAAAAATCTGGACATCGCCTCGGAGCAACAAAAGAAATACTACAATCTAAGACGAAGACCATGGAGACCTGCTCTCGGGTCACTAGTATTAAAACGTGATCACCCACTCTCCTCTGCGATAGACAATTTTGCACAAAAACTGGCACCGAAGTTCTCTGGACCCTACATCATCAGAAAATGGATATCACCTAACATCGCAGAGCTTGAAGACACCAGAGCAACCAACACTAAACAACCCAATCTCCGCGCACACCTCCAACATCTTAAGGAATTCTACCCAAGGTTACCACCGTTGGACAAAAATAATTAAAGGGGGAAGTCAAGACCTTATACATTTTTTTCGATTTATATTTATTACACATACACGCATTTTTTATATTTCTTTTGCTTACGCATTCATCACACCGTTTATTTTAAAAATTGAAAAAAAAACATTTTTCATTTATTCAGTTTATATAATTATTTTTTTTTTATAAAAATCACAATCCCTTTTCTGAATTTGAGTTTCTAATATTTTTTTTTTCTTTTCTTTTCTCGTCTCTGTTCCAAAACCCTGGGCACCTCCCTTTGAAGCCACAGTCCATCCACAACAACCGAGGGCTCGGGTGGTAAAAATAATAGAGGCCGCAGCCAACAGCCGAAGACGAGCCTTGCCCGACCCAAGGGAAGAGGAGGCCATCCAAAAGGCACTTCGGCAGACGGTGGTCGAAAATTACACCACAAGCCATGAACTGTATGCAGTCGGCCCAGCACCACGACAGCCGTCACCATCACCGGCACCAACCGAATCACCCACTCGAGCACCAGGCGTCTCAACCATTACAACAGCCAAAACAGAAGCCGAAACACCTGATGTTTTTGAAGGGATCATCATTAAAAAAGGTCGGGCCCCCCGAAAATTCCACATTCACAGAAAAGGGAAACCAGTGGTGCATGTTAAAATGATCCTGGGAGACCAGGCTGTATTGACATGCCAGCACCAAAAAAAAGTGGTGGACACGGTATAAGGCTATATATTTTTTTTATGATTACTATTATCCTTTGGCCTAAATTATTTACTTTTTTTATTTTTATATCTTATTATCCTTTTGTTTCAAGTATATACTTTTTTTTTGTCCCCAATGAATTGTTAAATGAATTATCTAAAAAAAAAAAAAATAATAATAAAAAAATAAAAATAAAAAAAATAATAAAAAAAAATAAAAAAAAAAATTATTATTAAAATTAAAATAATAATAAATTTAATTTCAAATTATATTGCGACAGAGCCGAACCACCCTTGTGGTCTGGTAAATATACCACAGCAATGTGGTAGTGCGGGTCCTTAGGACCTCAAGTCTCGCAACACAAATAATTTTTTTTTTCCTAAGTAGGGAGGGAACTGTAACGTGACGTTACAATAATAACAATAACATATCTGTGGTCAAAAGCACTAAGGACTTAAGTCGACTTAAGACAAAACTGAGTTATTGATGAAGATGTATTTCAAGCATACAGTTTTATAAACACACAAAATCTGGAGCTTCTAGCATGACCCTAGCCAAAGTTATGACACAAAAACAAAAGACCCTTTCATACAATTCTTATGGCGATTGAAAACTTTAACACGAGATTACTCGAAACAGCAATTTTTGACTTAAGCGCTTAGTGCTTTTGACCACAGATATATAAACAGTTTCAACATTTATATATATATGAGTTTTACTTTTGATTCTCACAACTGTACTTATTATCTTACTACATACATAAACTATTATAATATTTATATAACTTTTTTAATTACATATATCAACAGTTTCAACATTTATATATATATAAGTTTTACTTTTGATTCTCACAACTGTACTTATTATCTACTACATACATAAACTATTATAATATTTATATAACTTTTTTTTCACAACTGTACTATCTATTATAAGTACTATCTACTACAACAATATTATACACAAACTGTATTAGAATATTTATATATATTTATATTACTGTTAATACGATTTTGTCAACTATACTATAAGTTATACATGTTACACATTTACTTGATCACCACTGTAAGACAGCTGCAAGAAAATAGAAAGACAAACAACTAATAAGTACCTATATACGCAACAACCAAACACATTAATGACACACAAACAACGGCGACCCATTCAACTAGCCCCCATTAAGAAAATATAAGAGGAATCATATAATTCCCAACTAGTTTCTACACCGAAGTATATATAAGGGTGACGTTGAGTCAGTACTAATCAGCCTTCCGTCTAGGTAAGTGCTCAGTGTGTGTGCATTGCACCAGGCACGAGGTACGGACCAGTCTATGGTCATTGAGCCTCAGCCTTAGCACACACAACAGCATTGCTGTATAATATTTTGGTTGCGCTGACAACTAGTCAGTGCAGATACATACTGGCTGCGGTACGGATCAGATTCTGATCATTGAGCCGCAGTCTTTTGCTTAGGGTTTTCTTGCTGACTGCGGTACGGATCAGATTCTGATCATTGAGCCGCAGTCTTTTGCTTAGGGTTTTCTTGCTGGCTGCGGTACGGTTCAGATTCTGATCATTGAGCCGCAGTCTTTTGTTTAGGGTTTTCTTGCTGGCTGCGGCACGGATCAGATTCTGATCATTGAGCCGCAGTCTTTTGCTTAGAGCTTTCTTGCTGGCTGCGGCACGGATCAGATTCTGATCATTGAGCCGCAGTCTTTTACTTAGGTTTTGTATGGCTGGCTGCGGTACGGATCAGATCCTGATCATTGGGCCGCAGCACTGTGCTTAAACTCTATCTACCGGATTGTCGCACGGATCAGATTCTGATCATTGGGGCACAATCTTTATACCCATAACTTTATTTATATATATATTTTTACTAATTGAGCCTTCCGTCTAGCCTTCCGTCTAGCCTTCCGTCTAGAACTCGCAGCATCAGAGAAACCAGTTTATCGAATACCGATTACCCGAAACCGATTACTCGAAACCGACAACCTGATACCGAATACTGGAAATATTTGTACCGAAGCGAGAATAAATTATTAAAAACAACCGACCGCCGACTAGCACCAGCTGACACTCTTAACCCTTTTACGGATACCCAGACCCAACTGCAACTGACTGCACCACCATCTTACGCTGTCAAAATATTATAATAAGCGATTGATAATTGTAAATAAAATTAAGCTTTAAATTGAAAACTGCGTCTTTTTATTTAATCAAAGGTTTGTGGATCCTTTGAGCGATCCTGGAGCGGCTGAGCTAACCTCAGCCTTCGATAAAACCACTGTTACACCCTTTGGTGGACACGTCGGTGGACACAATTTTGATGGCTTCAAATGGTGACACGTCGGCATATGCCGACATAAAAAAAATTTCGTATAAAAACACGATGAATTTAAAAACTGTGATTGCATTGGTTTCATATATATATATACATCTTTTGTACTCCGGCAGAAGCAATCGGATTACAGTTAGAGCAGAAATTTGAATTTTTTTTTATACTTTTCTTTAGTCATAGCCAGGGTTCGCATTTGCTCATTCATGAACTGCTCATTTCTGCTTCTATTCATTCATTTAAGAATATGAAGAAAAATCAAAGTGAGGAGCTCGTTTTTGTGAAGAGATGAGCAGATTTTTTTTGTTCATGAACTGAAGAAGAGCAAACTAGTTTGTGAACAAGAACATTTTTTACTCTTTTGAAGAGACTGTTGCTATTCATCTGTTCTTCAGTGCTTCAATTGTCGTTCGTTGGCTCTTCATTTGTTCATGAAATTTTCATGAAGTGGTGAAGGCAACGGATGATGCTCCCGTTCGTTTCGTTTAATTTTGTTTTTTAGATACACACAACGTTTGCATGCTGTTTTGTATTGAAGCGAGGCATTGAATTGGCTTGAATGTTTGTGTGTATGTATGTTAAGCAGCGTGGCAACAAGAATGCAACAACAGAGCATTGTGGGATTCTATGGAAAGTTCAATAAACAGCCACAGCTTTGATTTTGGTACGCATGCACAGTGGCTCATATGATGGTTGTTAGCAAATAAAATTTAATTTTTTTATTTTGGGGGTTACAAATTCCACCTTTAGGGTAAAAAATTGAGAAATATGTATACCAAGTACAAAAATGTTTTTTCACAAAAATAGCAGGCGATGGAAAAATTTATGTATACACTTAAAACATTTAATGAAACAAATTAATTCATGTTATTTTTTTTTGACAAGAAAAAATTCACATAACCAATTTTATTTTTTTTTAAGTAAGAGGTAATTATGATTAACATTATTTTTTTTTCATAAACATAACATTTTAGTTTTTCGCTCTTTGTTTATTGCTCTATAATTATAATTTAAAACTCTTAAAAAACATATTATTAGGTGGCAACCCTAATATTTCAAAATTACATAATTTTTAAATTCTGACCACGGATTTGGATTCAGCGACCCATTTTTAGTGTGCCATTTTTTTTGGCAGCCCCGAATTCGTAAAAATTAAAAAAAATAAGGTGGGAACCAGAGAACTGCACAAGCCTGCTTGAAGTCTATTTCAAGCGCTTGCTTAAAATACAAGTTCAAGCTAGCTTGAGCTAGTTCAAGCTAGCTTGAGCTTGTTGCCACCTAATAATATGTCGTAGGTGGCAACCTAATAATATGTCTTTTTAAGAGTTTTAAACATAAAAAGACATATTTTTAGGTGGCAACCCTATTATATCGAAATTTTATAATTTTGAAATTCGAACGACGGATTCAGATTCAGCGACCCATTTTTGGTGTATCATTTTTTTTGCCAGCCCCGAATTTATAAAAATGCAAAAAATGAAGGTGGCAACCCTATCCACCATCTTGAATTTTAAAATTTTGACTTTAGAGTCGAAATCAGCGACCCCTTCACACTAATAAATGACGTTTAAAACTCTTGAAAATATATATTATTAGGTGGCAACCCTATTATTTCAAAATTTTATAATTTTGAAATTCTGACGACGGATTCGGATTCAGCGACCCATTTTTGGTGTACCATTTTTTGTTTTACGGCCCCGAATTAATAAAACTACAAAAAATAATGGTGGCAACCCTATCCACCATCTTGAATTTTAAAATTCTGACCTAAGATTCGAAATCAGCGACCCCTTAGCACTGATAAATGATGTTTAAAACTTTTAAAAATACATATTATTAGGTGGCAATACTGTGGTAAAATTTAGGTGGCAACCCTAACCTCCATCTTAAATTTTAAAACTGTGACAATATATTCGAAATCAAATCCGTTGTCAGAATTTCAAAATTACAAGAATTCGCAAAAATAAAAAAAAATCTAGGTGGCAACTCTATCCGCCATCTTAAATTTTAAAGTTCGACAGCATCTTCGAAATCATTTACCCTAAAACTTCACACCACGGAGTCTACAGAATCCTTAAAAGTCCTATTACGCTTAAGCTCTCTCTAAAGAAGCTCATTGAATTTATTGGATACTTGCTTTAATTCAATAATTTGGATACTTGCGAGCTTACAAGCGTTTGCCGATCGTTTTAAGCTTTTTAACTTTCTGCCTCACAAAGTAAGCCGAAACAAGCCAAGCCAACGAGCAAGCATGAATATTAGGGCGGGCCAAATTTTTTGTCGATTAAAGCCACCCCCTGGGATGATTCTATAGACAATTCTAAGCAACTTTGGTGAAGAAACCATAGGTCTATCTCGATTTTCGAGTCTCCCACTTTTCAAAAAATGATTTTTCCCCTATAACATCATTGATTCAAAATTCGTTTTTTTATTCATCGTTATATTATCTTTTTTATGTGTATATGGGGGGTTTTTGGGGTCGAGAAATTCATTTCTGATCTTTATTTTTACCTATGACCACCGCCAGAGGGCGTTTCATGCATATTTTAACTATTTTTCGTCTATTTTCTGAGAAAAATTTAAAATTTTTTTCGGTAATATTGATCTTTATTTTATTTTTTGTCAACAGAAATTCAACCTAAAAACTAAGAACATGTGCAAAAAAAACAAAAAAATTAATTTAGTGGAAGAAAAGCAAAATAAGTTATTTTTGAAAGTCTTTCTTGCTTTCCAGTCTGGGGTATTTTGCACGGCTTTCTGATGTAACTGCCATAACACTGTGTCGATTTTTTTGTAAAACACGTTTAGAAACGCTAGCCAGCAACTGAACATGTCTTTCCGTTGCTTGTATGTGTACCGGAATTCTTGGATCAGGCAATGGTGGATCATCGTATTCTATATATTGTTTCAAATGATCATACGGAATGGTATGCGTAAACGGTGGTTCGAATAAGACATCATCTTTATTTAAATCAATCATATTCGTATAATCTGTACAATTGAAGTTTATCAAAGGTTTTTGATAAACTCTAAGATGTGCCGGGTCGTACAGGTTTCTTCGGTAGTGTAAAATTTTCTTGATTGCGATGTTTCGTGTCTCTTTTTTATCATCAAATAACATCGCTAACAGAATATTTTCGGAATGTGCGTAATATGAATTGTCTTTAATGACATTATTCACAACTTGGCGTAGATTTGTATCCAAATATTGTGTCCAACGAATGAATTTGTGAAATAATACACTACCGAAGACCACCGAATTATAGTACTTGATGTTGAAGTGCATCGGCACATACACTTTCATTATGTATGTTGCCAGAATTTTCAAATTCCTTGATGGATTTTCAGTTGACACATACAACCGCAACAATCTATTCGCCTTGGTGAGCCAACGTGAATGTGCTATTGGTCCTGGTTTAATGTGAGACAAATCCGCAGGAACAACACCATTCGAAATTGCATTGGCCATTTTGTATAGGTACTTTGAATCGGTGGATAATTCAAATGGATCTAAATCAGGTGGCATGTTCTCTAGCACGATTATCTCGAATTCATCTATAAGCTGAAAAAAAAAGAAATTAGATGAATTAAATGCAATTTTACCATTTAATAATGGAAAAAATCGATGTGAAAAATGATACATACCGGAAGATTTTCACACGTTTCAATTTGTTTGCCCAACGTTCCGGTTGTTGTTCGTGGTCCAGTGGTCGATGATTTGTCCAAAGTGTTAAACAAATGACGAAATGGCAGCTCGTTTAAGTGCGGAAGGCATACAAACCAATGCAGCGGTCTATTTAAATGCAATTCAAATCGACGCAAAATCCCATTTCTTACGCCAGTATTTGTTGGCTCACCATCACAGCATATGCCGATTAATGCATCGAAAGCAATTTCTTTTTCGACGAAGAATCCATTCAATGTCATCAATTTGTGTTCAGCATCTTCATTTTCGACTTTTGTGTAGCCTATCAATCGAGAATTTGGTTCCTTCAAAACAACTAGATGTGGTTCTTTCACCATCCTTGGATGCAACTTCTCATCGATTTTTTCCATTGTTAAAGCATCATTTTTTCGGCCGTCGAATGAAAATGCTATCAAATTGGATGCATCATACTGCTTACGAAGCAATTCTTCTCTGCATTTGGCTTTTTCTCGACGCACTTTATTTTTATCCATGATGATCGGATTGCCATGTGCATCTTTTACGTCAATGTCTTGCATAAGGGATGTTGCGAGTGCTGCTGCTATTCTATCTAACACACCAAATCGATCACACATCGCAGCGAAGTTCGAAGCATCGTATCTGGGAGTATACGGTCCTCGTATCAGTGGCGGAACATCTTGTGGATTTGAACTTGGCTCATCTGCATCAGTACTTGGTTCATATGCTAAATGGGTCTCTTCAACGCTTGTTGGTATTATTGTTGACGTTGGTGCTGGCTCTTCAACTTCTGGCACGAATTCCGGTATCGTCAATTTTCTGACATTATTTTGATCTCGCATAAACTCTTTCAAAAGATCTGGAATCAATCCACATGAGCATAATGCTGCCTTCAAGTCACATTGACATTTGCCGATGTAAAATAACTCTTTTGTAGATTGCACGAACGTTCTGAATGTGGCGATTTTTGGATGTTTAGTTTCGATTTGATACTTGCCAATCAATGTACCCAATTTTCTACCAACATTTTTTTTTGATATAATTTCAACATTAAGTTGACTCCAAATTTCAATCAATTTGTCTGTTACGTGCGGTACGAATGTTTTATACGAAAACATTTTGTTTTCGAGTTTAGCACGTTCGGCCAAGAAAAAAAACATCTTAAAATATCCTGTTTCGTTGGCAGATTGAGTCCACTCAAATCACAAGATGCACAAAAAAACAGCAACATCGTGCGAAGGCAAATGCTTCAAATGAGTTTCGTTACTTGTTGATGTTGTTGCGGTTTGCGATGTAGACGGCAATGCATTTAGATCCATTGCATACATAAGACTTAAAAAATAACTGAAATTAGTATATTTTAAAACATTTGGTTCGAATATATTTTTTCCACCTGCAAATTGGTAAAAACGCAATGGTAAAAATGATGAGAATTTTATTTATATTAGTTACGTTTCTTGTTAGAACGTATTAGTTTTTACACACTATGTGGGTGTTACTGGTGTTGCCTGGTTTCTCCTGGGTGCGTTGGTAGTCGGTGGGGATGATGTTGCTGCTGGTGGCGGAGCCTTGTGTCGTTAATTGCTGCGGCTGTCTGGTGATGTGCCGTCTGGTGGTGCTGTTGGTATGCCGGGTAATGCACTCTGGAGTATGCAAAAAAACTGATACGTTTAAACAATTATAAATACGAACACAATTTCTGTACTTAATTTACTTTAATTTTATTTATTTAAAACCAACTAAATTCCATACGCAAAAAAACGAACCAACGCGGTTAAAGGAATGCGAGAGAAAAGCCAAAACGGGAGAAAAATCACTAAACATATGACAGCAAGTGTCAAAAGGCCGCACTGAACATCAACAACACAAACCCATCGCCGACCGTCAATACACATCAATGCAGTTTGCGGTGGGCGACGAGTTTGTTCAGTGCGGATATAAACAATTGACTTACTTAAAATTAAGATTAATTAATAAAATTAATTAACAATAAATGTCAGAGATAAAAATTCCGCAAAGCAGCAGAAATAATTTTGGTTAATATAGGCATGAAACGCCCTCTGGCGGTGGTCATAAGTTAAAATTAAGATCAGAAATGAATTTCTCGACCCCAAAAACCCCCCATATACACATAAAAAAGATAATATAACGATGAATAAAAAATCGAATTTTGAATCAATGATGTTATAGGGGAAAAATCATTTTTTGAAAAGTGGGAGACTCGGAAATCGAGATAGACCTATGGTTCCTTCACCAAAGTTGCTTAGATATGTCAATAGAATCATCCCAGGGGGTGGCTTTAATCGAATTTTTCGGCTCCATACAAATTGGCCCGGCCTAATGAATATGGCTTGTATCTGTTTGGTATTTTTGCAAGCTGGCTAAAGCTTGCCTTTTCAAGATTGGATACATACTTGAATTCAAGTACTTGAAAAAGCTTGAACTTCAAGTAGGCTTGTGCAGTTCTCTGGTGGGAACCCTATCAACTAACTTGAATTTTACAATTCTGACTTCAGATTCGAAATCTGCGACCTCCTAACACTGATAACTGACGTTTAAAACTCGTCAAAATACATATTATTAAGTGGCTACATATTTCTAAATTTTTTACCCTACAGGTGGAATTTGTAACCCCCAAAATAGAAAAGGTAAATTTTATTTGCTATCAACCACCATATGAGCCACTGTGCATGCGATCAAAAACAAAGCTGTGGCTGTTTATTAAACTTTTCATAGAATCCCACAATGCTCTGTTATTGCATTCTTGTTGCCACGCTGCTTAACATACATACACACAAACATTCAAGCCAATTCAATGCCTCGCTTCAATACAAAACAGCATGCAAACGTTGTGTGTATCTAAAAAACAAAATTAAACGAAACGAACGAGAGCATCATCCGTTGCCTTCACCACTTCATGAAAATTTCATGAACAAATGAAGAGCCAACGAACGACAAGTGAAGCATTGAAGAACAGATGAATAGCAACAGTCTCTTCAAAAGAGTAAAAAATGTTCTTGTTCACAAACTAGTTTGCTCTTCTTCAGTTCATGAACAAAAAAAATCTGCTCATATCTTCACAAAAATGAATATGAGTAGGTTTTTTTTTGAGCAAAAAATTCCTTCATATTCATGAAGCTTCATGAGTGAGCAAATACGAACCCTGGTCATAGCATAAATTTTCACGAGTGGTCAATTTGCAGCACGTCGGATATACTCGACAAATTTATATGCATTTTTGTCAGTCGCAAAAAAAGTGTAGTTGCGTGAGGACATAACATTTTTGGTAAGAGTTATTTTTTTATATATTATTTGCTTGTAACATTTAGACTCTGGAATAAATAATAGTATAGAAATGGAATACGAAAAGAAACAAGACCATTTAAGGAAATTGTTTGAAGAGTGCGATAGCGATTCGTCAGAAGAGGATCCGTATGAAACTGACGATGATGGCGACCCGGATTATATCAGCGAAAATGTATCATCAGATGCAGACAGTTTGTATAGTGAAAATGACAGTCTTTGCGTTAACAGCGAAGAAGAAGAGAGTGGGGAAACTGGAATGGAAGAAACTGAAGATATATATATATAATTTATTGCTGGTCAAAACTCACACTACAGGAACGCTAAGATGTAACCGGAAAGGGAATCCAATTGAAGTGACAAAGAAAAAAATAAACATAGGCGAGCATATGTGGAGAAGACAAGGAAAGGTGTACATATCAAAATGGCACGACAAAAGGGATGTCCTATGCATTACCACTGGGTACAAACCAGAAATGGTTATATACAAGAATCGATTTGGTATAGAAATGTTGAAACCACTTGCAATTGTTAAATATAATCAATTTATGGGTGGCGTTGACCGTGCTGATCAAATGACTCCGTATTATTCTAGTCCTCGTAAGACGATTCGATGGTATAAAAAGGTAATTTTCCACATGCTTGATTTGGCAGTTTACAACGCATATATGTTATACAAAATAAGATTTCCTGCAAAATCGAAAATGCAATTTTTAACCTTTCGAGAAGAATTAATACATGCAATGATAGATAAACCGGAATATTTATATCAGTCAGATAAACCTAGTCGCAAGCGAAAATCAACAGCTTCAACACAAATTCATCATTTTTTGGAAAACGTACCACGTAAGGGTACAAAAAAACACTTTATTCATTGTCGTCAATGCTCCAAGAATGGCGTTCGTAAGGAAACCAGTGTTCGATGTGCTGGATGTGAAGACAAACCTGGACTATGTGTTGGCAGTTGTTTTATTGATTGGCACCAACAATAACACTGAAATATTGAATAAGTTTCTTTATTTCTATTCTTAGTTTTTCTTGTTTTTATTTTATAAAAATTAATTCTCTTATTAATATTATTATTAATTACACAAAAATCATTTAAACTTACTTAGAAATGGAATTACTCGAATGTTCAAATCTTGAAATAAATGAACATTTTTACTACGAAACTGAATGTTCTCTTTAATTTTTTGTTGTATTTTAGCGTTTACAGATACCTTTTTCATAAAAAAATATATGTTTTATTTGTCGGATAATGACGACGTGTCCCATGGTAATATCGTACTATATGAAATAGGACACGTCGCCTATATCCGACAGTCGAGCATATCCGACGTGTCCCTATCACAAAACGAAAGCACTTAATAGGACACGTCGGTGTATGCCGACGTATTATGAATTTTCAATTTTAAGTAAATACTGAACACTCAATAAACCATAAACCCAAAACTGAAATCGGAATTTAAATATCTAGTCTTAAACGCAAAATATTACTTGTGACGTTTTACGACCATTTTCGAAAAATCTTGTGTCCACCAAAGGGTCAAAATAAACCTTAGCTGATTAAAGCTAGTAAAATAATGATTTTTATTTTCGCAAGTTGGGTGCTTAAAAATCCAGTTAACAGTATTTTCTTAATTCTATTCTATTTTCAAAAAAGAGCATAATTCTTAAAGTATAATATTAATAATATTAAAATGTGCGTAAGTGAAAAGCACATCAATAATATACTATATAATCAACAACTTTTCGCAGGTTGGGTGCTTAAAAATCCAGTTAACAGTATTTTCTTAATTCTATTCTATTTTCAAAAAAGAGCATAATTCTTAAAGTATAATATTAATAATATTAAAATGTGCGTAAGTGAAAAGCACATCAATATTATACTAATATAATCAACATTAAAAGTGTGCGAGTGAAATGCAAACATATAATAAACATTAAAAGTTCGTAAGGCAAATAAATATATAACTACGGGTCATTGTGCGTGGTGAAAACATAGTACATAGTTGCGTACAATTACAGTGCAATCAATAAGTGTTACTACAGTGCGTATTTGTTAGGTGGTTAATTCGGTGCGCACTACACCCCCATCCTTAAGATAAAAATTATTTTAGAAAAGAAAAAAAAATAATTTTTAAAATTATACAATTCAAAGTTTCTTATTATAATCTAAAAAATTATTCAATTTGAAAATTGCACTTTAAATATAATATTTGTTTTATCATTTCGTTAACTATAATAGATTATATTTTATTCCAAAAATTGTTACAAAATAGATAAATGATATTTGTTACTAAAAATTATACAAATACAATTTGTTTATAAAATTTATACAATGCAATTGTTTTAATTAATAAATTTTTACTTAATTTGAAAATTTTGAATTAAATCCATTTTTTTTGTAAATTATTATGGTATTCTTTGATTTTACCATTTACGTTAACCTTTGAATTGAATCCATATGTATCAATTATTATATGTGGACCATGATATGGTGGTTGGTTTTTCTTTCTATTTATTTTTCTTATTATTAATTTGTTACCAGTTTTTATATATAATGGTTCTGAAATGGAATTATTTTTCGCTCTTGTAATCTTTGCTATATTTATCAATTCTTTCGTTTTTTCCAATGAGTATTGTAATCTTACTCTTAATTCCTGCGCATTTTGAATTTTCTAATTTATCATTTGGTAGGTTTGCTAATTTGCCAAAAATAAGTTCAACATGAGGTGTTGTATTGTAAGCAAATGTGAAGTATGGGATCCAGTGGTCCCATTCATCATCTGTGCAAAAATTCAATAAAAATACTTTCAATACTCTGTGGTTTCTTTCTATAGAACCTAGGGTCTCATGATGATAAGGCGTGCTGAATATTTGTTTAATGTTAAGTTGCTTGCAAATCTCTAACATCAACTCATTGGTAAATTCAGTACCCTCTCTGATTTAAGAACCTTAAATTGACCATAGGTCAAAATTATATTTTCTATCAATGATTTGGCTAGTCTTTGCGTCTATGGTTTCCATTGGACAAGCAATGACAATGAGTTAACTCACTTTGCATGGTTAATATGTAGCGGTAGTTGTTGGATAATCGCAAAGGCCCTACAGTATCTATAGATATTATTTCGAAACTAGTTTCTGGTGTGTCTGTCAAAGCTAATTCCTCTTTTGTATGTCTGGTTTGTTTGTTTATTTTACATTGTTCGCAATTTAATATATAATTCTTTATCATTTCGTTCATGTTTTTCCAAATGTATTTTTGTTTCATTTTTAAACTAGTTTTTCTAATACCCATGTGGCCTCCATGAGTGGAATTGTGGTATTCCTCAATTGATTTATTGTGTATTTTTTATCGATTATTCTTGTTGGTTCATTGTATATCAAAATTTTTAAATTTTTATTATTTTTTTTTTGTAAATTATTAAATATCTCTTTAAATTTATCCATTCTTATGGTTTCGAATATTTTATTTAATTTTTTCGAATATTTAAATAATTCTTTAAATTTATCCATTCTTATGGTTTCGAATATTTTATCATTAACGCGTGCTGGTTTATATTTAACTTATGCATTTTTGACGATAGTTTCTCCAAAGTCAGCTGTGTGATCGATGGATTATCGCTGTATCTTGCAATAACTTCTCTATTATTTTTATTTATTTGGGTACGCTTGTAATTTCTATCTGTTCCTTAATTGTATCATTTTGTTAATATCCGATTTGGATGTGCACTCCCGTTCAAAACGTTGATCAGACTTCTTGTTAGCAATGTCACTTGTTTTGAATGAATTTGTGCTTTGTGTATGTTTACTTGTAACCATACTTCTTGTTATAGCCAGTATTTTCCTATCATCCGCCCCTGTCGGAATCATAGCCTGCAATGAATCGCTGCTCATGCTGCCTTTCTAATACGTGTCATCTTTGATGACGGGTTTCTATGGGAAAACAGAGACGCCAAATATCTGTGATCTGCTACTACCAACAATTGGCGACCGTAGAGGTATGGTCTGAAAAAAATTTATGGCCCAATGTATGGCCAATAACTCTTTTTCTATTATTGATTTGTTTAAATCGTGTTTGTCGAGAGACTTGCTCGCGTATGATATTGGTAGGTCTAAACTAACATCACCTTGTGATAAAACGGTGCCTAACGCATAATTTGAGGCGTTTTGTCGTTAGTACAAATTGTTTTTCAAAATTTTGGTATTGTGGTATCAGAGGGTTGAGTAATTTTGTTTTTAACGTGTCGAAAGCATTTTGATAATCTTCAGTTCAATCAAATTTAATATCTTTTTTCAGTAGTGAGTTCAAAAATTTAGCTATATCTGCACATTTGGGTATAAACCTCCTATAATAATTGCAGAAAGCAACAAATCTTCTGACTTCTTCTGTGTCTTTTGGCACAGGATAATTTTCAAATATTTTATTTTTTGCTGGGTCAGCTTTTGTTGTGACTTACAACGAGGCGTTCCCCAAAATATTGTCTTTCTACTAGTGGCTAAGTGCTGGCAATGAAAGTTGATCCACCGCAACAACTAAGCAAGCGATCAACATTCATTGGATTGCAGTTAATTAAAACAAAAATAAGACAGTAAAATGAACACTGATCTACTGCAACAACAACTGAGCGATCATTTTTCATTTTATTTAAAGACAATAAAATAAAGCCAACAATTTACTTCTGTGCGGCCAGCGTCAAATGCTTACAAAGCAAAAACTAGAGGTAAATTAATTTTAATATTTTATTGTTGTAATTAGCATACAGACATTTTGGCTAAGCGAATAACGCAAAGCAAAAATAATTTAAATAATAATTTATCGTTGGGCAATATGACCCAATTACACATATTATACATGTTTGTATGTTTGTTCGGCCCAAGTTGGCATCATTAAATAAGTATGTATGAGTATGTTTTAAAATAAGAATTAATTGTAAATAAACAATACAAAACTAGATTAAGAACTTAATAATGAAGTTAATTTAAGCCAAATTATTGTGCAAAAGGCGGAAGGCAAAATTATGCCACCGCTGATTTATTAATAAGTAGAATTAAGTATGTAATAAGTATGTAAAACTTAAGAAGAAGAAGCGCGGCAAGATATGATATAAATATCTGGTCCCCACTAAAATAAAGAGATTATTGAGTTATCAGTTTTGATTCAAGAAGTTACCGTCAACTAACTAAGCCTAGGCAAGACCAGCCCGGGGATAATTTGGAGCATAAAAGTACCAGTAAGTATATCAAAATCTCAACGCCTGAATGCACCTAAGGGTGACGCCGAAGGAGATTTTTTTTGAGTAGATGCCAGTGGCGCTCTTAAGCGCCAGCAGCAAACATTAGGTAGGACGTCGCTTGGCGACTGTAGGATCTACGGGTATCCTCGCAGAGAGGATACAACGCTTTAATGCCCTTAGCTGTTATGAGGTGTCCTGGGTATACAACCTCTGGTTTTAAAAATGAGCACTTGTGTGCATTTAGTTTTAAATTAAATTTCCTCATCCTTTCAAAAACTTTAGCTAAATTTTCATTGTGGTGCCCTAAACTGCATCCAAACACAATGATATCGTCTACGTATAGAAATTCTTCAGCATCTAAACCGCTTAATGCTATTGTTAGCATTCGCAGAAAACTGTTGGACGAAATTTTCAGTCCAAAAGGTAGACCTTTAAATTGGTAATGTCCGTTATTTGTTGAAAAGGCAGTTAGAGGTCGTGAGTATTTGTGTAATCGTATTTGGTGGAAGGAGCTAGTCCAGGGTTATAAAAATCATCATTCAGTTTTTTACTAAGCTTGCATAAAGAAATGTCAGCACCTGTGTCAATGTGAAAAGTCATTATGTTGTTCTTGTATTTTATTTTTATAAAATTAAATTTTTATCCGAAATTTTAAAAATCTTTACTTTTGGCTGTCTGGAAAAACCGTGTCTTCCGAGCCTTGGTAGTTTCCCTCATTATGCATTATGCGTATGTTTCTGTTTGTTTGGTTATTTGTGTATCTGTTGCCATTATAGTTGCTGTTGTTGTTTTGATTTCTGTTTTGGTTGCTGTTTCTGTCTTGGTTAGAACAATTACTGTTGGTACGGTTTCTATTGACGTTGTTGTTGTGGTTCAAATTTCTGTCATAGTACTCGTTTTGATTGTAATTTTGGTTGAAATTATTGTTAAACCTTCTGAGTTCATTGTGCCTATTGTTCGAATTGAATGAATTGAAATTGCGCTGTGTGCTTAAATTCTGTCTCATATTACTGCGGTTGTTGACATTGTTTCGATGTTGGTTAAATGACCGTTGAAAATGCATTATTGTATATGGAGCAGTCATTGACTCATTTTCGAGCTCGAGTGCTAATTCTATTGCTTCTAATAAATCCTAAACTTTCAACTCCTAGTCTGTTTAAACCTTCTATTATATTTAGTAATTGTTCTTTGTAGGTGTTTATTCGTAGGTTCCGTTGTTGTAAATTGTTAAGTCTAGTGTGTAGTTGAGCTATGGTTGTTTTGTCTTTGTATCTAGCTTTCAACTGTTGTTTTTAAATTTCGCACATTAGCTGTTAATTTTGCATGGTAAACATACTGTAAAAAATCTAGTTTACCTTCACTACTTAATGTTTTATTTACTAATTCAGCTGTAATGAGAAAACTATCTAACTCATTAAAGTTGCCTGAAAAAGTGGGCAATGCCTTTGAGGCAGTTTCTAAGTTAAAGGCTGCCATTGTCGGTATTTGATATTTTTCGTCTTCTTGTTCTATCTCTTGTCTATCTTCAGCTGTTATAAGCTGTTCTGAAATTAATTTTTGAGAGTTTGTATGAATGCTACTTTAATGGTATTATTTCGTTAGTGTCTTCGTTTTGTTCTGCTAGGAGATCAAATTGTGCTTTTAGCTCATCTAATTTATTTTGTTTTTCTATTAATGTGGCTCTTGTGTAGCCTCTATTTGAACTCTTTTTAATATTTCTGTATATTTTTCCTACCTCTTGTATAATTCTTTTCATCTATTACAAAATTTTATTGATTGTATTAATACATTTTATTTTTGAAGTGTTATTCAGACATTGGTAATAACGTGTGAATTTTTGATTAATTGTTTTTTGACGTTTTTTTAAAATAAACTATTGCGTAACGTACAATAATGATTGTTATAAATACAAAACAGATGATTTCGATGATGCTGCTTTTGTCCAGGTTGTTGCTATTACCATTGCTGCTATTATTGTTGGTATTCATGATTATTTCTTCCTTCATCATGTCTTCGTCTTTGTTTTGTGGGTTTACTATTGCTCCAGTTGTAGCCAGTATGCTGCTCATTAGTTTTGCTTGTTAAGCTGTTTGCGGAGAGTGTTGAGTTCTTCCCAAATCAAGTTTGCAATGTCCCAGCTTGGTTGCTGTGGCTCTCGGGTTATGGCTAGGAGGTATGCCAGATGTTTGCGTTGACTTACCTTTGCGATACCTTTTTTTTTCTTGGTGATTGGAATTTCCGTCGGTACAATTGCTGTTAGTTTTTCTTCCTTCCATCGCAACTGTCTTTTATTGTATTCTTCTACTGAAATTGCTTTCGGACCGATTCGTTGTGGTATGTTGACTGGAAGGAAGGGCTGTTCCCTGCTGATGTCGTTGTTTTCTGCGTTGAATTAGATTCCAGATTAGAGCTGCAGGATCGCCATGTTATATTGTATTTAGGATCGACATGTTAAGATATATTCAGGATCATATTAAATTGTTATAGCTTCAGAGTTTGCCTTCGCTATAGGCTGCAGTGTTTGCCGACTTAAACTATGTCCAAGGCAAACAGAGACGTTTAAAAATAAGCTAAACAAAGGAGAGATCTGCCAGCTTGTGTAGTTAATTAAAGTCTGCTTAATTGTTTGCCATCTCGGCTCTTATATAACATTTTTACAAAACTTACTTAATAGTCTTAATCTATGGTCATACTAAGTATGGTCTCTTAATCTATGGTCTCTATTTAGTTAATATACTTATAACCTATGTTGCGTTTCGTTCTCGCATATAAATTTGAATCATCGAAAGGATTCAAATTACATATTTTTAGTTTGACGAATGAAATATTGGCACAGTCAACAATATTGAGTGAGTAATGAAAATATTCGCATGCACTGAGTGCAGCACACGCCGATAATGCAGTGCTAACTTATTAGTCACTCAATACTTTGTTGTTTGTGACAACGAAACTTAGGGTCGGCAGTGTGAATAATGAGAGCACTACAATGTCCAACGTCGAAAAGTATTTAGCTCTTCCTTATTTGTCTAGTACGTCTTCTATTTTTGTAAGGGGAAACTTGTCGTTTACTATTTTTTCCTTTAGTTTCCTGAAATCGACTACTAATCACCACTTCCTCTCAGCATTAGTTGATTTTTTGGGAACGACTAAAAGTAGCGATTTGTAAGGGCCAACTGAGTGTTCAACAATGTTGTCTTTTAAAAGTTTGTATACTTGTTCGTTAATCGCTGTCATTTGCTTCGTGGAAGTCTATAGTTTTTAATGCATACTGCAGTTGAATCAGTAGTTTGAATTTCTTGTGTGTAAAAATTTTTGACTGTTAATGGTTCTCCGGGAAGGTGGAATACATCTTGAAATTGTTTTAAAATGTCAATTATTGATGTTTCTGCCTCGGGTTCGTTGCATTCAATATCTAGTGTTTTTAAAAGTTCTTGTAATCTATTTGCATCAAACTTGTGAGCCTCTTTGCTAAAAAATATGTTGTAGTTTTTTAATGGTTTTGTTTCTATGTTTAGATCTTCTAAATTTATCTCTTTATCTGTCGTGTTTAAAACTTTTACTTGCAATGAAAGCTCCATTTTTTTATTTCTTTGTTAAGGACTATACTATCCTCATTAACCCAAATATTTATGGAGACCACTGCTTCTACTCGAGCAGGTACTGTAAAATTTTTTTAATTTAAGATTATTGGTAGTAAATTCTGTTTCTTTTATTTAAAATATTACCGTGTATGTTTCAAAATTTATTTTAGACATATACCTTCTCAACATGTCACGCACTATTATGCCATCTGTTAAAATTGGAAATTCATCATCTACTATGTAGAAATTATGTGTATTTTAATCTGTTTCAATTGAAAAATTTAAATGTGATGTGCCTATACTTTCATTAGTTATACCAGTTATTGTTGAAATATTTCTTGTGTCTATGCTTCTTTTCTTGCAGATAGAAATATCTGCTCCCGTGTCCACTAGGAATTTTAAGTTTTCATTTGAATTTATGCAATTCAATATTATAAAATTTGCGAAATTTTTAGTAAGTTGTAGGATCGGTTTTGGTCTCTGTGGGTAACAATTCCTGCTACTCGGTCGCTGTTTCTGTTGCTGTTTCCAAAATTTCCATTTCTATTGAAATTATTATTTCTGTTATTATTGTTTGTAAAATTATTATTATTTCTGTTATTTCCGCGGTAAAAATTATTGTTATCCTGAAAATTGTTGGTTCTGTAATTATTATTATTTCTGTAATTGCCATTTTGATTGTTGTTTTGAAAATTATTATTATTTCTGTAATTGCTATTTGAAAACTTTTGATTTCCATTATGAAAGGTATTATTTTTATAATTTTTGTTATTTCTGTTTGAAAAATGTTGGTATATATTATTGTGATTAAATCTATTATTTTGCTCATTATAGTTTCTTGAATTACTTCTGTTTTGTATATGTAAAATATTGCTTCTATCTGTCGAAAAATTTTGCTCAATAGCCAAGCATCTTTCAGTCGCTTCATTAAAAAACTTCGGCGGATTCGCCTGTAGAATAGTATGATATTCTGTCCTGACACCTTTGCTTAAAATATTAAGTGCCATACTTTTGTTATATACTTATTAGGGCGGGTCAATTTGTATGGACGAATTTTTTGGAGGTCTGGCTCAGCGAAATTCGTAAAATACATGTAATTTCAACTTTTTCTCCACTACAGCATATACAAATTCTGAAAAAAAGCTGTGCGGACTTTCGTAAATAGATTTTGTTCTCAATTATAAAATATGAATGTATGAATGTATGTATATGAATCTATTTACGAAAGTCCGCACAGCTTTTTTTCAGAATTTGTATATGCTGTAGTGGAGAAAAAGTCTTGAAATTACATGTATTTTACGAATTTCGCTGAGCCAAAATTTGACCCGCCCTAATACTTATATACCTATACCTTATATATTGCATCTTTTGCCTCCTGACTGGGCTTTTCTAAGCTTTGTATCTCTAAATTGCTTATTTGTTCTTGTAATTCTTTTATCTTTTCTCTGAATTCTGAAATTGATAAATTATTTTGTTTTATTGAACCGAATTCATTCAGCATTTGTTCAGCATTTTGTTTTATTGAACCGAATTCATTCAGCATTTGTTGCAGAGATTTTGGATTAGGGTATGATTTTACCAATGAAGCTTTTAATTCAGTTTATGCGGAAGGTTTGTTCAAACGTCCAAGTATACTTCTTACTTGGGTTGTTAATTTAAAATTGTACACATACTTAATAAAAATGGCCTTATCTTCATCTTTTACTAAATCATGAAGCAATTCTGCTTTCACTATAAAATCTTCTAATTCTGTATAAACTTCTTTTAAAACTGGTAAGTTTTTACCTACTGCATTTATGTCAAAACTTGACATTTTTGGAAAATTATCTTCCTCCTCCTAAACTGATGATAAATCCGAATCTGTTTTATCCTCTTTTCAAATAATTTAATTTTTTATGATTTCAATTAATTCATAATAAATTTTATTAAATTGTAATATAAAATCTTTACAATTTTCAAAAGACTCATATATAATTGTTTCGTTTTTTAATTCTGCAATTTTTTTTGCAATTTTTCCTTTTTATATTCTTCATTATAAATTCTATATTTGCTTTTTCTTAAGTTTTAGCACGAAACATGGTCGTAAGTAGCACTAGATTCAAGCATCTCAATATTTATAAAGCCACCTGGATGTCCCCTGATCAAAAAACCAAGAATCAAATTGATCACGTTTTGATCGACGGAAGGCACACTTCCAGTGTATTGGATGTACGCACGATCCGTGGTGCAAACATTGACTCGGATCACTATCTTGATGCAGCCAAGATCCGTACACGTCTGTGCGCAGCTAAGAATACACGCAACCCTACACAGAGAAAGCTAGACGTCGACAAGCTGCAATCGAAACAGACAGCCGATGCTTTCGCCACTCGACTCTCACTCCTGCTTCAAAGCACTCCTCCAATCGATGATATATGCACGCAGTGGACACACATTTCCAACTCTATGCGTGCGGCTGCTGAAGAGGTGATTGGCTACCAACGCCCTCGCCGAAACCAGTGGTACGACCAGGAGTGCCGCGACGCCACTGCAGAGAAAGACGCCGCCTACAAAGCCACCCTGCAGTCGGTTGTAACGCGCGCTGCTAAGGAGCGATAAAAAGAAAAGAGGAGGGAAGAGAGACATATTTTCAGGCGGAAAAAAAGAGAGGCAGAAAAGCGCGAGCAAGTGAATATTGAGATGTATGGTCACAGGAATGAGGCCCGAAAATTTTTCGAAAAAATAACACGCCTTGCCGATGGTTTCAAAACCGGGGCCTCTTCCTGCAAGGATGAAAATGGGAATCTAGTGACAGATGTCCAGAGTACACTGAGTTATGGAGGGAACACTTCTCTAAGCTTCTAAATGGCTTCGCTGACAACAATCCCGCCAATGGAGATGATATTCCGGAAACCCCAATTTCGGATGACAGCGTTGAGGTTCCGCTGCCCGACTATGATGAAGTTCTGACAGCTATAGCTCGGCTTAAAAATAACAAAGCCGCGGGAGCTGATGGCTTACCTGCTGAGCTGTTTAAGAACGGAGGCGAAGCTCTACTTAAATGCATTCACGAGCTTCTATGCAGAATATGGTCGGAAGAATGCATTCCGAACGATTGGAATCTCAGTGTGCTCTGCCCAATCCACAAAAAAGGCGATCCCACTATGTGTGCCAATTACCGTGGGATAAGCCTTCTTAATATCGCATATAAGGTCCTGTCGATCGTTTTATGTGAAAGATTGAAGCCCATTGTAAACGAACTGATCGGACCTTATCAGTGTGGCTTCAGACCTGGAAAGTCCACCATCGACCAGATTTTCACGCTACGACAAATCTTGGAGAAGACTCAAGAAAAACAAGTCGACACCCACCATCTTTCTGTCGACGATTTTTTCAACCTAATGGTGGAAAAGATCATCCGAGCTGCTGATCTGAGACATAGTGGCACAATATTCTACAAGAGTGTTATGCTGCTTACGTATGCTGATGACATCGATATCATTGGCCATAATACGTGCGAAGTCAGTACAGCATTTTCCAGATTAGAAAGAGAGTCAAGTCGAATGGGTCTGGCAGTGAATGCAGATAAGACGAAATACTTACAGCCCTATTCTGGCAAATTAACAAATTGTTAACCAGTATTTTGAATATTTCTACGTGTTTATTGTAATTTTTTGATTTCAAAACAAAATTTTAAGCTCAAAAATAAACAATTTTGGTAAAAATTGTCAACTGCTTTTCAGTTATTGACAATTTCGTTAACAAATTTTGATTTTTGAGCTTTAAATTTTGTTTTGAAAACAACAAACACATAGAAATATTCAAAATACTGGTTAACAATTTGTTAATTTGCCAGAATAGGGCTGTTAGTGTCAACAAACAAACAGTCCCAGCGTCTTGGAACCCACGTTACCGTTGACAATACTTCATTCGAGGTTGTGAAGAACTTCGTTTATTCATATTCAGCATTAATTGAACCAACGACATCAGCATTGAGATCAAACGAAGAATAACTCTTGCCAACAGGTGTTACTTTGGGCTCAGTAGGCAATTGAGAAGCAGAGCCCTCTCTCGACGAACGAAAATCACGCTCTATAAATCGCTCATCATGCCCTTCATACTTTACGCATCACAAACCTGGACGCTGAGCAGTTTAGATGAAAAGACTTTAGGAGCATTCGAGAGAAAGATTATTCGTATGATTTACGGACCAATCTGCGTCAGTGGCGAGTACCGAATACGGTGGAATGATGAACTGTATGAGCTGTTTGCTGACATCGACATACTCAAGCGCATTAAAATCGAGCGGCTTCGCTGGCTTGGTCATGTTCAGCGCATGAAAGACGATGCTCCAGTGAAGAAAACATTCGATTCGATATCCAGCGGCGGTCAACGCAGAAGAGGATTACCGCATCTTCGTTGGAAAGACCAAGTAGAGGACAACCTGACGAAGCTTGGAATTTCCAACTGGCGCCATTGAAAGCACTAGATGCTTGAATCTAGTGCTACTTACGACCATGTTTCGTGCTTAAGAAAAAGCAAATATAGAATTTATAATGAAGACAGAAATGGCCGGCGCAAATTCTTAGATGACGCCAAGACCGACATACGGTTGTAACGCCAACTAAGTAAGTAAGTAAGTAATGTCATGACATTAAACCATATACAATTTTTAATTTTTTAATTCTTATGAATCATCCTGTGATTTCATAGTGCTAATAAATTATGCATGCCAACATTTAAGCATGTGTATGCAATGATTGACTGCGAATAAGAGTACAAAGGAAAAGCAAAACTGACGTATCAGTTCAATGAATGAAAAAATAATGGCGGTCGTACGTAGTTTTCGCGTAGTGTGTAAAAAAATTGTATAAATCGTGGCTTTTATATATAATATTATAAGGTAATTTTGTGAAAGAATTATATTATTATATTTATATTAATCGTGCGCGTAATTTTCGTTTAGCATATATTCGATAAATAAATGCTTTTAATTGAATTTAAGTGTAGTGTTTCGAGCAACAAAGCAACAAAAAAATATATATAAAAGAAAGAAATGTTGTTGTTTTTGGCAAAAATTTAGTTAGGCTAAAATATTTGCCAAGTGCTTGTGTGTGAGTGCAAAGAAGTTCAACAAGTTTTTGCTGTTATAAAACAACCACTAAAATCAAAAATAGATGTACAAAGTGTTTGTTAAAGTAGAGTTAAAGTATAGAGAAAAACATAGACAAAGTTCGACCAAATATATGATGCGAGAAAAAAAATTTTATAATTATGAAAAAATGGATTTACCTCATCGTATTTTTTTTATTAATTCATAGAAATATATAACTATTATAAACTTCAAAATAGTACATTTAATTGAGCAAAAAAAATTTTTTATTTTTTTTATTGTTTTTTACGACGGCTTTTCATTTGTAATTCTAATTCGTCGATTTTTTTTTAAAAGATCAAAGAACCAAGGCATGCGCCTTATACAAACAAGGTTTGGTCTTTGACCTGAAAGGAAAGGGAAAGATTTTTTTAGAGGTATTGATTGGAACAATACGTGAATTATTGATTAGGCGAAACAATCGTGAAAGACAATTTTAGTTGCTTTTAACCAAGGCTAGTGTTATGCCTTAACCTCGGAAAGCATTTTCAGTCCTTTAGTTGTTCCATTCCTTTAATTCCACATTTTCCACAATTTAGCTGTGGATTTTTAATTTTCTATAATTTTTAAATGTAGGAAAGAATAAAGAAAGTGAAAAGAACCATGTCCGAGCCGGGACTCGAACCAGGGACCTCTGGGTTGAGAGTCTAGCGCACTCTCTACTAGACTACAAAGGCCAAAATTTGCTTCCATATTTTGGTTGCGATGTTCCAAGGTGGTGGAGGATCGCTATTAATTATACGCCTTCTAATGGCAATGGCCTTGCGAAGCTTTACCAGAATGCCGCTCCTTCAATGTTTAGGTTTAAAAGTCGTCGGTATCTTTGTTAATTTTTCGTCCTTCTGTCGTTCCTGACGCCGCAAGTATTCCTCAATCGATATTGCTTTTGGCTGCTGTCGTGCGCTGCTGGACGGGACGTATACCGGTGCGTCGCTGTTGGAGCCTTCCGGCACGACTCCGGCACAGGTTGTTCTGCCGCTGGTAAATTGTGTTGGCCATTAGTCGGCAGGATCGCCATGATATGAATTTATTTTGCTTTTATTTAATTTAAAAGGACCTGCCTTAAGGTTTTTGCTGGCGCTTATAAACGCCACTGGCTCTAAGAGTTTGTTCTTTTTAAAATTTTAAATTAGCCGGCATAAAAATGCGCTTAGGTTTTTGAAAATAAAACTTAGCTGATTGAAGCTAGAAGAATAATGATCTTTATTTTCGCAAGTTGGGTGCTTATAAAGCCAGTTAACAGTATTTTCTTAAATCTATTCTATTTTCAAAAAAGTGCATAATTCTTAAAGTATAGTGTTAAAATTAATAACATTAAAATGTGCGTGAGTGAAAAGCAAATATATATATAACTAATATAATAAACATTAAAAGTGCGAGAGTGAAATGCAAACATATAATAAACATTAAAAAAGCGTAAGGCAAATAAATATATAACTACGGGTCATTGTGCGTGGTGAAAAACACAGTACATAGTTGCGTTCAGTTACAGTGCAATCAATAAGTGTTACTACAGTGCGTATTTGTTAGTTGCTTAATTCGGTGCCTCACGGGGCACTGCCTTATCGGAACGCATGCTTTTCGGTTAGGACTTGCATCAAATGATTTCTGCAGAAGCTGCAGATGTGAGGAGGAGGTTGAAAATATTCAGCACCTCCTTTGCGAATGTCTGGCTTAAGCTGAAAGAAGAATGGCAATTCTGGGCCATCCCTTTCTAAATGGACTTGCCGAAGTCTCATGCCTGGAAATCAAGCATATCCTTAAATTTATTATCCGCTCGAACTGCTTTGAGGAGGGAAATCTCTAATAGGTTTTAAAAGAGATTATGTGGTATCACAACGGGCCTGCACTGGCCTAAGTGTACGAGTCGTCTATCGGCTCAGCCACCTTTACCTAACCTAACCACCCAGCAAAAATTTTATGAACAATCATAATTCATTTCTGCGAGTGTTTTTCGATTGTTCATAAAAAGGAGTCATAAAGGAATCCTTTTTATGTGTGTTTTATGAGTGTTCGTCAAATGGACTTATAAAATAATCTTTTTATGCATGTTTTATGAGTGTTCATAAAATCAAATCATAAAAGAATCCTTTTATGCATGTTTCATGACTGTTCATAAGATGGAGTCATAAAATAGTAATTTTTATGCGTTTTTATAACACATCATAAAACAGACTCAAAAACGTACTGTTTATGCGAGTTTTGTGATGATAACAGAACTAAATAAAATCAATATTAAAAACATAATTATAAGCCATAAAGCACGCATAAAAAGAATTAATTTAAGAGTCCTTTTCATATGTGTCTTAAGAAATCTCACTAAAATTGGTAAAAACCAGACTTTTTTTATGCATTTTTTATGAGTATTCATAAATGGAGTCAAAAAAAATAAATTTTGTGCGTGTTTTCCGACTTATCTTAAAAAATACACATAAAACAGTAATTTTGTTGCGAGTCTTATGATTATAATAGAAATAAATAAATTAATTATGTTGAATTTTATATTATTTAAATACAAATTCAAAATGTTTGATAGCTTAAATCATACTTGATTTTTAATACAAATTCTAGTTGTGTGATAGTTTAAAATCGATTATGGACCTTTAGGTCAAAGTTAGAACAATTAATTGTTCTAACGAATCTTTTCCAAAGAAACAACAACAACGTTATTTTCAATATGAAAAGGAAAAAATCACTAGCTGATTTTATTGCAATTTCGGCTCTGCTAAAGGCTTAATCAGAAATCTTTGTAATACGCGTGCAAGCACGCACTAGCGCACTGCACCAAAGGGGTGATGAGATTTGAAGTGTCAATTTCTCAGTTTTATTCCCATTTTATATTTTCACATTTGTTGTTGTATTTTGCTTTTGTTAGTCTTTATGCTCATGTTATTATTATGGAGTCACACAGTCTGCTGGAAGTCTTCCACTAACAAAGCATGGTTACTGAAGTTGTTTTTATCAACTATCAAACATTTAGAATTTGTATTTAAATGATATAAAATCAACATAATAAATAATAAGGTCATTTAGGAAAATACTTTAAATAAAATAATTATTTGAAAAGTCAGTATAGTCACGAATCTTAAAATTGAATCTGAGTTCAATGCGTTAAGAAAAATTTTTCTATTGGCCCTTAAAATATTGTATAAGGACAGGCAGGCGCTTGCTATGCTAGCGCCACAGTTCGTGGAATTCCTTTCTTGCTGCGATCACCTTGCAGCGTTTTTGGTGTGCAGCAAGCATTCAATTGAAATATTCTTTTGGAGTTTGAAAGTCGGAGTACGTGGAAGTAATTTAATTTCTAACTATTATTTAACTATAAATTTTCATAGTAAGTTCGTGTCGTTCATTTGGAGTAATATAAATAAAAAGTGGAACGTGTATAGTATGCTTTTATACTATATTCTATATTTTAGACCAGGCACTTGAGCCGTGTTCTATTCAATGTATATTTGGCACATTAACGAATTATACTGTGATCTGGAATTAATAATAACACAACTTGAATTTTCAATCTTGATAATTGTACTCAAAAGTTTATTGATTTTGTGAACTATTTATAGCTAAAATTGAATATTTGGAAAATACAAATATAAACAGCATAAATGCAAAATGCTGACAACACAAGTTCAATGGATTGCTACTTAGCTTTGAATGCTAGTAAGTTCATTGTCGCAATATTATGCATATAATATGGATTTAGCGTAAAGTTTGTTCTGCTAACCATGCAGTTTTGGATGCATTGCCTTTATTGTTTGTTATGTTTGTATTTTCCTTTATTTCGACTAATGATAAACATGGCTTATGTATAAAGATATTGAATTATAAATAAGTGCTTATATTACTGTATAATGTGTGTACTATTAATTTACTAAACAATAAATGAACAACAAACGTATTATATATATATATATATTAGGGCGGGTCAAATTTTGGCTCAGCGAAATTCGTAAAATACATGTAATTTCAAGACTTTTTCTCCACTACAGCATATACAAATTCTGAAAAAAAGCTGTGCGGACTTTCGTAAATAGATTCATATACATACATTCATACATTCATATTTTATAATTGAGAACAAAATCTCTTTACGAAAGTCCGCACAGCTTTTTTTCAGAATTTGTATATGCTGTAGTGGAGAAAAAGTCTTGAAATTACATGTATTTTACGAATTTCGCTGAGCCAGACCTCCAAAAAATTCGTCCATACAAATTGACCCACGAATTTCGCTGAGCCAGACCTCCAAAAAATTCGTCCATACAAATTGACCCGCCCTAATATATATATATATATCCAAACATATTTCCCGGCGTTGAGCGAATGTCGTTCAACCTTATCTTTCATATGTGGTGATAACTTCAGGTTCATGTTCTTGGACGGTATCAAGTGTGTTGATGTTGTGTCTTGGTGCTGGTTGTAGTGAAAATCGATCCTTGTTGTGGAGTGTTTTGATTCGTTTCCACACATACCACATTACGATGCAAGTGATGATGACGACACATGAATAGCTTTTGATGCATTGATGAATATCATGTGGTCGAACATTGCTGAGATGGTCGATGCGTAGATTTGCGATTTCATGCTGAAGTGCTGTCAATTGGCTGTGCTGATCTTCCGCTGCTACTTCTTTGGTATTCAAGAGGAATGGTTCCATGTTGTTAGGAGCGTCCAGCTCTGTCATAATGCATAATTTTGTGTATGACGAATGCGTGGAAGTGGTGACGATGAAGTGTCCTTGTATAGGTATATAATCATGTTTCAATGTGCAGTCTGGTTAAAGGCTGAGCCGATCAGATCCAGTTAGAATTAGTTGAAATACATCGTTGTTGCACACAGCTGACATTTGTGTTGATGATGAGGCAAAGATCCATTGGTTTGCGAGTTCCATTTGAATCCAGATTTCCTTGGAGTTGGTTTTATGAATTCGCAGCTAGTAATGGTCTCGTCATGTAAGCGAGCCTACGTGGCGACCGTAGTCTAGTGGGTAGAGTGCGTGGCCCCTAAACTAAAGAACCTCGGTAGCCCAGGTTCAATTCCAGCTCAAACAGAAAGTTTTTTCAATTGAATTAATTTTTTTGTTCGGTCGTTACCTCTCTGCAGACAATGGCAAACCTCAAAGAGTAAAAATTGCCATGTAAAGCTTCTTGAGAACATAAGCCGTTCGGAGTCGGCATAAAACACGTAGGTCCAGTTCTCGGTCATTTGTGATAAAACATTTAATAACACGCACAACACAATTGATCAATAGAAGACAGGTCAAAGTCTTTCCAAGGGCTGAAATGGCCAGTTTATTTATTTTTTATTTTAATGGTCTCGCCATGCAGTAATTTTTTTTCACATGGCTGTTCGCCAGCTCCTTTGTTATAAATTGTGTTGAAATCGGTGCTATTTTTATCGCCAAATTGCTCCGGTCATAGGGGGCGGGAGCAATTTAGCGCGTAAAAATAACACGCGCGAGTTATAAAGTCCTTTTTAATAAAAGACACTTTATGTTTTTTAAAACACAACTTCTTTTATTCAGATCAAAACTAAAACTAAACTTTCTTACAACTAACAGAATAAATGTTACTTAAAATATACCAATAGTTTATCAATACAAACATATCAATGTATGAGAATTTCTTCTTTTCTTCTTTCTTCTTTCTTCGTTGCAGTACAACGAAGATTACAAAATATTTATGAAGTTACAAAACACTTAAGTGGGTCTCTGGGTTTGTTGGTGCAGTTAAAAAAAGAGTAACATGATATTTGGATTTGCTTAGCTGCATATTTTGAATTGACAAATATGTTTGGCAATTAATGAATTTGAATTTAAGTGTTAAATGATTTGGGTTGTTGCAATGAGGCAATAAATATTCAGTTTTTATTGTTTCCATATTTTGAAACAATTTCTTGTAATTTAATATTAATTGCCTCGTTTGTAACTCCTCCCCCATTTGATCTGAGATTCTCCTGGATCTCATTAGTTATAAATTTTTGTTTGTTTACAAATTTAACTTTATTTTTCTTAAACATTATTAACATAAATATTGCAGCAAGTATAATTAAAACTAATGTTACATTTATTCCATAAGAGATGTTCTTATGATAATTTAGTTCTTCGATTTTTCTTATATTATTATAATGTTCTGTAATGATATTGTTGAAGTGAATGGGTGCTATTTCTGTCTTATTAATTGTATTTTCGTTCGAGTAAAAGTATCTGTCTTGGATTATTTCTATGTGGTTCTCGTAGTTTTCCTCCCCCATTTGTATTTTACAGTTACTAAATGTTACTAAATTATTTTTTGTAAGAGTAATGTTTCTATTATCGCAATTTTGTATTATTTCGAGGTTGTATGCATTCGTTACTAGTATTGTTTGTTCGTCCAATAGTTGTGTGTCTGTTTTGTTATTAAATTTATATTCGCAATTATTTGTTAAAATACAATTTTTACTTTTCTTTAAATGTTTTAGCGTTACATTTTCTTCGAAAGTAAATGTTTGATTATTGTAATTTATAACGAATTCTTGATTTTGAATTATTTCCATGAACTTCGAGTTCGGAATTGGTGTTATTATGTTAAGGTCTGTCCTTATAAATGATTGTGGTATCTGCATACCAATAATAATACTATTGTCTTTATAGTCCATTATTCCTACCTTGAGAAGTTTCAGTTTATAAAAATCTATATTAAATGTTTCTATTTCTGACGAAGTCAATATACTTGGGTGGACTATGTTATTTTTTGCTGCTACTATATTATCTTGAATTTGGTCTATTTTTCTTTCTAGGTGTTTAAGTTTCAACAGCTGGTCGGTGTAAAGCAATTTTCTTAAAATTTCGTTATTTTGCGATTTTATATTTAGAACAGTTGATTTCATTTTTATTCTGTCCTCTTCTATAGCTGTTTGTAAAATATTGAACGTATCATTAAAATGTGAGTTTAATTGTATTTGTTCGTTAATTGTTTCTATTGCGTTGTGCGAGTTTTTATTTGATATTTCTAAGCGTTCCAGAATTTCCTCCCTATCGTCATTGTCCATAGTGCCAAAAAGCCATTTGTGAGCTGAACCCACGAAATTAAGTAATCCTCTCTTTGTTCTGGTTTTGTTTGGAATAATTATACGAATTTTTGATTTTATTAAATCTATTTCATTTTGCAAAAGTTGTTTACTATTTTCATTAAAATGGTCAATGTTAAGTTGTATTTTATTTAAAATATCAATAATTGTGTTTGTGTTTATAATGTGTATTACAGTGGTTGTTTGGTTTACTATTTCTACCTGGTTTAGTTTAATTTTAACGTATCCAGATGTTTCATAAATCGGGCTGATTTGCATTCCCATTACTGTTGTTGTCGTTGTTAGCAATATTATTATTGTTGCGAACCCCAAGGTTGGTATCTGCAAATTTAAACGGTCGTTCAATGTTACTTTCATGAACATTTCGTAGTAAATAATTTCTGTATTTTGGTTGTTCTTTATGTCTCAGATTTGTGTAGTTTTTTATGAACCCTCGCTCTCTATTTTCTGTGTAGTCTTCTCTTTTTTCGTTACGTTTTGTTATGGCTTTAGTCTTTTGTTTTGTAGTATTTGTTTTTATTGTCTGCTTACTAACTTTTTCATTTTCTACGTCAAACGGTGTACATTTTATAGTTGAATGGTACGAAGCATTATAGTATTCGATTGCTTTTGCCATTTGTTCTTTAATTGGTAGCTTGTTTTCAAGGTTAAGTGCCCTAAGTCTTTCTGTAAGTGTGTTATTTAAGCGTTCAACGTCTGAGTTTCCTGTATGACTGTTTGGTTTTGCGAAATGTATTTCTATTTCTTCTTCTCTACAAAAGTTTTTTACAATTATGCTGTTAAATTCGTTGTCACTTATGATTTTATTCATTTTTCCTTTAATTGAGATGTAGAGTCTTATTTTTTCGATCAAGGTTTGATTATTCCTATCTTCTAAATAGAGACTAACAGCGTGTTTTGAAAATTTATCAATAAAGTTGATAAATGAATGTTTGCTGTTGACATATGTATCTATGTGAATTATTTGGTTAACATCAGTTGGTGTTTCTGTTCTTGCAAATTTCTTTTTTATTGGGTTTCTGTCATATTTTGCTCCAGTACAAATATTGCAGTTATTAATTACTTTTGTTATGAAGATCTTTAAGTTTGGGAAAAATATTTTTCTTTTTATTCCTTCGTAAGTTGCTTCTATGCCTGAATGACCAGATTCTTTTGTATGATATAAAGAAATTTGTTTTAGTGTTTCGTGTTCGTCCCTCATATCTTTAGCAAGGTGACTACATTTAACAAATTTTATTCTATGGTATTGAGAATACATTTCAATTATTTTTAATTGTACCTGATGGTAAAATCTATCATTTAAATATGAGTAGATTCCCGTTTTTCCATCTTTAATATGTCTTCTTAGTATGTCGGAAATATCGTGTGGTATTTCTTCCTGTTGAATATACATGCGTTTCTTGCCATCTATAATTTCAAATTCTTGAGTTTTATGTTCTACGAGAATTATTTGTGTCTTAAATCTGTTCACAACGGTATCTAAAATGGGTATATGATCTAATGCTTCTTCCTCTTGAGAGTGAACTGTTTGAACTTCCAAAGAATCATTATCATCATTTTCTAGGTAATTTATCTCATGGCTTCCTGTATCAATTCTACTAAGAAAATCTGCTATTTTATTATCTTTTCCTTTAATATAATCGATTTTAGCATCATATTCTCCAAGTTGTATTAGCCAACGTTGGAGTCTTGGATTTATATCCTTTCCTGAGTGTTTGGCTTGTAACCACTTCAGTGGTTGGTGATCAGTATGAAGAATAAACTCTTTACCAAACAAATATGGCCTAAAGTACTGCACTCCCCAAACTACAGCAAGAAGTTCTTTTTCTACCGTTGCATAATTCTTTTCGTGGTCATTAAGTGTTTTAGACGCATAGGAGATAGGATGACCGTCCTGCATCAAAACAGCGCCTAAAGCAAAATTACTTGCATCGGTGACGAGTTTAAACTGTTTATTGAAATTTGGGTATCTTAGGATGGGGTAATCAGTAATGATTGTTTTCAATTTTTCAAATGCTGAAATATAGTTTGGATCATTTTTATTTACTTTTAAATCCTTTTTAAGATATTTTATTATTGGGTATGCTACTTTAGCATAATCTTTGATGAATTTCCTGTAGTAGCCTGTAATTCCTAAAAACGATTTTATTTGTTTTTGGGTTTGTGGTAATTTTAGGTCTTTTATTGCGCTTATTTTATCCGGATTTGGTTTTATACCTTCCGATGTTAAAATGTGTCCTAAATATTGTGTTTCTTTACACATAAAATTACATTTGTCTATTTGGATTTTTAAACCGGCCTTACGTAGTGTGTTAAATACTTGTCTGATATTCTCTAAGTGTTCTTCTAAGCTTGTGCTGAAGATGAGGATATCGTCTAAATATACTACGCAGATTTTGTTAATGTGCTTTCTCAGGACTGAATTCATCAATCTTTGAAATGTTGCAGGTGCATTTTTTAATCCAAAAGGCATCCTGGTAAATTCAAAGTGTCCGAAAGGAGTAGAGAAAGCTGTTTTTTTTCTATCTTCGGGTTTCACTAAAATTTGGTGAAACCCTTTGGCCAAGTCTAATGTAGTAAAATACTGTGCCCTGCCCAACTTATCTAAAATTGATTCGATATTTGGAATTGGAAATTTATCACAAAGTGTGATTTCATTTAATTTCCTGTAATCGATTACGATTCTCCACTTTTTTGTACCCGAATTGTCCAGTTTTTTGGGGACAATCCAAAGAGAGCTATTGAAAGGTGAGTTGCTTTCAACTATTATGCCTTGTTTTAGCATTTCCGAGATTTGTTTTTCAATTTCGACTTCGTGAACTCGTGGATATCTACATATTTTTGAGTAAATAGGCTGACAGTTTTTAGTTATTATTTCATGTTGGATTTCATGGGTAAAAGACAAATTATCGTTTTCAAAGTAAAATAAATCTTCAAATTGTTGTAAAAGATTCTGTAACTTTAATCTTTCTTCTGAATTAATATGATCTAAATTTATATTTTCCATTAAGCGGTTACTAATGGGTTCTAACGTTTGTATACTTTCGATATCGAATGGGTACGGACTATCTAAAAAAAATATTTTATTCCCTTTTATCTCTAGAAACCTGTTTTCCAGATCAATTCTTGCTTGTAAAGTTGTTAATACATTTTGCCCTATAATAGCATCATAATTTCGATTATGAAGATTAACCACTTTCCAAGATATGGTTCCTGCTTTTTGAAATTCTCTTGGTATTGGAGTAATTTTTTCGTTGGTAATTTTGTTTAAACCATTAATTGTCGAAAATATTTTTGGTTCTTTTAGTTTTTGTAGTGGAAAATTAATTAATACGTTAGGTTGTATAATGCTTGTAGTTGAGCCTGTATCAACTAAGCATTTTATATTCTCGTAACCAATGTGAATTTTTATTATTGGCAGTTTACATTCCGAGGCTCGTTTTGAAAATTTATGTCGTCCTCCTGAATGTTTTCAATTTCAATTCTTTGGTTCTGCAGATTTTGTCTGGGTTGTTGAGAGTTATAGTTTTGTCTGTATTGTCTTGAATTATTATTTTGAATATATCGACCAGAATTATTATTTTGTGGATATCGTCCAAAATTATTATTTTGAATATAGCTTACAGAACTATTTCTATTTATTTGATATTGACCAGAACTATTGTTATTTTGATTTTGTTTTTTGTGCCTATAGTCTATTGTCCTTGGGTCATCCAGTATTCTTAGTAAAGTGAATTTATTTATTATATCGTTAAGTGAATTGCAATTGTCGATGTTTGCCCTAAATTGTCCGTCAATTTTGTTTAACAAAATATCCGCTAAGTCTCTGTCAACGTGATTTGCACTATAAATATTTGGTTTCACAATGTCGTATTCGAATATTTCGTTTATTTCGTATTGTGCACTGCTAAATATTTCAAATAATTCTCTTAAATTTGATACCTTAATATTCCTACAATAATTGAATACCTCTGAGTAAGTTTTTTTTGGTTGAAATTGTTGTCTCAGCTTTTCCTTGACTTCATCCCATGTTGCGTTGTCTCCTAGTGTCCTGACGCAATTTCCAGCTTCTCCTAAAAGTTTTTCGTTGATGATGATCTGCAATCCAAAATTGTACAAATCCTGGTTTTGACCACATAGGAAAAAGCATCACTTTTTCCACTGATTTGATGAAAGAAGTAAGAACATGTCCTTTTCCAAATGGTTTGACTGCTCTGAATTGATCGAGAATTGTTGCTGGAGTTAGTTGTAGCATTGACAATGTCGATTGTTGATGTGTTTGTAGGTGTTGTGCAAATTGTTGCTCTTGTTGCTGCTGCTGTTGTATAATATTTTGTTGTTGGAGAATCTGCTCCTGTTGTTTTTTTATGACCTCTTCTAGGTTGTTCATAGTGGTAAGAAGTTGTTCCGAATTCATTTTGGACACTTTTTAATTTAGTCAAAAACTTTAGATAATTTTTCTTTAATAAAGTTCTTCTTAATAATTCTTCGGAATTATTTGTAGCCAGTTCTAAAGTTCTTTTTAATAATTCTTCGGAATTATTTGTAACCGACTGCGCCAGTTATAAAGTCCTTTTTAATAAAAGACAATTTATGTTTTTTAAAACACAACTTCTTTTATTCAGATCAAAACTAAAACTAAACTTTCTTACAACTAACAGAATAAATGTTACTTAAAATATACCAATAGTTTATCAATGCAAACATTTCAATGTATGAGAATTTCTTCTTTTCTTCTTTCTTCGTTGCAGTACAACGAAGATTACAAAATGTTTATGAAGTTACAAAACACTTAAGTGGGTCTCTGGGTTTGTTGGTGCAGTTAAAAAAAGAGTAACATGATATTTGGAGTTGCTTAGCTGCATATTTTGAATTGACAAATATGTTTGGCAATTAATGAATTTGAATTTAAGTGTTAAATGATTTGGGTTGTTGCAATGAGGCAATAAATATTCAGTTTTTATTGTTTCCATATTTTGAAACAATTTCTTGTAATTTAATATTAATTGCCTCGTTTGTAACTCGCGCGTGATGATAGGCTTTCGGTAGCCTACCATCTTGAGGTTAGAGTTAAGAGCTAAAAATGAGGAAAAGAAGTTGTGCTCCTCATTAACCACCAAAGGTTGTAGGGATCTCTGTTAAATGAAGAGTATCAAAAAAAATAACAAAAATAATAAGAAGCGAAAATCATCTGGATCTACTTCTCAGCCCAAGCAGCCCTCAGCACCGCTTTTGAACAGGAACACTCCAGTTACTTCCTCGTCACCTTCTAACATTCTTTCTTTGACTAATAGTTCAGTTTTGACTCCTATTGAGCCTAGAAATCTATCAAGCTTAAGGGCAGTGTCGAGGAAAAAAAATTTATTTATTTCACGTCTTCAGTCACAACTTTTATTAAACATAATAACTTGTTGATTCAAAATGCATTTTTTTCATGCAATAAAATAGGTAATAAACCTTCCCACGCTTCCTTAATTCTCACAGTTCCAGCTGAAGAGTTTGCAACAGTTCTAAACTCTAATTTGTGGACTGATAATATACTCGTTGCAGAGTTTCAGCCTAAGCATAAGCCTAGAGGGACGACTCAAGCCGCACGTCAATCTCAGAAAAACTGAATAGGCTATCATTTTACTATCAAAATGTAAGGGGATTACGCTCTAAGATGCGAGACATATTTTTAATGTCTCAGAATTTCTCTGAGGATATTATCGCACTGACTGAAACTGGGTTAAACGGAAGCATTACTGACTTAGAATTGTTTAATAACAGTTTTGAAGTTTATATAAGAGATAGACACGTTGACAATACTTCTGCTGTCTGTGGAGGAGTCTTATTAGCTGTAAGGAACTCCTTCGTTAGTTTCATTATTGATATTCCCTGCTCTGCTAACATCGAACTTATATGCGTTAAGGTTTACATGCATTGCAATTCTAATGTATATCTTATTAATGCATACGTTCCTCCTAAGAGCAGTGTAGAAGTTTATGCAAGCCTTGCGGACTGCATAGAATACGGTATAAGTGTAATTGACGTTTATGACGACATTTTATTGTTAGGTGATTTTAATCTGCCTGACTTGAAATGGGAATCTTCTGACGATGATACATATTTTGTACATCTAATTCGATGACAAGCCAAGAGCATATATTTGTTGATAATACAGGGTCCGCCATCTAACGTTTTTTTTCAACTATTGCTTATTTTTTTGAATGGTAACACTTAGCTCATGTCTGATTTGACAGATAATTAGTTTTATCCTTCCGCTGAACGAATATGGTTGTGTATATGCTTGAACAACGCTAGTAAATATTGCGACATTACTTTGAAAATCATGGTAATGTTGCAGAATGTGTGCGAAAATTGCGTACGGATTTTGGAAGAAGAGAAGCACCGTCAGCTCCGTATGTTCGTTATCTTATAAAAAAGTGAAAGAAACTGGCATCCTCATCGATAAACCAAAGCGTGAAAAGCCAAAAGCAGTGCGTACACCCGAGAATATTGCTGATGTGGCAGAAAATGTGCGTGAAGAGCCATCAACATCAATTCACCGTCGTTCTCAACAATTAAACATTTCGGAGACATCATTGAGATGAATTTTGCATACAGACCTTGGTATGACGCCATACAAAGTCCAATTGGTTCAGGAGTTGAAGCCAACTGACCATCCAATGCGTTTTCGCTTCGCTAAGTGGGCCTGCGATCGACTTACAGAAGATGCCGATTTTGCTAAAAAAATCATCTTTTCAGATGAAGCTCATTTTGATCTTGGCGAGTATGTACACAAGCAAAATTGTCCCATTTGGGGCACACAAAACCCGCACGCATACATTGAAAAGCCGCTGCACCCAAAACGAGTCACTGTTTGGTGCGGATTTTGGTCCAGAAGCATAATTGGGCCATTTTTCTTCGGAAATGAGCAAGGAGTGACCGTTACAGTCAATGGTGATCGTTATCGGGCCATGTTGAACAAATTTTTGTTCACAAAAATTAAAGAGGAGGATATTGGCAACATTTGGTTTCAACAGGACGGCGCTACGTGCCACACAGCCGAAGCTACACTCGATGTTTTGCGCCCTGTTTTTGAAGTTCGCATTATCAGCCGCAGAGCTGATGTCGTTTGGCCACCTCGGAACTGCGATTTGACACCATTTGGACTTTTATTTGTGGGGTGCCTTCAAAGATAAGTGTTACGCCGACAAGCCAGAGACAATTGACGCTTTAAAGGACAATATTCGTGAAGCCATTGGCGAAATAGAGCTGCACATATTCGATAATGTGCTTAAAAATTGGACCGATCGTGTAGACTACTGCATGGCCAGCTGAGGCAGCCATTTGAATGAAATTATTTTCCATAATTAACAGGAAGGATTGTACTTTCAAATAAAAAAAGAAATTTGGAAAATGTCCAGTATTTTTTTTTCTGGAATTTAAAAAAAAAAAATTTACGGACCCTTTATATGTTCTGACTTACAACAGGTGAGTTGTATTTATAATAGTCGTGAAAGACTTCTTGACTTGGTCTTAACTACAGACAGTAACAATGTGATTGTTGAGAGAGCCCTTCATGCTTTGACTACTGTTGATGAATACCATCCACCATTGAGCATATGGTACTAGTCAGACAGGGATAATATAGTAAAATCTAACTCAATTGATAAAATTTATGAATTCAATTTTAAAAAAGCTGACTTTTTGAAGTTGAATCATTTACTTCAAAGTAAACTTCATGTTATTTTAGAATATGTTAAGAATAACACTCTTGATGATTCAATTATTTTTTTTTAAATGGAAATCTTTGCTATGTTTTCTTTGTCCGTGCCGTATAGCCTCAAATTTTCGAAAAATTGTGCTTACCCCTGGTACACAAAGGAGTTTAAGATTCTTCGCAACAGCAGGAATAGGGCATGGAAAAAATATGTATGTAGCTTAGACGTGAATGGCCTAGAAATATACAAGCGTTTGTTTCTGGATTTTGAAAATTTCTCAGCTACCTTATATCAAAATTCTACAGCTGAGAATATTGTCTGATCCGAAAAATTCTGGGGTTTCATAGACACCAAAAAAAAATCTGATGGATTCCTTTCATCATTTAAAACCTCTGACGGATTTACTGACGATCCCGTTGTAATTTGTGGTCTATTTGCCAATCTCTTTAAAGCGTAATTTTGTTCAGACTTTTTAATCCTGATGAAGAGTACTTTGAATATATGAACTCTACACCCAGGGTTTCGTTGGATTCTATATCCTTTACTTCAGAGGATATCTTAATGTGAATTGGGTTGATTTATGAGGATTTTAATGCTGGACCTGACGGAATTCCTGCCGCAGTGTTAACACGATGCGGTTCCGTTCTAAGTCAACCACTGTCCATGTTATTCAATAAATCAATTAGCGAAAGTATTTTTCTACTTTTTTGGAAAAAATCTTTTATAAGTCCTATTTATAAAAAAGGTTGTAAGAACGATATAAACAACTACAGGCCTATCGCGAAACTCTCGTCGATTCCAAAACTTTTTGAGTGGCTCGTGTATGATCGTGTGAAAATTCACTGTGGGAAGGTCATGACAACTCGTCAGCATGGATTTGTTACTGGCAGATCCACTGTGTCTAATCTCCTCGATTTTACAACGTTTTGCTTAAATTCATTTTATTCAGGTAACCAGGTCGACTGTATTTACACTGATTTTAGTAAAGCATTTGATAAACTGCCACACAACTTAATTCTATTTAAGCTAAAGTTAATGGGTTTTCCACAATTTTTTGTAAGCTGGATTCAATCGTATCTGATAGAGCGATCTTATCAAATACGATTTTGAGGCGTATTGTCAGCTGAATTTATTGCTGAATCAGGTGTTCCTCAAGGTAGCCACCTTGGTCCACTTCTGTTTATTTTAGCCATTAATGATGTAACCCACATCCAAGCGCGTCGGAAGAGAGTTTCATCTGGGGGCAGTACAAATGGTGGTGCAAAAAAAGTTCACCAAAATTTCACCAGAGAGAAAGAAGAGGAAAATATATAATACAAAAATATTTTCGTTGTAAACAAACTGATATTTTGAATAACTTTTCTTTTTATATTGGTTATCTATCTAAAAAAGTGGGGGCAACTTTTCCCCCGCTTGCTACGCCCACATGCCTACATCATCAAACGTTCTCATCTACTTATCTATGCAGATGACATGAAAATATACAGAACAATAGATGCTAAAGACAATTCAGATCTGCTCCAGTCTGATTTGAAATCTTTTGAAATTTGGTGTTCTAAAAATAATGTTTCTAAATCCAGATAAATGCCAAACTATGACCTTTTTGCGAAAAAGGAATAATTTCATTTTTGATTATAAGATAAAAGATACTGCTTTAAGTCGTGTAAATGCTGTCAAAGATCTTGGTATATGCATGGATTCTAAGCTTATGTTTAACGTTCATATTTATTACATTTGTAAAAAAGCGCAGAGAGAATCCAAAATGTTTTGTTCGGTTTGCTCTAAGGGGCTTAAGAGCAACTGACACTTGAAACCTTCCTATTTTATGAGGATCGTTTGAAACTATTAAAAATGCAATCTTTGAATGAGAGAAGGAAGTCTGCAGATATCGTCTATTTACACCAACTCATAACTGGTGTATTCGATTCACCAGAACTCCTAACTCTTATAAATTTTAACACTAACCGTAGAAGCAGTAGAAATGCTAACAATTTAATTTACTTACCATTTAGTAGAACAAATTATATGGCTACAGCTCCTTTACATCGCATGAGTACCTTTGTTAACAACTGTAGCTTTTTTGATGTTAACTTATCAAAAGGTCAACTCAAAAGTAGATTGAAAACTAATGTGTGACTAGGTCTATGTAAGCACATGGTTAGTTGTTATGTCTTGTGTTGTCCCTGAGCCCAACCCATATTATAGTGGGTAAATTTTTCTCACTTTAGATTGTTTTGGACCACTCATATCGATATCATTGAGATATTTTAATGTTATTTGGGCTGGTTCTTAAGATGATCTAAGGCGGAGAAAGTACGAAAAAGCTGTAGTAGCTGAACTCTATTGTTATTGCATGTGTTAACACTATTTAAGCTTTCATTACTCTAAACTTAAAATGAATATAACCTTTCCAAAACTTTAAACTATTACATTAAAACTTAAATTAGTCAAACTTAAACAAAACATTGTCATCGCCTACAGAAATTAAAAATGATTCCAACAAAAACAAAACTTTGTTAGATTACCGTAAAACTTAATTAAATTGAACCTTAACAAAACTTTTGTAAATTGTCGTAAGACTAAAACCAGTAAAACCAAAGCTCATGAATATGTAAGGAGTTATGTAAACTAGCATTTAAAGTCGAGCTGAGTTTTAACTATAAAAATTAAACATACTGAACTAAGTTTGGAAGTCATTTAGGTATTCTGTTAATCTTATAAAATTAATATAAAATAAAAAAAACTGGCCATTTCAGCCCTTTGACCTAGCTTCTATTGATCAATTGTGTTGTGCGTGTTATTAAATTTTTGATCACAAATGACCGAGAACTGCACCTACGTGTTTTATGCCGACTCCGAACAGCTTATGGTTTTCTCAAGAAGCTGTACATGGCAATTTTTACTCCCTAAGTTTGAATTGAACCCGGGCTACCGCGGTTCTTCAGCTTAGGGGCCACGCACTCTACCCAGTAGGCCACGGTCGCCAAAATGAATATACTTTTAATAAATTGTATAAGTATGCGATAAGATGATTAACTAAAAATTTATATCTTTTCTTCACCATCCTGGACGAGGCATCGGGGTAAGTAAGGCGTAGGCATCTGTTCTAGAGGGCTCCTGTAGATCATTTGAAACAGGAAAAGGTTGGGTGGGTGAAGACCGGGTGGGGAAACAACACCTCCCCATCCCCTACTTTGGCATCACCGTCACCAAGCCACCATACAGTCGTCTCTCTCTCTCTCTCTAAGTTTTTTTGTAGATTCCGGGTTTTCAAGTGTTTCCTATTTTTTGCTTGTGTTCGTTGGAGCTGAAGTTGCTCCTTTAACCCTCTGTACCCGATAGTTTATTTTCCTGTAACTCCAGGCATCCCACGGTCCGAAGCAACCCCACTCCCATTTTCCCTGAGCTACGACCGAAGCATAGCTAGGCGTGCAGAAACCGCTTCGAGGCTGTGGGACTTGGTTATTGGGACATCTCAACCAAAAACTGGGTAGTTGTTACAGAAAATTATTGGAAACCTTAGTGGGGCTGGTTTTCGTAACGCCATTTTCTTAAACAGCATGAAATAATGAACTTTGAAAATTTTCGATAAGTTCGTTTTACTTGAATTTTTTTTTTATAAACAGCCCTTTTGCTTCGTAACCTCTTTCCCCCAACGCAGAAAAACGCAAAGTTTTTTACAGTTTAAATCAAGACGTTTGGTTTATTTATTTTTTTTTTAATTCTTAACATTAATTCTTCAAGGATAGCATTGATCTGAGTTATCTTTGGTTCTGACCGGGGGAATGATGGGTAGTAATAGGTAAAATTACATCTTAATTTCAAAATTTTAAAATTTATTTTTTGTCGTTAGCAGTTTTCCTAGGGGTCGTGAAAATTTCTCAGGATTTTTGATGTCAATTTCTTACGGTTGATTATACCGAAAAATTTCCGGGCTCTTAATCATGTTATTTTCCTATCACGATTCATCTTCAGTTGAGATTTGCTCCCATGAAACGTTTTGTAGGCGAACTCGCTGAAATACTATTCAACTTAAATAATAGTTTAAATTGAGTTTCAGGTTAAAAGGAGTGGTGAAGAGTGATTCAAAGATAAGCCTAAGTTTCTTTTTCCTATACCTTGATGCAGCATTCCAGAAATGGTGAAGAAATCAGAGAGTGATTTAACTAATAGAATTTTTTTTCTCTTACTTTTATCTTATCGATAAAATTTTTTATCGTATCCTTATCTTCTCGAGTAATCATCGTTTATCATTTCCTTATCGTTATCTTAACTTATCTAAATTTTATCGGTAAATTATCGTTAAGTATTCGAGATATTATCGTTTTATCTTTATCTTACCATTACAGAATATTATCGCGATATTATCGCTATATTATCATTTAAAAGTTTGCTATCATTATCTTTCCGCGAAATTATCGAGATACTATCGTTTTATTACCGCTATCGATATTATCGCTTAATTATCGATATCGATTACGTTATCGCTAATTTATCTTTAAATTATCGCTATTATGTAGTCATAATCTTACCATTTATTTATTTATTTATTTATTCGATTGCTAAGCCTTAACAGGTTTTATAGCAAATTTAAAATTATAAAATACGATATTTAATACAATTCAAAAAATATAAAGTATGATTTTGATTGAAATCATGCATTATTTACAAACTAAAAAGTTTTAATAAATTGCTTAAAGTATATAATTTTATTAAAATATAAAAATAAAAAAAATTAAGTCAAATCGATAATATCAGACAGCATAGGCTTGCGTTTTCAAAACAAACAAGGTCAAGTGAGCAACAATTTTTGTATCCGGACATCGGCGAAGTCGTGTGACAAACAAGGTCTCTCATACCCAATAAAACACCACTCGAATAAGTATGTATATAACATATATCGTTCTATCTTCCTGAAGCCGGTGGGATCCTGGCTTGACAGGGTGGTTACTCGACAACTAGGTCAACTTCACCAAACCAATTTTCATAAAACAAAGAAAACCAGTTGCGAACGCAGGCATCAAGACAAACTAGGTCTTTCGTCCACTCATATTATTATATTACAAATCGATCTAACATAGTGTTTCAAGAAGTAAAAAGACCCAAGACACTACGGTACCGTCGACAGATGTAGTCACATTCATCATGAATATATAAGGCAATTGAAGATCCCAGGTTTAGGCCCATTCAGATTATTTGAATGTCCATACACCAAAATTATACATTTTAGGCTTAGGTACATTATCCATTTAGATTGTTATATTCATATGTTTACAAATATCACCAGATGCATCAGATATATGTTTGAGAGAACTTTATCATAATCAACGACGGTACAGCAGGTAATCTATAATTTTATGTTTGATTGAGTCCATTGATTCACTTAAGGATATAACATCAGATACAAAATTAAAATCACCGGAAGCGCTTCTAAGAGGTTCATTTTGCAAATAATTAGTTCTACAAAAGCTCATGTGTAGTAACTCAAAAGATCTTCTAGGAAGAAGAGGAATATTAAAATATACTTTACTCAATAAATATGGACTGTTGACATATCCATGTAAAAGTTTTATAATCCAACAAGCATTTATCATAATTCTCCTATTTTTTAAAGAAGGAAGATTTAAGAGTTGTAACTGATATTCATAAGGTGGTAAGTGAAAATCAGTATTACAATAAAGATAGCTTATGCAAAACAAAAGAATTTGTTTCTGCACTGATTCAATGTCGTCTATGTAACAACCGTATCGTGGGCACCAAACAACTGAAGCGTATTCTAAGATAGGCCGCACTTGGGAAGTGAATAAGGTTTTCGTTATAAATGGATCATTAAACTCTTTTGCCCAACGTTTAATAAATTCTAAAGTACTATTTGCTCTATTTATTTTTTTATTTACATGAATATTAAAGAGTAGTTTAGGATCCATTGAAACTCCAAGATCAGTGAAAATATCTAAGGACTCCAATGGATAACCACACATTTTGAAGCTACATTTAATTGGTGGCTTACGCGAGAAAGACATATGCTTGCATTTCTTCACGGTTCGTTTTGCACCAGTTATGAGGATGATCAATGTCGGCTTGCAAAAATACAGCGTCATTATCATTTTTAAAAGATAGGAAGATTTTGACGCCGTCAGCAAACATTAAAATGCTAGAATGCATTATGACAGATGGCAAATCGTTTATAAAAAGTAGAAACAGAAGGGGCCTGAGATGACTTTCTCGAGGTACTCCTAAATTAACAGAAAACTCATGTGATTTCTTGAGCTTAAAAAGAACAGATTGTGTTCTATTGCTTAAGTAAGATTCAATCAACTTTACCAACGGTATAGGAAATCCAACAAGATGTAATTTTAAGATCAATAGTTTGTGATTTACAACGTCAAAAGCTTTGCTAAAATCCGTGTAAATAATATCAGTCTGAATGAATTTTCCAAAATTTTCTATAGTTTTTGATGTAAATTCGAGAAGGTTAGTAACAGTGAATTTTCCATAAAGAAATTTATGTTGGAAAATAGACATTAAAGATTGAACGCTATGCGATAGTCGTGATGTAACAATTGCCTCTAAAAGTTTAAGTAAAGCGCTTAATTTTGCGATGCTACGGTAGTTATCAATTAAAGAACTATTTCCGGATTTATGCAGAGTAATAATAAATGAATGCTTAAAGGCTGCAACGAAAACTACCGCCTTCTACCCAACCATTTTCTCGGGATCAAGATAACCAGCTGTGGAAAAGTCTCCCCAAAAATTTTAGTTGATTTGAATTTGCAACCCCTTTATAGCGATTTTCAATGTCTAACAACGATTGACACCGACTTACCAAACGTGAAGCATATCTATCCTGGGCGGCCTAAAAAGTGAGCTTGCACCAATAAAATATTATACCTATCTACCCATAAGTTATCATACTTACACATACAAGTTTCCATGCTAACACATATAAGTTATCATACTTACACATATAAGTTATCCAACTTATATATATATATATATATACTCAATATATGATATATATATATATATATATATATTAGGCCGGGTCAATTTGTATGGACGAATTTTTTGGAGGTCTGGCTCAGCGAAATTCGTAAAATACATGTAATTTCAAGACTTTTTCTCCACTACAGCATATACAAATTCTGAAAAAAAGCTGTGCGGACTTTTGTAAATAGATTTTGTTCTTATGTATGAATTATACATGTATGAATGTATGTATATGAATCTATTTACGAAAGTCCGCACAGCTTTTTTTCAGAATTTGTATATGCTGTAGTGGAGAAAAAGTCTTGAAATTACATGTATTTTACGAATTTCGCTGAGCCAGAATTTGACCCGCCCTAATATGTATATAAATATCAAAATATCAAAAAAATATATATGTATCCGATTATACCTTTTAATAAATTCGTTAATATTGGAATCAATTATCTTGTGGACTTACACCTCTTGTGTATTTTCAGGTGAAAATCGAAGCTTATAGTTGCTCTTATCGTTTGTTAGTCAAGTTTGGCTAGAGTCAGCTAAGGGTTGAAGAAGAGAAGTTGATTACTCGCAATACAATTATGTTCTTTGTTTTTTTTTTAATTTTTGTTTGGAATGATGGTACCAGGTAGTCCAATTGGTCTCCACATCCCAACGGAGCCGGAGCACTGGACAATACCTTTTGCGCTCTGTGTAGCGAGGAGCTTAAGAGTGTTGAATATAAACTCACGACCAAATGTAATCATCGGTTCCATCGCCACTGCATTTGCACTTGACTGGAGAAAAACCCGACCTGCCCAGTTTGCAGGCAGCCTTGTGGTTTTGCGGAGCTGACTTCGCTCTCCGAAAATATGACTTCGTCTCGCTGGGAGCCACGAGTAAGGCGAGAGGTGATTCAGCGCGTGGTTGTTCGGTAACGAGAAGTAGAGCGTCAGGAGGCGGCGTCCACCATCACCACTGATCTACAAAATCTTTTTCAGAGTTTAAACTTGGGATGAAATCGTCCTCAACCTGATCGATCGGTGGAAAAGCTTCTACCCATTCCATCCAGAGAAGGCCAAGTCGTCCAAGCCAAGAGTCTTTTCCTACAAACACTGAACGCGTGGCCAACACGATTTATAACTTTACTCAATGATTTTGTCTCAAGTGAGTCTGATGATGTAGAGTGTTTTCGTGACGACTAAGGGTTGTCAGCAAACTAAAAAAATTAATGTATTCTTAATATACGAGTATCATTTAAGTAACATAGTAAAATGTTTAGTTTTGTCTTTTATTCCTTCATATATGTTTCTTATTCTCCTAACTTTTTTCTACCCTCTTCATCTAAATCTTAATCTTTGTTTTAATTTGAACTGGATTTTTGTTAAATGTTTTGTACCCTTTTGTTTAAGTAATGTTGGTATACTTTCTGTTTATTACTTATACTCGTTCACATTATAATGTAGTACTAATAAAGGTAGTACTAATGATAAATGTCTTGTTGAAATTTTATGTAGAAGACAAAATGGTTTGAGAATTGCTCATTTCAATGCGAGAAGTCTAAATTCTGCTTAATTAGATTATATGAGGTATGTCTTCGAAGATTCGTCTATTGATGTTGTGTGTGTCTCAGAAACCTGGTTTTGTAGAGATGTTAATGATACTGCTTACAGCATGAAAAATTTTACTCTCTTTAAAAATTATAGACCTGAAAGAAAAGGGGGTGGAGTCGCAATTTATTGCAGGAGTAACTTTAACGCTAAGCTTATCAATAAATCCATGTCGTCTAATGTTGAATACATAAACATCAGCATATCCGACCATAGAACGAAAATCTTTGTTGCTTGCGTGTATAATCCGTGTAAATCCAATAGTTTAAATTCATTCTTTTGTGAAGTGTCCAGTCTGTCAATTGACTTCGACTTTTTTCTTATATGTGGTGACTTCAATGTAAATCTATTATGTAACAACAATCATCTTAGTTCTTTGTGTGATAATATAACTTCCGTTGGTCTGTCAATTGTTAACGATACCCTTCCCACGCGTTTTTCATGAAATGATAGTCCGAGTCTTCTTGATTACTTTATAGTGTCTGAAACTTCCAAAGTCCTATTGTTTGACCAAATCTATTTTGTATCTGATCATGATCTTATTTTTTGTAAACTTTACATACACCTCTCTCGTCCTGCATCTCCTCGTACTTTTACCTACCATGACTTCAAAGGTATTGATAATTATGCTCTTCTTCAAGATGTACTTGTTATTCCCTGGAATGAATAACAAGTCCTCATGTTGAAGATAAGGTGTCAGTTTTCACAAACTACGTTCAAAATATTTTTGGAAAACATGTTCCTAAAAAAACTATAAACATAAAGAACTCTTCCTGTCCCTGGTTTACTGGTAGCGTGCAGCAAGCCATTAGAAAGAGAAATCGGTTGAGAAGTATATGGAAAAATAGCCCCTCGAGTGAGAAGTGGGAAAACTATAGGCGTGCCAGAAATTCTTCGAACCTACTAATAAAGCAATCTAAGATAAAATACTGCTCTGCTAAACTCAAAAGTCTCTTCCATCAAAAATTCTTTAGAATAATCTGAAAAAGTTCTGTCTTGGTGATACACAAGCTTCAATACCAGGCAGATCCTAATGATCTCAATGACTTCTTTCTGTCAAACGCTATATCACCACAAATAAGTACTCGTGCCATTCCTAACCTAATTGAGCAAACTTTTCAATTTTCTATGGTTACAGAAAATGATGTTGCAAAGTATGTGATGAAAGTCAAATCCAACGCTGTGGGTGAAGAAGGAATTTATATTAAATTTATAAAAATTATTCTTGTTCATGTTATTAGTCCTCTAACTCATATCATAAATCACTGCTTCACTACCTCAACCTTCCCTAACTCATGGAAAATAGCTACGGTTATGCCTGTTGCAAAAAATAGCATGCCTTGTGAACCAAAGGACTTTCGGCCCATCAGTATTTTGTCTACGTTGTTTAAAGTTTGTGAAGCAATTATGGCTGATCAGATATCGACATATATCTCATCAACTAATCTTATGTCTCCGCTACAATCTGGCTTCCGTCCTAGGCACAGCTGCTCAACTGCAACAATAAAAGTGCTAGATGATATCAGATCTTCATACGACGATGGGAAATTAACATTACTCTGTCTACTTGACTTTTCAAAAGCTTTTGACACAGTAAACCATAAACTTTAATGTCTTAAGTTAAAAAATTTATATGGTTTTTGTGACAGTTCGGTAAGATTGCTGAGTAACTATTTAACGGGCAGAATGCAAAGAGTAAAGGCTGAAAATTGCTACTCGCAGTATAAGCATATCTATAGTGGAGTGCCCCAAGGACCGATTCTTGGACCTCTTTTGTTTACTGTTTTTGTAAATAACATTTTCCAATGTTTGCTAAATGAAGATTTGAGTTCCATTAACCAATGGTCTCTTAGAAACGGCTTACAGTTGAATGCTCTAAAATATTACGTGCTGCCTATATCGAAAGATAAAATTAATTTTAAGGACATTCCTGATTTAATGATAGGTGACAAAATCTTCTCCTGGTCAACAGTGTAACCAGTCTTGGTTTTAAAATAAACTGCTCCCTAACGAGTACTGACCACATAACCAATGTTGTTCGAAAAATTTATTTTGTCTTACGTAATCTAAGATTGCCGGCTGAGTATACACCAATTGATACAAGACGAAAACTCTTTATTCAACTCATTCTGCCGGTGATCACGTACTCTGAAAATGTCTATAGCAAACTAAACTCGCGTTCTCAGCTTAAATTGGAAATTGCTTTTAATCATGCTACTAGATATGTATATGGATTACGAAAATTTGATCACTTAGCTCAATATAGAAACTGTATACTTGGTTGTAACATTATAAACTACCACAACGCTCGTAACTGCATATTTTTAAACAAACTAATTAGACACAAAACTTTCTACCTCTATGAGAAACTACAATTTGGTCAGTCGCTGAGAAGTCCAATGCTCATCCTGCATAGTTTTAATTATCAAAACTCAACAAGACTATTTTTCATTAATGCTATAAGGCTATGGAACTCACTACCAACTCATCTCAAAACTATAGTTGGTGAACTTAAATTCAAGTATGCCATTCTTAAATATTTTTCTCCACAAAATACTTAACAATATTCAGTACACTAATCTTTTCTTCACTTTTTCTTCTAATTATCTATCCTGCCTCTCTATCCTTATTTATATTCATGTTTATGTTATTACTTATATTAGTCCATAAGGTTTTTAAATGTTTATTTTATTTTGTTAATTTTTAAATTTAAGCAAAATCACCTGTGTCATGCTTTGTACTTGAAAACAACTTGGCTCTTATTGTACTAACAAATTAATTAAAATTAAATAAATTTACAGTTCACGAATTTATTTGCCGTATCAACATTCTAACCAATGACCATCTTAATGATAATTTTGCACTTTTGTATCGACACGTACATTCATTGTTTGAACGAAAAGTCCAAACTTGGTTCTGGCGGCATCATCGTCTCGAAGACAATTTGGAATGATCGGAACTGTGTCGAGCGCTACGAAGGCAGCTCAAAGACGACAGTACTGGTTTTGATATAAAAGACGATATACGCAGAAGGTCACAAAAATCTTCTGAGCCATTTGATGACTTTTTAGAAGCTATCATGAATTTGTCTGATAGACTTAGAGAGCCTTTGACGAACTCCGAGCTGGTAAAATTGGTGGTTAGGAACCTTAAACCTGATTTACGACACGAATTGTTACATTTTAATTTTCGAAACATTTCTGATTTACGCCGAGAAGTGCAAAAGCACGAAAAGTTTTTCAAGGACGTTTTTAGCCATTCCTTTTCGAAACAAATTCCTCCACGTAGGCGAATTGTTGAACTGTCGCATGAGACGCAAGCACCTGTTCATGAGACTGGTGAAGATCCCAGTGATCTAGAAGTTGATGTTGAAATCAACGAGGTCAGTACCTTGTTAAAGTGTTGGAATTGTGACGAAATAGGTCATGGCGACCAACTGTGCCTCAAACCAAGGCGAGTTTTCTGCTATGGGTATGGTACAGTGGACGTTTACCAACCAACTTGTCCAAAATGTGGTCCCAAAGCGGAAAACTTGAAGTGGGATGTTCGTTAGCAGAACGGCGGACGTCCACAACCTCGACCTCAGAATTAAAACACATTTGCATTTTGCAAAATTCGTCACCATCTTCACCAAATCTTTCTCCACCATCTCGCTTTTGTCCTTATCACGTTCGACTCCAAGAGTATTTTGAGGCTCGAAATAGAAATTTTAATGAGCCAAGCCTAACAAAAACTCGTTCGTCTTCAAGCATACATGTCTTTTGGATGCTCATAAAATCTCTGCACAATATGTTATTTCCTCAATATCTTTCAAACCATCCGACATTCGTCCTTATACAAATTTTAAAATTTCAAATACTAATTATTTGGCTTTGCTCGATAGTGGGGCAAATAAAAGTTCCATTGGTCATGACTTAGCAAAAATTTTAATTTCAACTCGTAATTTTATAGAACTGGTCAGTAGCGTCAAACAGCGGAAGGACAAAATCAGCAGGTCATGGGTTCGATTATTCTTCCAATAACGTATGAAGATTAAACCAAAAACTTTGAATTTTTACTAGTACCTTCTCTACAACAAAAAAATATATTTGGTTTTGATTTTTGGAATTGCTTCTGCATAAAACTATCCTTTGACAACAAATTTGAAGAGTTCGATTCCTCCGATGATCCGAACTTGTTCAGTCTCACACCTTCACAAAGGCAACGGTTAGATGCGACTATCGCCGCTTTTCCTACGTTTGAAAAGAAGGGCTTGGGTTTGACAACCTTGATGAAGCATTCGATTGAGACTGGAGCTGATATTCCAATCAAACAAAGATATTATCCAATATCACCAGCCAGAGAAAAATTATTGTACGCATGCTACACCTAGGGGTCATCGAAGAGGCTGATAACTCGCATTGGTCTTCCCCAGCCGTTGTCATTGTAAAACCTGCAAAAGTTCGATTCTGTTTGGACTCCCAGAAATTGAATGAGGTCACCATCATAGATACGTATCCTATTCCTTATATTGACGGTTTTATTTCTCGATTACTACCTGTGCATATTATTTTGAAAATTGATCTGAAAGATTCCTTCTGGCAAATTCAATTTGATCCAGCCTCACGCCCGAAAACCGCTTTTACCGTGCCGAACCGACCCTTACATCAATTCACTGGCATGCCTTTCAACTTATGTAACGCTTCTCAGCCTATGTGCCGACTCATGGATAAAGTTATTCCGTATCAGCTAAAAAGTCGGCACAAAGCGCTTTCGAGTTGCTTAAGTCCAAGTTGTCTTCAGCCTCTTTTCTGGTACATCCAAATTATGACAAGGCATTCATTGTCCAATGTGATGCCAGTCGTTTCGGAGTTGGTGGTCTTCTTGCGCAAGTAGATGAAAATAGAGACGAGAGACCAATCGCCTTCATATCTTAGAAGCTTAACAGAGCGCAAAGAAACTAATCCGTTACGGATTGCGCTGGAGTGCCTAGCGGTGGTACTGGCTATCAAAAAGTTTCGGCCATATATCGAAGGACATTAGTTTCGGGTTGTGACGGATCATGCTAGTCTAAAGTGGCTGATGAGGCAGAAAGACTTCAGTGGCAAGTTAACAAGGTGAGCCTTAAGACTGCAAGGTTTCAATTTTAAGATAGAGCACCGAAAATGGAGCGAAAACGTGGTAGCCGATGCCTTGTCGCAAGTATTTAAAAATAGCGATATTGTAAAAAGTATAGAGATTGAAGTTTTACCAGTAATCGATTTGAATTCTACTGCATTTGATTCCTTAGAGTATACTCAACTAAAAGAGAAGTTTTCGAGTTCTGACATGCCCGATTATAAAATAATCGATAAAAATCTTGTAACGAAGCTGCCGACCTTCTGGCTCTATAGCTGAGGTATTCTCAGTCGTGTCAAGAACTCATCACAAAATAAGTATTTTTGTTTCAGGTTCTTCCAAATAAAGCTTTATTTATAAATGTTTTAGAATTTATTGCTTAAAATATTTAATAAATGTTTTAGGTTCTATTTCTTAAAATATTTTACAAAATACTAAGGCGATGTGGTGAGCAATGCGGCGGTGATTGAGGTTGTTGACGTTCGACTCTCGTTCGAAAGTGGATGTGGTTGGCGGAACTCTGGTGAATCGTCGTTGTGGTCCTTATATCTTAACCATGTGCTCCCTGGCTTGAGTATGTCCCTTGCGATCTGACGATGCGCCTATAAGCTATGTGGTCCCTTGCGATCTGACGATGCGCCTAAAAGCTATGTGGTCCCTTGCGATCTGACGATGCGCCTAAAAACTATGTGGTCCCTTGCGATCTGACGAAGCGCCTATAAGCTATGTGGCCACTTGTGATCTGACGATGCGCCTATAAGCTATGTGGTCCCTTGCGATCTGACGATACGCCTATAAGCTATGAGGTCCCTTGCGATCTGACGATGCGCCTATTAGCTAAGTGGTCCCAGAGGTTGTATGTCGACTTGATCGTGCTAAATCACTTCTCTAAATTCTTGTTTTTGAAGTCTCTCAGAAAATTTACATCGAAGCACATAATACAATATTTAAAAGAACAGATTTTTTATTGCTTTGAGGTACCCGAAATCTTAGTGTCAGACAATGGTAGCCAATTCAAATGCAAAAAGTTTGAAGCGTTTCTAAAAAAATATGGGGTGAGGGGTGAAAACACTTGCATAGCGGTTTACTCACCGCAATCAAATGCGTCTGAAAGAGTTACTCGTAGCATTAATGAAGCCCTGCGCTCATACCTTCGCTCCGGTCAACGTGACTGGGACCAGTACTTGAGTAGCATTAACAGCGCCCTAAGACTTAGTGTGCACCAATCAATTGCAAATTCACCCTTTCACGTTGTTTTCGGTCAGAACATGATAACTCATGGCGACATATTAAGGATCTGTGGCAATAAACACTTCTCCCTTTTTCTGACACTTTTCTGCAGCGGGCTTGGACTAGTATCAGCTTTGTGGGGGTCGACAATTTTGCTTGTGGTGTTAACACCTCCTGTCACCTAAAGTTTTTCTCTTTTGTTTTGATTACTTATATTTTGACGTAACGTCAGAAATGACGGGTCGTTTCCGTACTTCGAGGTGAATTTTAATTCAAATTCAAATTGGCGGCCAAAAGTCCGTTAATACCCCAAACGGTTCAAGTTGTTTTTTTTTTGTTTTTTGTCAATTGACAGAACGGCGGAAGTGAAGTTTTAGCTTCCTTACTTCAAGTTGAGTTTGAGTTCAAATTCAAATGTGGACCGTAGACGGGTCTTTCACAAGCGCAAGTTGTTGTGAAGGGCTATTCACGATGAGGTGTCTTCGCAAAAAATTTAATAATAAAATTTGCATCATTTACCTCATACCGCAAACGCACCTTCAACAAAAGTTGGGTATTTTGGTTTCTTTCCCCCTCGTATCGTGACAACTGTGCATTTTGATTTTGGAGTTTAGCAAAATTCATTACAAATAATAAGATTACTCAAGCTATTACAACTAATCAAATAAAGCATCAAATATACAATACTAGGGCAAATACGCAACATCTTGAACTAGCCTTATTATCGGCACTTAAACCATGTTAATTGTACAAGCGATACCATTCGACAGTGCAAGTAAACCATTGCATTTTAGCGCATGGCAGCACTGACAAAAATTAAAATATGGCCTACGTGTCGGCATCTGTTCGGTGGCCTTTTTTCTTTTTCTTCGTAGTATGTACGAGTGCGGTTGGTGAAATACTCGAAGGGAAAATCTAACCTTAGCTTGAGCATCACCCGCTTGTGAGAAACCGCAAGGAATTGCACAGAAGCGGGTTAACTTGGACGCGGTATTTGTAACCTGTTCTTTTACCCAAAAGCACCTGAGCTTCTGTCACGCCAAGGTTGCGAGGCTCTCGAAGCTGTGGCCGATGAAAGCATTCCCTGCAGCTAGCAGACGTTCTCGACGTATTCCATCGCCAACAGTGTCGCATCTATAGGCGGCGTGTAATTTTAATACTGACTGTGAGGGGCTACCTAGGGATGTGCAAGTCGATAGTCGAATTTTGCTTGTTAATTTTCGACTTTTGGAAATCGACTTTCTGATATTGAAAAAACTTACTTTCGACTTTTTTCATTTTATGCGAAACAAAAAACTTAACGCTTATCTGAGAGCTATCTTCTCTAAACTGATAAACGAAATAGCTGTTTAAGAACAAATACAGCTGCGTTGACAACTCTTGATTCGATAAATGTTATATAGTGGTCGGCACAATTAAAAAAAAAGAGACTGTAAGTCGAAGTGTGACAAAGCAATAGCGTATCATTTGATTACGTTGCACGCGTAATAAAATGTTTTAATGAAATTGTCACTATTTGAAAAGCAGGTGACAATTCTTATCAAAATTTATTATTTTTGGGTTTCAAATTTTGTTTAAAAAAAACATTACAACATACACATAGAAATATCAAGACTACTGTGTTACAATCGTTACTTTGCCAGAATAGGGCTGTTAATACAAATATATACTAATAATATTCAATCTACGCTCAAATGGATTATTTTTTTATTTTAGAAAACAGAAGAATGTTCTGTTTTATGTGTAAAACCATACGCTTCTTTAACACTTCTAGATCCTAGGTTCAAAAAGCACGCATTTCAAAGTATTCGTATGTGTATCTTAGTAATTATGTATCATAAATAATTACTGCAAAATTACCCCCTCACCCCCTCCGTTTAGGTTATTTTGTGAATGCCAAGATGAGACAAGCAATAATTTCAAATGAAGATGTTGTGATAGTGGCATCGTCATCTAATAATCAAGAATCCGATAACAGTGACATATTATGTTTTTTGGATGAGGTGGTTAAAACAAACATGGACTCTTCAACTGATAAAATTGAAGGGGTGCCCACTCAACTCAGCCTTTATCTGGCTCGTCCAGCTGTTGATCGAAAACTTAATGAAAATCCGCTTGTTGTCTGGAAATGCATGAAAACGGAATTTCCTTTGGGCCGTTGCAAAAAAAAAAATATTTATCAATTGTTGCAACTTCGGTGCCATCCGAAAGGTTATTTTCTCATGCTGGCAGAGAGAATATAAAAATGAGAGATGGCTTCGAAACATTAACAGAACGTTAACAGAAATGCAACGATTCGAATAATAATACTTACTTACTTACTTACTTAGTTGGCGCTACAACCGTATGTCGGTCTTGGCCTCATCTAAGAATTTGCGCCAGCCATTTCTGTCTTTCGCTTGCTGGCGCCAGTTGGAAATTCCAAGTTTCGTCAGGTTGTCCTCTACTTGGTCTTTCCAACGAAGATACGGTCGTCCTCTTCCTTCCCGATTTTAACTGCGCTGCTGGTGTTGCTCAGTGTCATCCTGCAGAGTCGTATTAGTTTTGCAGGAATACCAAATTCAGACATGGTGGAGTACAGGTGCTTCCTTGTTGGGCTGTCGAAGGCGGCTTTGTAGTCGACAAAAAGATGGTGGGTGTCGACTTGTTTTTCTTGAGTCTTCTCCAAGATTTGTCGTAGCGTGAAAATCTGGTCGATGGTGGACTTTCCAGGTCTGAAGCCACACTGATAAGGTCCGATCAGTTCGTTTACAATGGGCTTCAATCTTTCACATAAAACGCTCGACAGGACCTTATATGCGATATTAAGAAGGCTTATCCCACGGTAATTGGCACAGATAGTGGGATCGCCTTTCTTGTGGATTGGGCAGAGCACACTGAGATTCCAATCGTTCGGAATGCATTCTTCCGACCATATTCTGCATAGAAGCCCGTGAATGCATTTAAGTAGAGCTTCGCCTCCGTTCTTAAACAGCTCAGCAGGTAAGCCATCAGCTCCCGCGGCTTTGTTATTTTTAAGCCGAGCTATAGCTGTCAGAACTTCAACATAGTCGGGCAGCGAAACCTCAACGCTGTCATCCAAAATTGGGGTTTTCGGAATATCATCTCTATTGGCGGGATTGTTGTCAGCGTCGCCATTTAGAAGCTTAGAGAAGTGTTCCCTCCATAACGTCAGTGTGCTCTGGACATCTGTCACTAGATTCCCATTTTCATCCTTGCAGGAAGAGGCCCCAGTTTTAAAGCCATCGGCAAGGCGTGTTATTTTTTCGAAAAATTTTCGGGCCTCATTCCTGTCACCATACATCTCAATCTTCTCCTGCTCGCGCTTTTCTGCCACTCTTTTTTTCCGCCTGAAAATATGTCTCTCTTCCCTCCTCTTTTCTTTGTATCGCTCCTTAGCAGCGCGCGTTACAACCGACTGCAGGGTGGCTTTGAAGGTGGCGTCTTTCTCTGCAGTGGCGTCGCGGCACTCCTGGTCGTACCACTGGTTTCGGCGAGGGCGTTGGTAGTCAATCACCTCTTCAGCAGCCACACGCATGGAGTTGGAAATGTGTGTCCACTGCGTGCATATATCATCGATTGGAGGAGTGCTTTGAAGCAGGAGTGAGAGTCGAGTGGCGAAAGCTTCGGCTGTCTGTTTCGATTATTATGTAACCGAATATTAATACGGTTCGAAGAATTTGTTGCCAGCGTGTGCTGCCAGCAACACAGACTCTGCCAGCAGAGGCAGACGAAAAGAAAAAAGCCTCTACCACCAAATGCGAGACAAGCAACAACGAAAAACAAAACAAATACCCCAATTGAATTTTATGAATGAATTTGAAAAAAATTAATAAACACAATTTGTACTGCTACTTATTGGTATGTTTGTGTGTTTATGCAGAATTTGTTTTGTTCTTTGCTTGACGTTGTTGTTATGCTCTATTTTATGTTTTTGATCGTGTTTCCGATATTTTTCTTGTTTGGCTGAGCTGAAATAAAAGAAATTGGCCGATTTTTGCTGTTTCTTAACTAAGCCATATATGAAACAAGTGAATGTCGTTATGGCTAAACAAATTATTTCAATGAGCGAAATAGCGAATGTATATTTTATTTATCTATACTTATGTTATTTATTTTATCTTTCGTTGTATATATTTTAATATTTTATCTATATATATAATATTATATTATATAATATTATATATATTATATATTATATTATATCTATATTCTACATATATATATTATATGTTGACTATTATAAAAGATTTTTGCTATTCGTCTGACTATGTTGTTAGTTGTTCCTATGAATTCTAGTGCTTCTTATGGTGTTGATGTTAATTTTAAACTGTTAATAGATATTTTGTGTAAACAGCGTGATGGTTTGTCTTTAGTCCATTTTAATGCTAGAAGTTTAAACGAGTCAAAACTTGATTATGTAGGAACCGTTTTTGAAAATTCAAATGTGGACGTTATTTAGAGAGACATGGTTTATTTCCGATATTCCCAATGCTTACTATAATATCCCTAATTATACTCTGTTTAGAAATGACAGAGCTGGTAGACGAGGAGGCGGAGTTGCTATTTATTGTAAATCATGCGTAAATTCAAACCTTATTAACAAGTCCTGTGAGGCTGAGGTTGAATTAAATAAATGTAGAAATTTTTTATGCCAATTTTAAAATTTTTGTCTCTTGCGTCTACAATCCTAACAGAAGTTATAGTGTTGAACCTTTTTTCGTTGATCTTTGTAATAGTGTGACTGACTTTGACTGTTATTCCATATGTGATGATTTTAATGTGAACTTGCTCAAAAAGGATAATGTATCTGATAGTTTTTATGACAAAGTCAATGCGGCTGGAATGACAATAATTAACTCCTCTCTTCCGACTCGTTTTGCTCCTAATGCAACCCCTAGTCTAATCGATGTTTTTATACTTTCTGATGAGTCCTTGCTTCTACTTTTTGATCAAATTTCTTTTATCTCTGACCATGATCTACTTTTTTGTACTATTAATTGTAATGCTTGTCGTAATAATGTCCCAATGACTATTTCTTACCATGACTACAATTCTATTGATTACTCAATGTTGTATGATAATTTGTCTCATATCTGTTGGAATGATTGTTGGTTCTGTGAGAATGTGGATGAAAAATTAAATATTCTTGTTTCTCTTGTCTGCTGTGCTTTTGAAAATTTCGTTCCTCTTCGTACTTCAGTAATCAAAAATAAGTCTTGTCCTTGGTTCACGTCATTTGTTAGTTTAGCCATAAAAAAAGGAATAAATTGTATAATAAATGGAAAAAGCACCATAATGCTGAAAATTGGGAGCATTTTAAGCGTGCCCGCAATGAAGCTGTATCAGCAATCAGACATTCTAAGAAAATATTTTTCCAACGTAAATTGAATTCTAACTTGCCATCCAAGGATTTATGGAAAAATATACGTAGTCTCGGCGTGTGCTGTAAATCTGATCTGAAGTGTGATATCAATCCTAATCAGTTAAATAATTTCTTTCTTTCGAATATCATAGCCTCGAATGATAATTATCAATGCGTTGATCATCAATTTCGTGATGAAGACAAATTTTCTTTTAAGCATGCTACTGAAACTGATGTTCTTAATTCTTTAATGAAAATAAAATCAAACGCTATTGGAGATGACGGTATTTCATTAAAATTCATTAAAATCATATCACCCTTTATTATAAAACCATTGACGCACATAATAAATCACTGCTTTACTACCTCTTGTTTTCCATCTTCATGGAAACTATCCACAGTTATACCAATTTCTAACGTTACTCACGCATCAACAGATATGAAAGATTATAGACCCATTAGCATTCTGTCTGCTCTTTCAAAAATCTGTGAATCTATTATGGCTGGCCAAATTAATCAGTATTTAAAATCAAATAATCTCCTATCACCATACCAATCTGGCTTTCGATCCGGACATAGCTGTGCAACAGCAACGTTAAAAGTTCTTGATGATATTCGTTCATCTTATGATGCAGGTCATATTACTTTGTTATGTCTTTTGGATTTTTCTAAAGCATTTGACTCTGTGAACCATTTTGTCTTAGTTAAAAAACTTAAGTGTATGTTTGGTTTTACTAGTAGTGCATTTAACTTTATTGCCAACTATCTTAATGGAAGAAAGCAAAGAGTAAAGATTGGCAACTGTTTTTCTGATTATAACGATGTTTAAATGGGTGTGCCCCAAGGCTCAATTCTTGGGCCTTTGCTCTTTAGTATTTTTATTAATGATATTTTTAAAGTGTGCAATAACGTAAGAATGCACGGCTATGCTGATGATATTCAGTTATATACATCCAATCGCATCGGACTTGTTGAGGACTTATGTTGTAGACTAAATGAAGACCTGACTGCAATCGCAAAGTGGGCATCAGATAATGATTTATGCCTTAATGCCAAAAAATCATATGTTCTTCCTATCTCCAGGGATAAACTTGACCACCAACAAATACCACCGATCTTTTTAAGTAATAATTGCCTACTAATGGTTGATAAAGTTAAAAGTTTAGGTTTTTATATTAACTGTAGACTTTCATCCTCTGATCATGTTAACAATATTGTTCAACGAGTTTACTACACGCTTCGATGTTTGCGAATGTCTGCTAAATTTACTCCGATTGAGACAAAAAAGAGGCTTGTTGTACAATTAATACTTCCAATCATATCTTACCCAGAACTAATATACAGCAATCTTGACTCGCACTCTTCGCATAAAATTCAGGTTGCTTTTAATGATGCAGCAAGATACGTGTTTTGCCTGAGACGCTTTGACCATGTGTGACGGGCAAAAGACCGAGGCGGTTTTTGCCGCACACATAGCTCCCGATTTCACTCTGCGACAAAACATAGTAGAGAAGTTAACCAACAAACACACAGGCAACCAAACCCGAACCTTAACATAGCACGCAGTAACAATTACAACAAGGTTTACAACAAACACATCTAACTAACGAAAACTGCAGCTAAAGATTGAAAACGAGAGAAACAACAATCAGTCAGCCGAACCCTAACATGAAGGCAACATAAGACAGTATAAGAGAAATGACGTCAGACATACAAGAGGAAGGAACCAGTTTTAATATTTTTAATATGAACACGTATATATGGATATAGACAAAAACACATAGTGAACGACTACCATGACAAAATGCTACAAGCGAGAGAAGGCCCGAGCAAGCAACCACCACCGATCAAGTACCAGTATGCAGAATGGCAACGGGCTACAAATATAACACGACAACAGAATTGACGGTGCAGGTAGCCACCAATACTATCGCAGCGAGAGCGACAAGCAACAACGACGACAAACAGCACGGTCAAGTGTTGGCTAGCCAGAAGACAAAAGTTAGTTGCTGACGAGGAGCGAACCAGTGCAGTTGATAGTTGCTGACGAGGAGCGAACGAGTACAGTAGTTAGTTGCTGACGAGGAGCGAACCAGTACAGTTGATAGTTACTAGCGAGCGGTGAACCAGTGAAGACTATAGATACTGATAAGGAGGACACTGTACAGAAGGATTAATGAACAGGAAGGATTAAAGGAAAGGTCAGGAGTTCAGAAGGCATTAAAAGGAAATTAATATAGAAGGGTGAGGACAGACAGAACTGTGAGTGGTATTGTAAGGCATTTAATTATTTACAAGAGAAAGTATAAAATAAAGAAGGGTGAGGACAGACAGAACTGTGAGTGGTATTGTAAGGCATTTAATTATTTACAAGAGAAAGTTTATATTTTTAGTAAGTAAGTATTTTAAGTTTATATCGGGGTCTTCGGATACTGAATTATTTTAAACATTATAAAGTATTTACGATTTCATTAAGATTATATCGGGGTCTTCGGATACTGAACTATTTTAAAGATTATAAAGTATTTACGATTATAATAAGATTATATCGGGGTCTTCGGATACTGAATTATTTTAAACATTATAAAGTATTTACGATTATAATAAGATTATATCGGGGTCTTCGGATACTGAATTATTTTAAACCTTATAAAGTATTTACGATTATAATAAGATTATATCGGGGTCTTCGGATACTGAATTATTTTAAACATTGTGAAGTATTTATGATTATAATAAGATTATATCGGGGTCTTCGGATACTGAATTATTTTAAACCTTATAACGTATTTACGATTATAATAAGATTATATCGGGGTCTTCGGATACTGAATTATTTTAAACATTGTAAAGTATTTACGATTATAATAAGATTATATCGGGGTCTTCGGATACTGAATTATTTTAAACCTTATAAAGTATTTACGATTATAATAAGATTATATCGGGGTCTTCGGATACTGAATTATTTTAAACATTGTGAAGTATTTACGATTATAATAAGATTATATCGGGGTCTTCGGATACTGAATTATTTTAAACCTTATAAAGTATTTACGATTATAATAAGATTATATCGGGGTCTTCGGATACTGAATTATTTTAAACATTATAAAGTATTTACGATTTCATTAAGATTATATCGGGGTCTTCGGATACTGAACTATTTTAAACATTATAAAGTATTTACGATTATAATAAGATTATATCGGGGTCTTCGGATACTGAATTATTTTAAACATTATAAAGTATTTACGATTATAATAAGATTATATCGGGGTCTTCGGATACTGAATTATTTTAAACCTTATAAAGTATTTACGATTATAATAAGATTATATCGGGGTCTTCGGATACTGAATTATTTTAAACCTTATAAAGTATTTACGATTATAATAAGATAATATCGGGGTCTTCGGATACTGAATTATTTTAAACATTGTAAAGTATTTACGATTATAATAAGATTATATCGGGGTCTTCGGATACTGAATTATTTTAAACCTTATAAAGTATTTACGATTATAATAAGATTATATCGGGGTCTTCGGATACTGAATTATTTCAAACATTGTAAAGTATTTACGATTATAATAAGATTATACCGGGGTCTTCGGATATTGAATTATTTTAAACATTGTAAAGTATTTACGATTATAATAAGATTATATCGGGGTCTTCAGAGACCAAATTACGCTAAATATTGTGAATCCTAACATTAAGATAGATAGGAACTACACTAAAAGTTAGAGACAAGCGTTAAGCAAACATTGACCGGACCATAGACCTAACGGAACACCTTAGCCGAATCCGATCACTGCCTAGGAGAGGGGCACCACCTTGACGTCAACGTATTGATATACATGCAATAACAATAGAGTTCAGCTACTACAGCTTTTTCGCACTTTCTCCGCATTGGATCATCTTAGGAACCAGCCCAAATAACATCAAAACATCTCAATAAGGCCATTCACAGTTCGAATACGCTGGTCTGCCATTTGTTCGATCCGCTATTTGTACGCCAATTTACGAAAGCGCATTTTGCTTTGCTGTTGTTTTGCATACAAATGCAAATACGCAGGCACTCGTAAATAAAAGCAGCCCTTGGAGGTGTTTTTTGTACCTCGTATTTTTATGCTCTGTCTACAGCCGCATAATCACATACATCATAGAGTTGCACAGTCTTTTTATACGACAGTCACATGGCGAGGAGCTCACAATTCGAACAATAACAAATGCTATAAATACGATTAGTTAAAAGTACGCTCAAACCGTGAATAGCCCCAATGATATCGATAAGAGCGGTCCAAAACAATCCAAAGTGAGAAAAATTTACCCACCATAATATGGGTTGGGCTCAGGGACAACACAAGACATAACAACTAACCATGCGTTTACATAGATCTAATCATACATTAGTTTTCAATCTACTTTTGAGTTGACCTTTCGATAAGTTAACATCAAAAAAGCTACAGTTGTTAACAAAGGTACTCATGCGATGTAAAGGAGCAGTAGCCATATAATTTGTTCTACTAAAAGGTAAGTAAATTAAATTGTTAGCATTTCTACTGCTTCTACGGTTAGTGTTAAAATTTATAAGAGTTAGAAGTTCTGGTGAATCGAATACACCAGTTATGAGTTGGTGTAAATAGACGATATCTGCAGACTTCCTTCTCTCATTCAAAGATTGCATTTTTAAAAGTTTTAAACGATCCTCATAAGGAGGAAGGTAAACGTATCAATCCTATGTCAAACCTGAATTATAATTTGAATTAAAAACTCAATAAAGAAATATTAACTATAACCTCTGCACGTCTACAATTTTTCTCATTACAAATTTTGTACGGACCTCGGAATCCCGGCGAGCTAACCTCAGCTATAGACCCGGAAGACCGGGAGCTTCGTTACATGGCGCCCGAACAGGGACGTGCAGAGAATAGTTAGTGGTACAAAACAACAATTGGATCAACGAAACGGTCATCAGTGGCGAAGGAAATAAATACATTAAGGAAAATCTCTTTTCACGAAAAGACTGAAAAGTGCAAAATGTGCTGAGAAAAAAAATAAAATAAATTAGAAGAAAGAAAGTTAAAGAAAAGAAAAGAAAGAATATATTAGAAGAAAGAAAGTTGATAAGACAACGTCATAGGAGAAGACAAAAATCAGCAAGATGGTGAAGACAACGTGGATCTATTCACTGAGGCGTGAAGACCTACTTAGTTATGCAGAAGAGTTCAACTTCGAAGCAGAAGGCTCCGTCCAGGAGCTGAGGAAGCGCTTCGCAGCTTTAGTCAACGATGCCAAGTTGACTGCAGATGAAGAGAAACGACTGGAGGAGCTCGAGACGAAACACAAGCGAGGAACCTCACCAGTACCTACAAACCCGAACCCAGCAGGCATAGCCCCTCCAATGACGCTCACGGTTCCGCCATCAAAGGATAGAATCACTCAAAGGTCCGAAGAGTCATCGGCAGAAATAGTAGCTGGATACCAAACCCCAACATGGACGTACCCCGAGACAACAATGGACGCACATCGGTTTACTGGCTACGGAGACATCACTGACAGAGTGAAAAGATGGGCGGTAAAGTATCGCGGAGACGAAGACCCGCTTGCTTTTATAGAACGAGTAGAGGAACTAGCGGAAGTGTATAATGTTAACACTAACTTACTACCGCGCACCATGCCAGAATTATTGGAGGCTCAAGCACTCTGTTGGCTGCGCAACAACAATGAACGTTGGAGCAGCTGGAGGGATTTCAAAACCGACTTTCTGGGCTTTTTCCTACCAGCGCGTTTTTTTTGAAAGGTTAGAGGATGACATTCGGCGTCGCCAGCAACGACCAGGTGAGAAGTTCAAGGATTACGTCCTTGCGATCCAAAATCTGATGCGACACGCTGGTCTGAGTGAGCAACAAAGACTAGAGAGAATTTACCGCAATAGCCAGCATGACCTCCAGTTCTACATCAAGCGCAGGGAGTTCACGAGCCTATCGGAGCTAGTAGGTTTGGCCGGTGATTTTGAGAATCTGGACGTGCCTCGAATGAATCAGAATTCTTCAGATCCTGGGAGGCAAGAACGAGCACCAATGCAACATTTTCACGGACGCGACACTCATGTAGATCCTCGCATGGCTTGTAGGAGGTGTGGACAGAACGGACACCTGAGCCGGGACTGCCAAGGCCCACTTCTTAATTTCTGCTGGGAGTGCGGCCGCAAAGGTACCCGGACATTTGACTGTTGTCGTCAGATGCAGGGAAACCAGCCAGGGTCCTCTCGACGTCGAGGACAGCAGGACCCAAACTTTCCAAATCCTCGACAGCATTAGATGGCCTACGAGCCGAGGGAGGACGCATCATCGCTACAGTCACACTCGATGATGCGTGGATGGATGCTACACTTGACACAGGTGCAACCCGTAGCTTCATCAGCGAGTATTTTGCGAATAAATTACGAAACGACCACAACATCATTCCCATTGCCACTAAGGTATGTATGGCCGACGGGAGCAAACAGAGGGTCACCGAAGCAATAAAGGTGGAGGTATCGCTAGGAAGAAGGTCGTTTTCAACAATCATTCTGATCTTGTCCGAAGTTCTGGATGACCTTATCTTGGGTATGGATTTCCTGCTTGGCATCGGAACAACGATTCGATGCGGGAATTTTCAACTTGATCTCCACACTACACCCAGGGTGAACGCACAGCTTGAAGCTAACCACCGCATCGCAGCAGCACCTGCGTCATCAAATGCCACAGCAGCAGCCACTGCATCATCAACGGCCATCGCAGCAGAACCTGCGTCATCAACTGCCACAGCAGCAGCCACTGCATCATCAACGGCCATCGCAGCAGCACCTGCGTCATCAACTGCCACAGCAGCAGCCACTGCATCATCAACGGCCATCGCAGCAGCACCTGCGTCATCAAATGCCACAACAGCAGCCACTGCATCATCAACGGCCATCGCAGCAGCACCTGCGTCATCAACTTCCACCGCAGCAGCACCTGCGTCATCAACTGCCACCGCAGCAGCACCTGCGTCACCAACTGCCATCGCAGCAGCACCTGCATCATCAACTGCCACAGCAGCAGCCACTGCATCATCAACGGCCATCGCAGCAGCCCCTGCGTCATCAACTGCCACAGCAGCAGCCACTGCATCATCAACGGCCATCGCAGCAGCACCTGCGTCATCAACTGCCACAGCAGCAGCCACTGCATCATCAACGGTCATCGCAGCAGCACCTGCGTCACCAACTGCCATCGCAGCAGCACCTGCGTCATCAACTGCCACAGCAGCAGCCACTGCATCATCAACGGCCATCGCAGCAGCATCTGCATCATCAACTGCCACAGCAGCAGAACCTGCGTCATCAACTACAACCACCGCGTCCAAGAGGAAAAGAACACGAAGTGCAGCAGCATCTACATCAAAAACTGCCACAGCACTAAAGAGAAGAAATACACGAAAGAAAACGACACGTGCACCTACAGGAACGAATGCACCAAATACGGGGACGACACGTGGAGCGAAAGCAGTGAAGTGGGGAAGACTTAGGCCCACCACGACACTGGCAGGCGAAGATGGTTTATACGAAATCAGACGCCTCCAGGAAACAAGTAAAATTGAAAATCAGGCAATCGACACGTTCTTGCGCAAGGAGCTAAAGAGCTTCGAAAACATTGAAGGGATGTCCAACATCACAGCCCACCGCATAGTGATGCGCGATGATAGACCAATAAAGCAGCGGTATTTCCCAAAGAACCCGGCAATGCGGAAGGTTATTGATGATGAAATCGACGAACACCTAAAGAAGGGCTGCATTGTGAATTGGGCTGCAAGGGTTCGTTACCCTTTTGCTCGTTAATGATTTTTGCTGAGGTAGGCTCAGTGAGTAAACCAGGGGTTCTTACAAAATAATTTACTTACCAATGATCCTGTTGTCTTAAATAAGAAAGCCAGCGTTTTAGTTTTAAACTGTAGTGTAATTCTTTATTATTTTCATTTGTTTTATTTATTGCTTAATGAGTACGTTACTTTGCTTATTAATCTTTTTAATTAATCTTTGCTTATTCATATTTATTCCGTTATTTGCTATGATCCCTCTCGCTGTGAGTGACTATGATAGAACTCAGATTAAAACTATGTTCGCTTAAAATAACTACGTTTTGAACTTATAGTAAACAAAGTTCGAAGGGTGAGTACACCTTCGCTTACGATAACTACGCCTGACTTAGAGTAAAACTATGTTCGAAGGGTGAGTACACCTTCGCTTACGATAACTACGCCTGAGCTTAGAGTAAACAACGTTCGAAGAGTGAGGACACCTTCGCTTAAGATAACTACGTTTTGAACTTAGAGTAAGCAACGTTCGAAGGGTGAGTACACCTTCGCTTAAGATAACTACGTTTTGAACTTAAAGTAAGCAACGTTCGAAGAGTGAGGACACCTTCGCTTAAGATAACTACGCCTGACTTAGATTAAACACTATGTTCGAAGGGTGAGTACATCTTCGCTTAAGATAACTACGTTTTGAACTTAGAGTAAGCAACGTTCGAAGGGTGAGTACACCTTCGCTTAAGATAACTACGCCTGACTTAGAGTAAACAACGTTCGAAGGGTGAGTACACCTTCGCTTAAGATAACTACGTTTTGAACTTAGAGTAAGCAACGTTCGAAGGGTGAGTACACCTTCGCTTAAGATAACTACGCCTGACTTAGAGTAAACAACGTTCGAAGGGTGAGTACACCTTCGCTTAAGATAACTACGTTTTGAACTTAGAGTAAGCAACGTTCGAAGGGTGAGTACACCTTCGCTTAAGATAACTACGCCTGACTTAGATTAAACACTATGTTCGAAGGGTGAGTACACCTTCGCTTAAGATAACTACGTTTTGAACTTAAAGTAAGCAACGTTCGAAGAGTGAGGACACCTTCGCTTAAGATAACTACGCCTGACTTAGAGTAAACACTATGTTCGAAGGGTGAGTACATCTTCGCTTAAGATAACTACGTTTTGAACTTAGAGTAAGCAACGTTCGAAGGGTGAGTACACCTTCGCTTACGATAACTACGCCTGAGCTTAGAGTAAAACTATGTTCGAAGGGTGAGTACACCTTCGCTTAAAATAACTACAATTTGAACTTATAGTAAACAAAGTTCGAAGGGTGAGTACACCTTCGCTTACGATAACTACGCCTGAGCTTAGAGTAAAACTATGTTCGAAGGGTGAGTACACCTTCGCTTAAGATAACTACGCCTGACTTATAGTAAACAAAGTTCGAAGGGTGAGTACACCTTCGCTTACGATAACTACGCCTGACTTAGAGTAAAACTATGTTCGAAGGGTGAGTACACCTTCGCTTACGATAACTACGCCTGAGCTTAGAGTAAACAACGTTCGAAGAGTGAGGACACCTTCGCTTAAGATAACTACGTTTTGAACTTAGAGTAAGCAACGTTCGAAGGGTGAGTACACCTTCGCTTAAGATAACTACGTTTTGAACTTAAAGTAAGCAACGTTCGAAGAGTGAGGACACCTTCGCTTAAGATAACTACGCCTGACTTAGAGTAAACACTATGTTCGAAGGGTGAGTACATCTTCGCTTAAGATAACTACGTTTTGAACTTAGAGTAAGCAACGTTCGAAGGGTGAGTACACCTTCGCTTAAGATAACTACGCCTGACTTAGAGTAAACAACGTTCGAAGGGTGAGTACACCTTCGCTTAAGATAACTACGTTTTGAACTTAGAGTAAGCAACGTTCGAAGGGTGAGTACACCTTCGCTTAAGATAACTACGCCTGACTTAGAGTAAACAACGTTCGAAGGGTGAGTACACCTTCGCTTAAGATAACTACGTTTTGAACTTAGAGTAAGCAACGTTCGAAGGGTGAGTACACCTTCGCTTAAGATAACTACGCCTGACTTAGATTAAACACTATGTTCGAAGGGTGAGTACACCTTCGCTTAAGATAACTACGTTTTGAACTTAGAGTAAGCAACGTTCGAAGGGTGAGTACACCTTCGCTTAAGATAACTACGCCTGACTTAGAGTAAACAACGTTCGAAGGGTGAGTACACCTTCGCTCAAGATAACTACGTTTTGAACTTAGAGTAAACAACGTTCGAAGAGTGAGTACACCTTCGCTTAAGATAACTACGCCTGACTTAGAGTAAACAACGTTCGAAGGGTGAGTACACCTTCGCTTAAGATAACTACGCTTGAACTAACTACTCAGTCTCAAAGCATGTGCATGCTACTGCGCCTGCGACAAGACTGCCTGTGCTAAGCAAACGCGACTGCTTTATATTCTGCCGTTGCCTTTCTGTTCCGTGTTCACTTGTTTTGTTTTCCCTGCCTGTGTATATGTGACTGTGTACATGGCTTTGCATGTTTGTATGTGTGTATTTATTATTTGTTTACTTATTTGTTTACTTATTTGTTATTCGATACATTATTTTTTTCTCAATAGAATATTTATAACATTAATAATATATATTTTACCTAATAAGATATAATACAATACAATAATTTCCATACATTTTATTCATAATATATAATAAATCTTTAAATTTGTTGTTTACATTTTCCATATTTTAAATTCAGTTAACGATTCATTTATATAATTTGTGAGGCCCAAATTGTGCAACAATTTGAGTCCTCACACCCCCCCCCCCTTTTCTTTCCCCTTCAGTGGTGACCATCACTTGTCCGTTCTTGCCAATTCGAACATGGTATCGTCTGCCTTCGATTATTCTGCATTAAAAATGAAAGCCGCTGCCGCTTGTCTTCTTCGTTACTGCAGCCTCGATTCCGGAAACCAGTGCCGGTGGTAGTGGTCTGCCAGTCTCGTTGGTGCGGTTGCGAACGCTGCACTCTGGCTCAGACGGTGGAACTGTTTGACGACCCTGTCAATTGCGTTTATTGATGGTGCTATGGATTATGTATGCTGTTACGCCGCTGTTGACACCTGATGTTGCTAATAATTCAGCTGACACTTCACTGCTTTGATTAGGCAGCTGCTGCTGTGCTGCCTTGCTGATTTTGTTGACGTTGCTCTAACAGTGTGGCTATGATGCTTTTGATGACGCAGCTGCTACTGCGTTGCTGTGCTGCTTTTGATGACGCAGCTGCTGTGATGCTTTTGATGACGCAGCTGCTACTGCAATGCTGTGATGCTTTTGATGACGCAGCTGCTACTGCGTTGCTGTGCTGCTTTTGGTGACGCAGCTGCTACTGCCATGCTGTGCTGCTTTTGATGACGCAGTTGCTACTGCACTGCTGTGCTGCTTTTGATGATGCAGCTGCTACTGCGATGCTGTGATGCTTTTGATGATGCATCTGCTACTGCGTTGCTGTGCTGCTTTTGATGACGCAGCTGCTACTGCGCTTCTGTGATGCTTTTGATGCTGCAGCTGCTACTGCGATGCTGTGATGCTTTTGGTGACGCAGTTGCTACTGCGCTCTTGTGTTGCTTTTGATGTTGCAGCTGATACTGCGATCCTGTGATGCTTTTGATGACGCAGCTGCTACTGCGCTTCTGTGATGCTTTTGATGATGCAGCTGCTACTGCGATGCTGTGATGCTTTTGATGATGCAGCTGCTACTGCGTTGCTGTGCTGCTTTTGATGACGCAGCTGCTACTGCGCTTCTGTGATGCTTTTGATGATGCAGCTGCTACTGCGATGCTGTGATGCTTTTGATGATGCAGCTGCTACTGCGATGCTGTGATGCTTTTGATGATGCAGCTGCTACTGCGTTGCTGTGCTGCTTTTGATGATGCAGCTGCTACTGCGTTGCTGTGATGCTTCCGATGACGCAGCTGATACTGCGCTCTTGTGTTGCTTTTGATGTTGCAGCTGCTACTGCGATCCTGTAATGCTTTTGATGACGCAGCTGCTACTGCGCTTCTGTGATTCTTTTGATGATGCAGCTGCTACTGCGATGCTTTTGATGATGCAGCTGCTACTGCGTTGCTGTGCTGCTTTTGGTGATGCAGCTGCTACTGCGCTTCTGTGATGCTTTTGATGATGCAGCTGCTACTGCGTTGCTGTGCTGCTTTTGATGACGCAGCTGCTACTGCGCTTCTGTGATGCTTTTGATGATGCAGCTGCTACTGCGATGCTGTGATGCTTTTGATGACGCAGCTGCTACTGCGATGCTGCGATGCTTTTGATGACGCAGCTGCTACTGCGCTGCTGTGATGCTTTTGATGACGCAGCTGCTACTGCGATGGCAGTTGGTGACGCAGGTGCTGCTGCGATGGCAGTTGATGACGCAGGTGCTGCTGCGATGGCCGTTCATTATGCAGTGGCGGCTGCTTAGGCAGTTGTTTACGCAGATGCTGCTGCGATGCTGTTGATGATGCAGTGGCGGCTGCTGTGGTAGTTGGTTACGCAGATGCTGCTGCGATGGCAGTTTGTGACGCAGATACGGCTGCGATGGCAGTTGTTGACGCAGGTGCTGCTGCGATGGCCGTTGAGTATGCAGTGGCGGCTGCTATGGCAGTTGGTTACGCAGATGCTGCTGCGATGGCCGTTGAATATGCAGTGGCAGCTGCCGTGGCAGTTGGTTACGCAGATGCTGCTGCGATGGCAGTTGGTGACGCAGGTGCTGCTGCGATGAATTTGATTTAAATTGCTGACAGATAGAGCACCTTCGTACATACCGGCTTATGTCTCTGAACATGCCTGGCCAGTAGTATCGGCTTGTTATTCTGGCGATGGTCTTGCGGATGCCCATGTGGCCTGCGGTTGGATCATCGTAATTTTCTTTTATAACTTGTTCTCGCTGGAAGCTTGGTACACACATTTTCCACGGTGCGTAGTCGTCAGTTTTTTTGTTTGGCGGTATATAGCGGTATAGTACACCATTTTCTTTGAAGTAGTTCGGATACTTTTCAGGATTCTGCTGAACTTCTGCTTCTCTCTTCGATAACCATTTGCAGACAGGAGTATTCTTGGCTGAGGCATCTGTCTTTCTAAGCAATATTTCTTGCGGTTGTTGTGATAGAGCGCTTGCTTTGATGTGTAACTTGCCCTTGCGGTGCATGGTGATATGTGACACCCCTTTGAGACCTTCGAATTTTCCCAGCTCTGCCTTTGTAAACTTTTCGATTCTTGATTTGTCGGTTGGACCTGACTCGATTTTCCTGGTGCGTAGTAACCTCCTTGCTGCTTCTTGTGGATCACCTGTACTTGATTCCACTTCTGTTCGTATGACCTCAGTTGCTTTCTGTGGACCACCCGTTTTTGATCCGATTACCTCTGTTCGTACAACCGTACAGCATGCCGTTTCTTGTTCTTCTCCATCGTTCGTGCTTTCCTTGAGGATAATTGAGTAGTCTCCGCACTGCAATCTTGTTTCTATTTTGACCAGAAAGTCTATGCCTAGAATAAGGTCGTCGATCACGTCGTGCAGGATGATTAATTCTATGTTGCATTGTTTTCCTCCGAGTTTTATGTTTACTACGAGTTGCTGATTAACCTCCTTCGTGGTCCCGTCAGCCAATCGTATGCGAGTCGATATGTTTTCGAGTTTGCTTGATTCCTTTATTTTACTTGCTAGAGATCTGCTGATAAAACTCCGTGTTGACCCAGTGTCGATCGTCGCCTTGGTCGTGTGGTTGCCTATCGTGACTGCAGCGACCACGTGGTTCCCGTTTTGCGTGATAGTGTTTAATTGCGAGGACGCTGGTTCTGGGTATCCGTTTGTACTCGCCTTGGACGGTACCCTTGGTAGTTTCCCGATGGTTGTCTGCAGCAGTTTATTGTCAAAGTACCTCTTTTTCCGCATTCCCAGCAGAAAGTTATAGCGGGGTTTCTGCATTCGTATTTGTAGTGCCCATCCTGCCCACAACGTCGACATGCCGTCCGTGGGTTAATTGGAAACTCGATTTCTTGCGTAATTCTGCGGTGATGCTCTTCTCGCTGTCGTGGTATGGCTGGTCTGGTCGGCGGAGCTTCTTTTTGCAGACTTTCAAAATCTTCGGCTAGACTAATCAGCTCCTTGAGGTCCCTGAAGTCTTTTCGCTTTATATAAAGCTGATAGTCGTGGAGACTATTGCGGTATATGCGCTCTAGTTTGCCTTGCTCTGAGAAACCTGCATGTCGCATTAAATTCTGCAGCTCGATGAGGTAGTCTTTGAATTTTTCCCTTTGCCGCTGGTGCCTTTGTCGGATCTCATCTTCCAGATGCTCGAAGTATTTGGATGGCAGGAAGAACCGTAGGAAATCCCTCTTATATGCATTCCATTCCTGCCACTGCCGATTATTGTTGCGGAACCATTTCAGCGCGTTATCTTTCAACAGTTCGGGCATTGTTCGGGGTAAGAGGTCCTTGTTCAACCCGTATACTTCGGCTAGCTCCTCTACTCTTTCAATGAAGGCCAGTGGTTCTTTTCCGCCATCATATTTAAAAGACCACTTCCTGACCTGGTCTATTACCGTGGAATATGGTATTTGATGCGCTCCTGCGTGTTCTACGTATCCTGTATATCCTGGGTGCGCGGCTGCTGGTTGCTCGTATGCCATTGTCGGGGGGTTGAAATCTTGTTGACCGCCTGTGTGTGTTACCGGCACATTTATTATCGGTATCTCGGGATTTCTTGCCGGTGATGATGACCTCCCGTGCTTTGCCTCTAGTTCTGAAAGGCGTGGTTGCAGCTCTGGTTTCTGCCCTTGATCTGTGATGAAGATAGCAAAATTTTTCCTTGCTTCTTGCACCGTTCCTGTGCTATCGAATCCAAATTCTTCTGCGTACCCTTGCAGCTCGTCTTTCCGTAAAAAGTATACCCAGGAGGAATTGACCATTTTTATCATGTGTTGAGTTACGCTGATGTTTTTCTCTGACTTTAGCTTTCTTTACTGGCTTTGGCTTTGTTCTCTGTCTCTTAGTTTTTCTCTCTGTATTTATTTTTCGTCTTTACAGTCCCTGCTTGGGCGCCATTTGTAACGAACCCTTTTGCTCGTTAATGATTTTTGCTGAGGTAGGCTCAGTGAGTAAACCAGGGGTTCTTACAAAATAATTTATTTACCAATGATCCCGTTGTCTTAAATAAGAAAGCCAGCGTTTTAGTTTTAAACTGTAGTGTAATTCTTTATTATTTTCATTTGTTTTATTTATTGCTTAATGAGTACGTTACTTAGCTATTATTAATTATTAAGCATTATATAAATTAAAGTGATTTAATTAATCTTTGCTTATTCATATTTATTCCGTTATTTGCTATGATCCCTCTCGCTGTGAGTGACTATGATAGAACTCAGATTAAAACTATGTTCGAAGGGTGAGTACACCTTCGCTTAAGATAACTACGTTTTGAACTTATAGTAAACAAAGTTCGAAGGGTGAGTACACCTTCGCTTACGATAAGTACGCCTGAGCTTAGAGTAAAACTATGTTCGAAGGGTGAGTACACCTTCGCTTAAAATAACTACGTTTTGAACATATAGTAAACAAAGTTCGAAGGGTGAGTACACCTTCGCTTAAGATAACTACGTTTTGAACTTATAGTAAACAAAGTTCGAAGGGTGAGTACACCTTCGCTTACGATAACTACGCCTGAGCTTAGAGTAAAACTATGTTCGAAGGGTGAGTACACCTTCGCTTAAAATAACTACAATTTGAACTTATAGTAAACAAAGTTCGAAGGGTGAGTACACCTTCGCTTACGATAACTACGCCTGAGCTTAGAGTAAAACTATGTTCGAAGGGTGAGTACACCTTCGCTTAAAATAACTACGTTTTGAACTTATAGTAAACAAAGTTCGAAGGGTGAGTACACCTTCGCTTACGATAACTACGCCTGACTTAGAGTAAAACTATGTTCGAAGGGTGAGTACACCTTCGCTTACGATAACTACGCCTGAGCTTAGAGTAAACAACGTTCGAAGAGTGAGGACACCTTCGCTTAAGATAACTACGTTTTGAACTTAGAGTAAGCAACGTTCGAAGGGTGAGTACACCTTCGCTTAAGATAACTACGTTTTGAACTTAAAGTAAGCAACGTTCGAAGAGTGAGGACACCTTCGCTTAAGATAACTACGCCTGACTTAGAGTAAACACTATGTTCGAAGGGTGAGTACATCTTCGCTTAAGATAACTACGTTTTGAACTTAGAGTAAGCAACGTTCGAAGGGTGAGTACACCTTCGCTTAAGATAACTACGCCTGACTTAGAGTAAACAACGTTCGAAGGGTGAGTACACCTTCGCTTAAGATAACTACGTTTTGAACTTAGAGTAAGCAACGTTCGAAGGGTGAGTACACCTTCGCTTAAGATAACTACGCCTGACTTAGAGTAAACAACGTTCGAAGGGTGAGTACACCTTCGCTTAAGATAACTACGTTTTGAACTAAGAGTAAGCAACGTTCGAAGGGTGAGTACACCTTCGCTTAAGATAACTACGCCTGACTTAGATTAAACACTATGTTCGAAGGGTGAGTACACCTTCGCTTAAGATAACTACGTTTTGAACTTAGAGTAAGCAACGTTCGAAGGGTGAGTACACCTTCGCTTAAGATAACTACGCCTGACTTAGAGTAAACAACGTTCGAAGGGTGAGTACACCTTCGCTCAAGATAACTACGTTTTGAACTTAGAGTAAACAACGTTCGAAGAGTGAGTACACCTTCGCTTAAGATAACTACGCCTGACTTAGAGTAAACAACGTTCGAAGGGTGAGTACACCTTCGCTTAAGATAACTACGCTTGATCTAACTACTCAGTCTCAAAGCATGTGCATGCTACTGCGCCTGCGACAAGACTGCCTGTGCTAAGCAAACGCGACTGCTTTATATTCTGCCGTTGCCTTTCTGTTCCGTGTTCACTTGTTTTGTTTTCCCTGCCTGTGTATATGTGACTGTGTACATGGCTTTGCATGTTTGTATGTGTGTATTTATTATTTGTTTACTTATTTGTTTACTTATTTGTTATTCGATACATTATTGTTTTCTCAATAGAATATTTATAACATTAATAATATATATTTTACCTAATAAGATATAATACAATACAATAATTTCCATACATTTTATTCATAATATATAATAAATCTTTAAATTTGTTGTTTACATTTTCCATATTTTAAATTCAGTTAACAATTCATTTATATAATTTGTGAGGCCCAAATTGTGCAACAATTTGAGTCCTCACAATTGAACCATCACGAAGCCCTCACAGCGCACCGATAGTCCTAGTCAGGAAGAAGACAGGGCAGTGGCGGCTATGCGTCGACTATCGCCAGCTGAACGCACGGTCAGTTCCAGGTGCATACCCCCTTCCAAGGATCCACCACATCCTCGACCGCTTAAGGAACGCCAAGTTTATAAGTAGCATCGACTTGAAAAACGGGTATTGGCAAAGAGTTTACAGCGTTCACGGTTCCAGGCCGAGGACTCTTCCAGTGGTGTGTAATGCCGTTTGGTCTCCACTCGGCACCAGCTACCTTTCAGCGAGCCCTAGATCGTGTCATTGGTGCAGATCTAGAACCCCATGCATTCGCGTATCTAGATGATATCATCGTCACTGGAACCACACTACAACAGCACATGGAAAACTTGGCAGAAGTGTTTGAACGACTACGAGCCGCAAACTTGCGCATCAACCCTGAAAAGTGCGAATTCTTCAAGAAAGAGGTGAAGTATCTCGGGCATGTCGTAAGCGAGGAGGGGATACATACCGATCCCGATAAAATCGCGGCGATTAAAGAACTTAAACCTCCAGAAAATGTGCGACAGCTCCGCCGATGTCTCGGTATCGCATCCTGGTATCGGCGCTTCGTCCCAGAATTCTCAACAATCGTACATCCACTCACCACCCTGCTGAAAAAGGGTAAACATTTCAAATGCCATATCATTCTGTTGTACTGTTAAAAGATCTCCTGTATCTTATTGTACTAATTAATATCTAATATAATCCACTGATAATCCACTGATGAAAAGCACCGTTCTGATTCTATGCTTGATGAAGAAATAGTTGTACGATAATCGTAAGCAATTTGTTAATTTCGATAACGATTGCCTTCACCACAAAAAAAAATTTATTTCCTAAGTCAGAATATCTGACCATTTTGAAATACTAAGCTAAGTGCTTCCCGATGTTGCGATTCTTCTAAAACTTTGCAAAGTCTTTGCACCAGTGATTCACACTCATCGTTCTAACAATCTTTTTCTGCCTCAATAAAAGGTTTTTCTAATTCTATATTCATATCAACTTAAAATGAAATGTTTGCATTTACATGAATATTTGTAATAGAAATTTTTTATTCAAAAATCCTGGGATCCCGGGACTTAAAGAGGCTTAAATCGTCCGGGATCACGGAATTGACTTCCCTAACACATACATACTTTATATCTATATTTTTCTAATTAAACGTTCAATTTTAAGCAAAAAAGTCCACTACATTAAAAAACCACTACTTATTTGTTGTTAATTATTAAATATATGTGTCTAGTCAGATCAGGTGGCACCACAATATTTATGTTAACATTATAATAGAATAAGTTTATACTGTCGAAATGAAATGAAATGAAATGAAATGAAATAAGTTCGTATAATAAAAAAGAACTTCACTTGCTTTTGAACATAGTACGCCTCGTGTCTATTTTTTCGTTCTCGTTGCAACTTCGTGCTAGTTAGGCAATTTCACTTGTTATATTTTAATTTAGCCCGACCACAAGTTTTAATATTCAAGAAAATTATCTTGAAAGTTTTTCATGGCGCCCGAACAGGGACTATAATTTAAATAATAACAAAACATTAATTAACAAGCTATTAAACTTTCGCTCTCGTGGTTCTCAAACCAAATCTTTTCGGAAATTGTCAAACTGTGCGGGTGCAGAATTAAAAATTTAAAAACCGCCAAAAGTAAAATTATAGTTTTACTCACATTATAATCAAAAGTGCCAAATCGCGTACTAAAAACCTTAAAAATTCAAAGCATCGTCGATTTCTGCTTCATCGTTGGCACAGAAGCACCGGAGTCCCACAACAACAGAACTTCGCTGCCGTTAATTGACGTCACCGTAAATGCATTGACTTCGTCACAATTAACAACGCAACAAACGCATCGTAGATTTCTGTCTCATCGTTGTCGCAGAAGTACCGGAGCCCTGTAACAAAGTACTTTGCTGCCGCTAAGTAACGTCGATTCAAGCGCAGTCAGTTGGTCTGCTTCATCAACGTTGCTGGAATTTGTTGCTGCATTGGAGACTTAGAATCTTTTTTTCAAATGTCCCATGATAACTGTCTCGTTTGCGAAAGGGAAGTACAAGAAGAAAAACCGTCGACACAAACAGAGGTATGAGAGTGTGAATATTTGAGTGCCATAGCAGATTATAAAAATTGTTTGCCTCACTTTGAGCAAGCACAAAACTGCATATACTCAATTCTTGACAACTCTTTTTATATACACGTACATACATACATTGCAAAAATATTATAACCAAAGAGAAGTGAAACAAATGCACAGTGGCGCAGGAAGCCGTAAATGCGATAAACTTAAAATTATCGAATTAAAGTGAACAAAATTAAATTTTAATATTTTATAAATAATTTATTAAAGTTTGAACAGGATCTAAATTAAATAAAAAATTTTGTGTAATTATTGTCATTTTCGTGGATTAACAGCTGTTAACATCACACGCTTGCAGCTCTTCGCTTTTTATCGAACAATAAAACACTAGCTGATTAAATTTTCGCTTTTCGTTTTCGTTAACAGCAGTGTGTTGTTTAATTAAAAATTGGCGTTGCGTGAGTTAACGCAGTAAGCGTACAGCGGGTTTAAAAATAGTTTCGCTGGAATTTATTTTTGGAAATTATAAGGTAAAACAAATTCAGTTAATTTCTTTTTTTAAAGTTTATCGAAGATTCTGTGGATTTTTGAGTGCTACTATTCAATAGTAAACAGTTTAAGTTCTATTTAAATAGATCACTTGGTTCAAGTTCTCGCTTTTTAATGATGGGAAAAAAGAGTCAATCAGTCTTCTCTCCAGAACATCCACCTAATTTGAATGCGTTGAGGCAGAAGAGGTCACTTATGGAAAAGTACATTTTACGAATTCAGACAGCCTTGCAGGAAAAAGGTGCTCCTACAAATCCAATCGAATTGCAATGTCGTCTGGATATTTTAAATTCGTATATCGAAAAGATAATGGCTTGTCAGTCTGAGATCGAAGACATTAACCATGATGACGATTATAGGGGAAGTGTAGAGGATGTGTGTGTAAGCGCTAAATCTTTGATTTTATCGATGCTTGCTAAACAGGAAGAACCCAGCGCACATGAAGTGAAGCATAGTGTTTCACATCATTCTCGTCTTCCAAAAATGGCCCTTCCAAAATTCAAGGGAAAGTATTCAGAGTTCAATAATTTTATAAGTCTTTTCGAAAGTTTGGTTGACAGGGACACCACAATCCCAAATATTGAAAAATTTAACCACCTGATCTCTTGTTTGTCAGGTGAAGCATTGGGTTCCGTAAGCGCTTTCCAAATGTCCGGAGAAAACTATCCAAAAGCGCTGGCTAGTCTAAGAAAGGTGTATGACAACAAATGTTTAATTTTTTTTGATAATATATTTACACTTTTCGAATTGCCGGAAATTACGAAGCCATCTGCGTCATCATTGCGTTATTTGATAGACACAGTTTCAGCTGTATATGAATCGCTTTTGACGTTGGGTGACGAGAAAAACATAACAAATGCCATCATCATTCATTTAGTTATGTCGAAGGTTGATCCAACCACAAAAGGTAAATGGGAAGAACAAATGAATTATGATGTGCTACCACTATGGAGTGACTGTGAGCTCGCTCTCAACAAACGATATCAGCACATATCAGCTGACGAAGCATCACACCCAAGGTCAAAACAATCTGCCAATCCATTCAAAAGTAAACAGGATAAAAGTGTTAAAAAAAATTCGAGATCCTCACTCACTGTGGCAATACCTCAAATCAAGCCCAAATGTCTGGAATGTAACTCCTCCGATCATTATTTGACCACTTGCCCATCGTATTCAGCGAAATCGGTTCAACAGAGATTTGATTTTGCTAAGTTTGTTCCGGTGTGCATCAATTGCTTACGAAAAGGTCACACTGTTTCGAAATGTAAAGCACCACGTTGCCGTGTGTGTAATCGGTCACACCATACGTTGTTGCACCAGTATCCAGTGGTATTTGATCCTCAGCCAGCGTCAGGTGCTTATCACGGCGACGCAAATCGCCAACCTTCGACCTCACATGCAATGCATGTTTCAGATGATAGCGATAGGGTCATACTTGCTACAGCGGTAGTAAAGGTAAGAAGCAAATCCGGTCATGAATTTCTAGCTCGTACACTTCTTGATTCTGGGTCGCAAGTTCACTTTATGACTGAAGAACTTGCTCAAAGGTTACGATTACCAAGGAAAGAAAACACACTTAACGTAATGGGCAGCGGTCAAGCAAATACAATGGCTAAAACTAAGGTGCATGCGGTTGTGCAATCTAGAATTACTGGTCACGAGTTTTCCGCAGACTTTTGGGTTTTGCGGTCGATATCAGGCTACCAACCAGACCAAACTATAAATACAGGCGGTTGGAATCTTCCGAAAAATATTCAGCTTGCTGATCCTAGTTTTTATCAGTCACAGAAAATTGACCTTCTGTTAGGTGCTGAAACGTTTTTCGAACTCTTATCGGTAGGTCAAATTAAAGAAAGTCCCACAGCGCCGACTCTTCAGAAGACACTTTTGGGCTGGATTGTTTCTGGAAAATATAAAAATATAGAAAGTCCGTTTTCACAAATGAGCAGTATCTTGTGTCAGTCAGAAGACTTGTCAATAATTGATTCAACTATTCAGAAATTTTGGGCTTTAGAAGAAATTCCAGTAGAATCAAAACGAGTAAGGTACACTCCCGAGCAACAGATGTGTGAGGAACACTTTGCCAAAAACACTGTCATGTTGTCTTCGTGTCGGTACGAAGTTAGACTTCCATTCAAGCTTGACCCCAGTTCGCTTGGCTCGTCGTTTGAGACAGCAAAACGTCGGTTTTTATCGCTTGAGAGAAAGCTTTCAAAAGACTCGGAGCTGCAAAAAATGTACATGGATTTCATGAAAGAATATCTTGCGTTAGGTCATATGTCAACAACAAATAACGAAATTCCGAAGTCCCCACATTATTTTATTCCGCATCAGTGCGTCCTAAGACCACACAGTACGAGCACGAAACTGCGTTTCGTTTTTGACGCCTCGTGTCGTACATCATCTCAAGTTGCGTTGAATGATCTATTAATGGTTGGGCCAACAATTCAAGATGAGTTATACTCCATTTTACTTCGGTTCCGATTGCACAAGTATGCAGTTACGGCTGACATAGCGAAAATGTATCGTCAAGTGATGGTACACGAAGCTGATAGAAATTATCAGCTCAGAAATTATCAGATAGAAATTATCAGCTCATAGTGTGGCGCCAACGTCCGTCCGAACCTATTCAAATATTTCGATTAAATACGGTAACTTACGGAACTTCGCCCGCTCCATTCTTGGCAATTCGCTGCTTGCAAAACTTAAGCGAAGTATGCGTGGGTTCAAATCCTGCAGCGTCCGCTATAATTCAAAAAGATTTTTATGTTGATGACCTTCTTACTGGCTCTGAAACGCTTGAGGGCCTAAAGACCATTCGGACCGATGTTACAAAGGTATTAAAGTCAGCTGGGTTTGAGTTAACCAAATGGTTCTCCAACCACCCAAAGTTTGGCGACCCTGAAAAGACTGATAAGTCGCTGGAGGTCAACGAAGCCAACTCCACTAAGGCTTTGGGAATTATTTGGTCACCAAACGAAGATATCTTTAGATTTTCATTAAACGACAACTTCAACGAATTACGAGCAACGAAAAGGAATATACTATCTGTCTCTTCACGGTTGTTCGACCCGATTGGATTGCTATCTCCGATAGTAGTTCGAGCAAAAATTCTTCTGCAAGAGCTATGGATTAAAAAGCTGGACTGGGATGAGTCGATTCCAGTGCATCTCGATACCTCTTGGCAACATTTCAAAGATAATCTTTCTAAGCTGAATCGAATATCAGTTCCACGTTTTGTTCAAACTAGTTCGACAGCGAGACTGCAAATTCATGGGTTCGCCGACGCGTCCATGCGAGCGTATGGTTGCTGTATTTACATACGCAGTCAGAGCTCCGACGGTATCAAAACAATGCTGCTAACAAAGGTCCATCGTATTCAAAATCAAAGGTTTCTCCATTAAAGACTAAATCGCTTCCACGTTTAGAGTTATGTGCAGCTCATCTGTTGGCCAAATTATGGATTCGGGTTGCACCAATGTTGAGTCACGAAATCAACGAAACTGTGTTCTGGACAGACTCTGAAATAGCCTTGGATCAAAACACATCCCTCGTCACTAACGACGTTTGTCGCAAACAGAGTCTCTGAGATTCAGGAATGGTCTCAGAATGCCTGCTGGAGTCATGTCCCAACCCAGCAAAATCCAGCGGATCTAGTGTCACGGAGTAGTAACGTGTATAATTTAATCAATTCAATTTGGTTCAACGGCCCACAGTTCCTCCTAGATGACCCTGCTGACTGGCTAAGAAATACTCACTTTGAGATAGCACCCGAAGACGAAGCTCTTGAAAAGAGGAAAAGTACGTTTGCCTTTGTAACGCGTGAAAACCAACAAGATTCAATGCTAAAGATATTAGATAAATTCTCTTCTCACATGAAACTGCTTCGAGTTTTTGCTTATGTGTTGAGATTTATTAGGGCCTTGAAGAGTCAGAAAACGCCACGCTATAACCCACGGCTGTAGAGCGTCCAACGCTACTGACAGCAAGCGAATTAAACAGCAGTTTTTTGAAAATTATAGAAATCGTTCAGAATGAGGAATTTAGTCAGGATATAGAAAAGTTAAAAAAAAATGTCGCACTTCCACATAATTTACAAAAACTTAATCCGTTTTTGCATGAGTTTTCAGAAAACGACATATCGTTTACACTTCTCCGTGTAGGTGGGCGACTACTAAATGCGCCAATTGCATATGATGAGAAATTCCCACTTTTATTGACTAAAGATTCACATTTTATTAAAACTTACCTTCGGTTTCTGCATATTCGTAATCTTTACGCGGGAGCTAAAGCTCTAGTGGCAATCATTAGAGAAAAAGTGTGGCTTGTGAACGCTCAAGAGGCTTGCAGAAAGACCGTACGGTCCTGTGTACATTGCTTTCGCTATAAGCCTAAATTACTGACTCAAATCATGGGTAATTTGCCAGCAGATCGGCTTATGGCTGTGCGTCCATTTCTGTTAAGCGGAGTTGATTTTTGTGGTCCCGTGCAGACCTCCTTAAAAATTCGTGGGAAACCACCAATCAAAGCTTATATAGCGGTCTTTGTTTGTTTCACTTCTAAAGCGGTTCATTTAGAGCTTGTATCAGACCTGTCTTCTAACCATTTTATTTTCGCCCTTAAAAGGTTCATCGGACGCAGAGGAATACCAGAGAAGCTGTACTGAGACAACGCGACGAATTTCGTGGGAGCTCAGAGGAAACACAACCAGATGCGCGAAGCTTTCGAGAGCCAGAAAGAAGAAGTTCAGAGGTATGCGGCAGAGGAGGGATTCAGCTTCGTCTTCATACCTCCCAGGGCGCCGCACTTCGGAGGGCTGTGGGAAGCCGCCGTGAAGTCCGCAAAACACTTGTTGGTGCGAACCGTCGGCAACGCGTTGCTAACCAGCGAGGAGCTGCTCACAGTGCTGATCGAGGTAGAGGCCGTGCTCAACTCACGGCCAATCGCTCCACTCAGCCAAGATCCCAACGACGGCGAAGCGCTAACGCCTGCGCACTTGTTGATCAGTGGCCCAATGCGAACATTGCCAGTGGAGACAATCCACGACAAACAAATGAGTTGCTTAGACAGATGGCAACTTGTTTGCTGTCTCAAGCAACATTTTTGGCGAGCGTGGTCGAAAGACTACCTTTTGAGCCTCCAAGTGCGCAACAAATGGATTCAGGAGCAGCCCAACGTCACACTAGGCGATCTCGTCGTTGTCCACGAAGACAACGCTCATCCGCAGGAGTGGCTGACCGGCAGAGTCAGCTCTATAATCAAAGGCCAGGACGGCAAGGTCAGGGTAGCCGACGTTCAGACTAATCGCGGCACAATCCGTCGACCGATCTGTAAGCTGGGTGTACTTCCAATAGATAATTGAAGACCTGCTGTCTTTCAACGCGGCCGGTGTCTAGTCAGATCAGGTGGCACCACAATATTTATGTTAACATTATAATAGAATAAGTTTATACTGTCGAAATGAAATGAAATGAAATGAAATAAGTTCGTATAATAAAAAAGAACTTCACTTGCTTTTGAACATAGTACGCCTCGTGTCTATTTTTTCGTTCTCGTTGCAACTTCGTGCTAGTTAGGCAATTTCACTTGTTATATTTTAATTTAGCCCGACCACAAGTTTTAATATTCAAGAAAATTATCTTGAAAGTTTTTCAATACGTATATTATATTTATTTATTTACCTATAAAAATTATCTTAAAAAGTTTGTATGTTCATTTTGTTTTCAATAAAATATTTCATTTCTTTGGGTAAATTTTTTTATTACATACATTTTATAAGTATTACAAATAGTACGATGTATTCAAATTGATAATATCTTAAACTGAAAATGTTTTTTAGTAAAACTTAATTCAGTTAATCTTATAAATTAAATATTTTATATTGGTTGTTTTGTGCTTATTCATCACTCTTTTGGGTCATTCTTTAACAAACCGAACACCATTCTGACCGCCACATTTTTGATTTGTATATGAAATTTTTTATACGGGCTCTATATCGAAAAAAAGAGACACGTGTTCGGGGACTATTTTTTTTTAAAAATAGAGGGCGTTAAATGTTTGAGATTTTCGTGACTTTTGCTTTGGAGACTAATTTTCAAAAATTCATAACTTCGGTTCTGTTTAAGCTAGAGACAACTTTTTTGTTTCATTTTGAAGATAAAACAGTGAGTTTTAGGAAAAATAGTTTCAAAAAATTTTATGAAAAATTTCATATTGTTATACGCTATTTAAATTTTTAAATAAATGTTAACCAATCTTACCCACCACTTAGCATGTTTTAAATAAACCATCGTATTCTACGTAAAATTTTGCATAGAAAATGATTTTTTATCGATGGAGAAATGATTACTATTGCAAAAAATTAAATAAACTCGCGCGGTACCTGACGTCAGCGCGCCAGTTGCAAAGTACACCTTTGTTCTCTGTATTATAATATAATATAAATAATATTGTGTTTAGGGCTTCCAATTTCGGGACTCAAAAGCAATTTCGGAATTACTTATTAAGAATCCGGTGATCCCGGGATTAGTACCGGGATTCGAAAAACAGATCAAAAGTAATTTATTTAACAAAAAAAGAAATCGTGTGCAAGGTATGAAATTTAGGATATTTCTTTAATAAAAAATTGTCCAAAGGAATTAAAAAACAGTTTACTTAAATTTTTTTCAAAAAGTTAATTTAATTTATTTCTTTAAATATAAATGACGAAAATATATAATTTATTATATAAAGGGTGGTTAAATTTTACGGGCCGATGTTGAATGTGAACCACACCTAAACTTCAAGTTTTTTCTGCATTTCATTTGACATTTCTCAATTTCAGACTAATTCAATTTGAACCATGGAAAGATACACAATCGAGCAACGCGTAAAAGATATTCAGGCTTATTATAAAAATGGACGTTCAAATCAAAATGCATATCGTGCTGAAGAACCGTCCACCTTAACTCGTCGTCGTCCCCAACAATTGCACCTCGCACGCTCGTCGTTGATGAACATTATGCATAAAGACTTGCATTAACACGCTTATAAGGTGAAATTGACTCAAGAACTAAAGCCTCTTGACCATTTCAAGTGTTTGCAATAGTCAGAATGGCAACAGTGGATGATCAATTTTCGAAGAAATCATCTTTAGTGATGAGGCACATTTTCACCTCAGTGGATTCGTCAATAAGCAGAATTGCCGTATTTGGGCGAATAATAATCCAAGAGTGATTGTCGAAAAACCAATGCACCCACAAAGAGTGACTGTTTGGTGCAGTTTATGGGCTGGCGGCATCATCTAGCCGTATTTTTTCAAAATGAGGCCGGTCAGGCAGTTACTGTGTATGGTGTTCGCTATCGTGAGATGATAACGAACTTTTTATGGCCCGAATTGGAAGATATGGATGTGTACGATATGTGGTTTCAACAGGACGGTGCCAATTGCCAAACAGCTAACGAAACAATGGCTCTTTTGCTCGACAAATTCAATGGCCGTGTTATCTCACGTGGTGGCAAAGTCAATTGGCCGCCAAGATCATGTGATTTGACACCGTTGGACTTTTTTCTTTGGAGTTATTTGAAAAAAAAGGTGTACGTCGAGAAACCAGCAACAAAATCAATAGCTAAAGGATGAGATTATTCGGTACATTAACGGCATAGAACCTCAATTATGCCTCAGCGTCATCGAAAATTTGTACCATCGGATTGAGGTGTGCCGCCGACGTCGCGGCGGCAATTTGACCGATATTTTGTTCCATATATAATGGAACTATACCAATATTATCATAATAAAAAGAAATGACAAAAATTTCCTAAATAATTTGTGTTTTATTCAAAATCAGCATCGGCCCTTAAAATTTAACCACCCTTTATATCTATTGTATAATTCATATAATTCATATTTTCTGGCATAAAAATACTAACATAAAAAAGGTACTATTTTTGAGAGCACTGAAGTCTTTGACAGGTGAATGCTTCGGTAACAAAATTTCCACCCGAAGAAAAACATCTCTCGAACTCAACACCAGTTGGTGGAATTTTTATCAATCTAAGTATTTGAAAATGGTCAGATATTCTGACTTAGGAAATAATTTTTTTTGTGGTGAAGGCAATCGTGATCGAAACTAACAAATTGCGCACGTACAACTATTTCTACATCTAGCATAGAATCAGAACGGTGCTTTTCATCAGTGGGTTATATTTGTAATAATATGCGAAAAAAACTCTTCAATAAAAAATAAAACACGTGGATCAGCTTAGTGATTACTTTAAAAATAATTAAAACAATAAATTTTATTTTGAAAAGTCTTTTCCAAAATTAATATGTCTTAAACACAAAAGATCATGAAGACGGTGTCCAAAAAAAAGTGTTACATATAATAATACCTTATCCTGTTCTGTATTTTATATTTTTTGTTATTTAACCATTTCAATGGCTAGGCTAAACTAAGACCAAAATAATTTTTAAGAAACAGCACAAATCGCAAATTTTTTCATTTCAGCTCTGAATAAACAAAAAGAAAAATTTGAAACACGATCAAAAGCATAAAATAGAGTATAAAAACAACGTCAAGCAAAAAACAAAACAAATTCTGCATAGACACACAAAAATAAAATTGTAGGTTTTTGGAGTATTTCTAAATTTTTTACCTTAAAACCAGGGTCTGATATGTTAGTATCCCTGGAACTCCATAATTTCTTCTAACTAAAATCAGAGAGTTTTTTTTATATTGTTGAAGCCATTTAAAATAAGAAACATAATTATACCAATTTTTATATGAATTTTTTTATGTTCGAAATGCCAAAAACCTTGAGCATTTTTGAAAAAAAGCAGCAAGTTTCAACAGCTATAACTTTTAAATTCGAATTTAAGTTTTTGTAATTTTTTTGCTTGAAAAATCTTAAGACTATGCTTTAGCCAACTGTGAATTTTTAAATTTTGCATTTTTGAAATTTTTTTGGTAAAAATACTCCAACTCGAAATTAACAAAATGTTACAGTTCTAGTAAGTTCGGGAGTTGAGTTCGTGATTTCATAGGGTGTAGACGTGCGTCCGTCCGTCCCCGACAATAATTTTAATTTTAATGTTGCAGTTGATTGTTATTGTTTCTATTAAATGTTTCGTGTGTGATATTTGTTTTAATCTCCGTCAAGTGTTCAAAATGTTTTTTGTCTCAACCATAAACTAACTAAATACTAAATAAAATGACCAAATTTAATAAAAATTGAAATTAAAAAAAAACATTATCTAAATTGCAATAAAAACTGACGCATTTTCAAAAGAAAGAATAAAAATAAGCAAACACAAAAATTAATAAACTAAAACAATACAAACAACAACACCGTGACTCCAGCAACCGCATCAACAGCAACTCACCAGCAAAACCTGTTTTGCGGAGAGCCGCCAGCTGCAGCATCAACATCGCTGGATAGCGTTTGAGTTTTTTTTTGCTGACCACGCGAGGGGCTTTTCTATGCTCCTCGCTGTGTAAGTTATTGTTGTTGTTTTTTCGGTCCGTTTTCTTCACTATCCGCTCCCATTAGTTACGTTTGTAGGTAGGGTTGCACAGTGGGCTAAATTGTGCTGAAGTAAAGGCATAACACTTGCTTCAGTACTTTTGTATTGCTCATGTTGTGCAATTCTCTTGCAGCCGTAACTAATTACCTTATATGCCCTTATTTGTTTGATATTTGCATGGTGCGGAAATGTCGGGTCATTTTCGCATAGATTTTTGCAATATTCGTGGACTGAGGGCGAATTTTTTCTCGGTATATGTTCATTGTACTCTACATAGGCCTCAAATAATGGCACTAGGCGAGGCCCAGGTGGCCGAGGATGCAGATCCACTGGATTTTCATATACCTGGGTACCGCTTACTGCCATTGTTTTCTTTGCATAGAGGCATCGCCCTTTTTATAAGAACGGATGTAGCATACCAGTGTGAGAGGAGTCTGAACGTGACCGATCCAGAGTTTAGCTCAATGTGGGTTAGGTTCAGGCTTCGCTCTCACTTGCTGCATTTTTGTTTTATTTATAGAAGCCCGAATCTAGGGAGAGAGCCCACTTTTAACAAACTGGACTCTCTCTCTGATTCGATTACGCATATTTTGGGGTTGTTTCCTGACAGTGAGATCGTTGTAGCCGGTGATTTCAATGTCCACAACCCGGCTTGGTTACGTCACTCGGGCCCATTGACACCTGTTGGGCAATATGTTGAGCTATTTGCTGAATCGAAACAATTGATTCAACTAGTGAAGGAACCCACTTTTTTTCCTCAAAGTGATATGCATAGCCATAATACCCTTGACCTTTTTCTGACTTCACATCATGAAAAATATGATGTGAGTGTCAACGCACCTCTTGGTAACTCGGACCATTGTACCATCTCCGCTGATTTTCCATATTCTAACCCCTGCACCTCTACGCCTAAAGCCCCGAAGAGGACTGCATGGTTTTATGGAAGGGCAAATTGGACTGCGTTAAATAATTTTTATCGCAGCTTCAATTGGAAATTATGTTTCGCTGATAGAAATGTGAATGCCACGGCTGTCATGGGGCAAGAAATTATTTTATTGGGTATGCGGTCTTTCATTCCCAATAAAATGAGAAGCAGTAAACCAAAAGACCACTCATGGTTTAATGAGACTTGCAGGATTGCAGTCAGGTCCAAAGAGGAAGCCTTTCAGAATTGGCGTTCTAACAAGAATACTGATACTAAAAGACTTCGCATCGAGGCAAGGAATCGCTGTAATGCAATTTTAAAAAGCGAAAAGTTTCTGCACGAAGCTCGCATTCGAGAACAGGTTCTTCTCTGCCCCAAAGGGAGCAAACATTTTTGGTCATTTGTTAAAAGAGTTAAGAACCAGACATCGTCATCGATTCCAGCTCTTTTAAAAGATGACCAAATCTTCACTGACTCGGCTGATAAAGCGAACCTATTGGCTAGATTGTTTGCACAAAATTCCACTCTCTCGGATAGCAATCAGCCACTGCCCTTTGTTGAGAATTGATCTTCTGCAATGCAGGAGATATACTTTCGAACGAGAGCAGTTAAAAGGGTCCTTTCAAATCTCAACGTAAACAAAGCCTCTGGTCCTGATGGCATACCGCCAATTGTGCTTAAAATGTGTGCTTCTTCGCTGGCTCGGCCTTTGCGCAACCTTTTCAACATCTCCTACAGAACAGGAATATTTCCATCTTGTTGGAAGGTGGCAAATGTCCAGCCGGTACCTAAAAAGGGTGATGCCACGAACCCTGCAAACTACCGACCCATTGCGATATGCTCTACGCTTTCCAAAGTTATGGAGAGCGTAATAAACTTCAACGTTATGAACTATCTGGAGCACAACCAACTGCTCAGTGACCGTCAATATGGTTTCCGTAGGGCTCGCTCTACTGGTGATCTTATGGCGTTCTTAACCGAGGAATGGAATAAATGCGTTCACTTTTTCGGCGAGAGTAGGGTTGTTGCTCTGGATATTTCAAAAGCGTTCGACCGAGTGTGGCATAAAGCGCTCGTGTCAAAACTTGCTGCATATGGATTTGGTGATAATTTTACTCGATGGATCACGTGTTTTCTCAAGGACAGAACGATTCGAGTCGTAGTTGACGGTATTTCGTCCGAGAAGCACGCCATCAACGCAGGAGTACCACAGGGTTCAGTTCTATCGCCTACCTTGTTTCTGGTTTTTATCAACGACCTTCTGTCGTTGACGCATAACCCAATACATTCGTTTGCGGACGACAGCAGCATTTGTCATTCATATTCATTCAAAAAACGCCCAAGCTCTATGGAGATTGAGAGAAAAAGGCAAACTATGAATGACACACTCCTTAATGATCTACAAAAAATTTCCGAGTGGGGTCTTGCCAATAGAGAAGAGTTCAATGCAAGCAAGACCCAGTGTTGTTTGTTAACCCACAAGCGAGTGAATTGCCCTTTAGCTCCTCTCAGTATGAATGGTGTGGATCTTGTGGAATCAGCCGCTCTTGACGTTCTGGGCATATCGATCCAATCTGATCTTCGTTGGAATGATCATATTTTCGATGTGTCGAAAGAAGCGGGCAAGTGCCTAGGTTTTCTAAAACGGTGCAAAAAATATTTCACTTCAGCTGATCTTCGCATGATCTACACCTCATATATTAGGCCGAAAATGGAGTACAATTCGCACATTTGGGCAGGGGCTTCAAGATCTTATTTGGAGCTTCTGGACCGAATTCAACGTCGTGCGATATATTTGATAGGAGATGAAAGTATTTCATCCTCTCTCAACTCTCTTGAGCATCGACGTAATGTAGGTTGCCTAAGCCTTCTGTATAGGTATTACCATGGGGAGTGTTCAAGGGAGATACATGGCCTGACGCCACCAGCTCGTGTGTTTCCCAGGTCCACTCGGGCAGCTGTCCAAGCCCATCCCTTTACCATTGCATCGATGCCTAATAGAACCTCGCATTACCGCGATAATTCGTTCTTTAGTCGCACGGTTAAGTTGTGGAATAGTCTCCCTGCGAGCGTGTTTCCCGGCAGTTTTGAGCTGTGCAAATTCAAAACAAATCTTCACCGACACTACTCCATCTATCCACCTTCCAACTAACTATCACCCATCTTCCGAATCAACACAATGCCTACGCATTTATAGGGGGCATCCCCTGAGCGTTGGTTCAGTCTAAAAAAAAAAAAAAAAAAAAAAAAAATTTAATAACAACCAAGTTATTCAACGTAGTCACATAATTTGTTTGTTTTTTTATTAAATATTTTTTCAGAAAACATTTCAATAGCAGTTTATTGCAATTTTTCAAATTTGAAGTTTTCAGATTTATTTTTACTAAAAAAAAAAATGAAATTATTTCAAAAATTAAAATATTAAAACTCTGATAACTTTTATCCGATTTTTATTTTATATAGCTCATCTTTAGGGACAATTCAATAACAAACGAAATGCATACCAGTTTCATGCACAAAATAAGGCTTTATGTGCAAAAAATAGAGAAATATATAAATAGTCCAAAAATTTTCATATGTTTTTCAATTTACAACAAAAAGATCAACTCGCGGTAATTTAGCGCACTCCTTTCAAACTCATATGAATACATGCTGGTTTTTATTGTAAACGTAACGTTTTTAACCCTGGATAACCAATCTTATTTCTAATACGTTATAACCAATGTTAGTCGATTCGACTAACACGCTCCAAAACTCGTTACAGAGGAGCAGTTTGAACATAAAATACATTGAAAGCTGTTAAAAATGGAAAAACCATGTATATTTTACTAGAAATCAAAAAACATTAATATTGGTCTCTGTTTTTTTTATTTTTTACATATTAACATGTGTTACGTTTGGAAATATTTAAAAAGTCCTAACTAAATATTTGAAATAATGGTTTTGGCTTTTAAGCGAGCCGCGCTCTGTATAAATGCCACAAGGCCGATTTGTGAATATAAAAAAGAAGGCAATGCTGCCGGTATGACTTTCATGTATGTAAATATTATTTATTTTAAATTTAATTTTCTTTTATAACAATTTGTACAATTTTTCTTATTCTAAGACACACCCATTTCCAGTCACATTTCCAACATATTTAATTAGACCAATCATTAATGTAACCAAATATGCAGAATTGCATTTTGTGTCGCAAAAATGCAATACTAAACAGTTGGTCACATGCAATGACCCACATGTGCAAATTGTAATATGATCGGCTCTTTGTTAATACTAGAAGTGGCTGCTTGCGCTTAGCCAACATTCGTGATTCATTAATAATCACTATTTCTTTTATTGTTTACGTTCATGCCGTTTTATTGTTTTAACTTGTGTTGCACTACTCAGCTTGATCATATTGCACTCACATGTGCTCAGTGCTTCAAGGTTTGTTTACGTTGATGACCTTGCTTGTGACTAGGTGGTCTGTTTGTTATTATTATTTGTTTGTTTTTATTTGCTTCTGGGTTACGAGCACAACACCCTTACCCTTTAAAAAAAATGATTTTGTTACCATAAATGACAAAATTATTTTTAGAATATTACATACATACATTTAAGTTTAGCATTATTTTTACATGTTCCTTGCTTTAATTAAGTTGTTATTATGTACTTCTTTTTCTTTATTATCTATTATTATTATACTGTTCGGCCCGTTTTGAGATATAATTTCAAAAGGACCTTTAAAAGGCTTATCCAATTTTGTCTTATTTCCTATTTTGAAATATACATAATCTCCTATCCTAAAATTTGCTTTATTTACATACTTTTGTTTTTCAGATATATTTTGCTGACTTTCTAATAAATTTGCTTTTGCATTAGTTTGCGCATATTATAACTTAAGTTTTAATTCGCTAATATAATTTTCAACATTGTAAAATTTTTCTTGATTGTTTATAATTTTACATGGTAGAGCGCATAACTTTCCATATACTAATTCAAATGGTGTGTAGTGTGTTTTACTATGTGGAGTTGTATTGTATGAATATGTGTAGTAAGGCAAAAATTCATCCCAATTATCCTTTCCGTCCAATGTCATTAGGAAATCGTTTAAAACTCTATGATTTCGTTCTATCGTACCTAAAGTTTCATGATGATACGGTGTAGAAGTTACCTTATCTATGTTCAACAATTTGCAAATGTTTACTAATAATTCATTTGTGAATTCCGTGCCTTTGTCTGTTTTTAGCTTTAAAAAACAACCATATTTTAATATGAATTTTTCTACTATTGTTTTTGCTACACTAACTGCATCTTTTGTAACTATTGGGAATGCTTCTACAAATTTTGTGAGTTCACATTGGATTGTAAGTATATATCTGTATGAATTGGATGGTCTAAGAGGACCTACTGTATCTATTGTTACAACATCAAATGATGTTGTCGGCGTATCTGTCACCATTAATTTTTCTTGTGTGTATTTAGTTATTTTTACTTGGTTACACACTTTGCAGTTGTTAATATATTCTCTAACCATTTTATTCATCCCTTTCCAAACGTATCTTTGTTTTAACTTTGCTATGCATCTTCTTATACCACAATGACCTGCTGTTTTTGAGTCATGATACTTTTTTATTAAATCTTTCATTTCGTCTACATTTTCTATTCTTTTTAGAGCAGTATATAATAATATGTCTAGACAATTCCTCTTTTTATCTTATTGAATCTCATCAAATATTTTTTTAAATCTGTGCACAGATATCTCTTCAAATATTCTTTCATCATCCGCTAGCGCTAGTTTATACAAATGTTCATGCTCTGTATAAGATAACAAATTTTCAAAATCAATTTTAACTCTGATAATGTCTTATGATTGTATCTAACATGCAACATATTTCTGAATTCATATATTTCACAATTTTGGCCTTTCTTAATTTCTTTCATATGTTCAAATTTTAACTTTTTTTTTCCTCAAGTATCAGATATCGATATACACTCTCATATATGAAGATGATCAGTCTCCAATGGCGACGTGTCCCGGGTATTTCTATTGCTGTATCACTTGTTTCCTTATTCTTCATTGCTCTTGTTAGCACATTTACATGTACCATTTCTTGGTACCATTTCTTTTAATATCTCAGAACTTAATTTTTATTCTAGATAACGCATCAGCGTTCGTATTCATGCTACCTTGTTGAAAATCATAAATCTATTCTTATTCTAGTTAACCTTGATGATGGATCCTTATGCGTGAATAAACTTACTAAAGGTCTATGATCTGTATACACTTTAATTCTTCTACCATACAAATATGGTCTGAAATGTTTTATTCCCCAATGTATGGCTAACAGCTCTTTCTCTATTACCGCTTTATTTAACTCATGCTTGTTAAGGGACTTACTTGCAAATGCTATTGGTTTATCACTACCTATTTCTCCTTGAGAAAGAATTGCTCCTAAAGCAAAGTTTGATGCATCTGTGGTTAGTATGAAAGGTTTTGAAAAATCCGGATAACTTCATATAGGTGGTGACATGAGTTTTCGTTTTAAATGTTCAAAAGATTGTTGGCAACTTTGCGACCAACTGAAAATTACATGCTTCTTTAACAATTGATTTAATGGTTGTGCTATATCAGCAAAATTCTGAATAAAACGCCTATAATAATTACAGAAAGCTACGAACCTACGTACTTCGTCCGCATCTTTTGGTGTCGGGTAGTTTTTATCACATCATATTTGCTTGGATCTGTAGTCACACCTTGATCAGTTATTAAGTGTCCAAGATACACAACTTCTGGTCTCATAAACTTGCATTTACTTGGATTTAACTTTAAATTATATCTGCGTAACCTTTTTAAAACTTCTTACAGATTCTTGTTATGTTGATTTGAACTAGATCCAAAGATTATTATATCATCGACATATAAAAATGCTGAATCTTGTAGACCACTTAGTGCAAGAGAAAGCATTCTTTGAAAACTATTTGTTGAAATTTTTAAACCAAATGGCAAACGTTTGAATTGGTAGTGACCTGATTCAGTTGAAAATGCTGTCAATGGTCTTGATTTTTGGTGTAACGGAATTTGATGAAATGAACTTGTCATATCTCAAGTGGAAAAGAACTTTGCTTTGCCTAATTTATCAAGAACATCTTCTATTCTAGTTAAAGGGAATTTGTCATCCACGACTTTCCTGTTTAATGCTCTATAGTCAACTACTAGTCTCCATTTCTTATTTTCCCCTGTACTTTTCTTCGGAACTATTAATAAGCGTGAGTTATATGGGCTAACTGAAGGTTCAACAATATATTCATCTAAAAGCTTATGTACTTGATTTTCTATTTCGTGTTTTATTCCTGTCGCTGGAATTATAGTATCTGCTACAAATACTCCCTTTCTAATTTCTTTACCAAAAACTACACTTTCTTCATCTACATCTATGTCTACAGCCATTACTATCTCTGCTCTCGTAGGGATTCTTATGTTTTTTATAGTTTTCATTTGCATATTCATTGGTATTACTAAATTCTCATCATCAGTTGTTATTTCTAGTGTATACGTCTCATAATCTATTTTACAATTATAATCTATTAGAAAATCTCTACCTAAAATTCCGTCTGTTCCTAAGTTTGTATTATCGTCTATAATATGAAATGTATGCAGTATATTATCATCTTCCCATAATAACTCTATTTGTGAAATTCCTAATGAAGTCGTCACCTCATTAGTTATCCCGCTTATATAACATATTTCACTACTATCAACATTATTTTTACTACCTTACTCTTTAATAGAGAAATTTCTGCTCCAGTATCTATTAGCAATGTAACTATACTATTTCCTATCTCAACTGTAACATAATTTGCTATTTCATTAGACTGACTTATATTAATAATATTTTGCTGTAAAATATAGTTTTTCTTATCATTTAAGAATTCCCCGGTCTTTGACCACCGGGGCATTCCAGTTTCCCTGGTTGCCTCTTCTGTTATCATTAAAATTTGTACTATTATTATTATTTCTATTAAATTTTGGTTGCCGGTGCTTAAAAACGCCACTGGCAGAAAAATAAAACAAAGCCGGCACTTAAGAGCGCCAGAGGCTTTTAATAAATAAAACAGCTAATTAAATTCAGCTTTGAATCTTCATACGAGACTGTTTATTTTGGGAAGCAGTTCCCTCTTTTATTGTATCCTTAAATCTATCAACATATTAGGATTATAGTTAGTCTAAGTAGAGGCATATAATAAATTAATTAGTGTAAGTAGTGTAGCAATCTTTTTAGTACTTAACTAACAATAGTTTTTAATTTGTATTAGTTGCTTTAAATTAGAATTGAGTGGTTTGTTGTAACGTTAATTTTTCAGTGTTGGTGAACGTTAAATTTAGTGTCGTTAATTAACTAGCGTAAGTAGTATAGCAATATTTTTGTAACATTAATTTTTAATTACAATTGTTGTTTATCATAAATGAGTAACTTTTAATAACGTTAATTTTTAGTGTTGGTGAACGTAAGTTTAATTTAAAATTATTTAAATTATTTTGTCTAAATTGTCCTCTGTTTGTATTATAATTGCCTGTACCTCTGTGAAATTTATTAAAATACATGATTCGATTATTTGTATTGGGTTCTATTTCTGAAGCTATCCTAATGGCTTCTGCTAGCTTCATAGGTCTTGCTGCCATTACAATAGATCTACATGGTTCAACTAAACCATTCTTGAATGTTGTCAAACCAATTTGATCATTTAACTTTACTATTATCTCTCGATTTGTTAAAGTATCTCTTATGTATTCTGTCATGTAAGTTCTATTCGGACTCTTTTTCAGTTTAGTCAATATTTGTGTTGCATAGTCTATTTCCATCAAAAATCTGTTATTTATTCAATCATGTTACATTTAAGACATATTACTCCAATATCTCTATTCTAAAACCCTCTTGCTCCAATAGTCACTCTACACACAGTACATTTGAAACAGTTATAATGAAAACTTTTAGCTTTATAACTTAGATACCTAACTTTTCCTATGTCCACTATTTTCTTATTACATTTATCACAATATTTATTAAATAATATCCCAAAGCATCCTTGGTAAAAACATCTAGTCGCAAATTCTACCATATTTCCTTTAAGTATTTGTTTTATATTTCACTGTGGGAAGGTCATGACAACTCGTCAGCATGGATTTGTTACTGGCAGATCCACTGTGTCTAATCTCCTCGATTTTACAACGTTTTGCTTAAATTCATTTTATTCAGGTAACCAGGTCGACTGTATTAACACTGATTTTAGTAAAGCATTTGATAAACTGCCACACAACTTAATTCTATTTAAACTAAAGTTAATGGGTTTTCCACAATTTTTTGTAAGCTGGATTCAATCGTATCTGACAGAGCGATCTTATCAAATACAATTTCATACGCCTCGAAATCGTATTTGATAAGATCGCTCTGTCAGATACGATTGAATCCAGCTTACAAAAAATTGTGGAAAACCCATTAACTTTAGTTTAAATAGAATTAAGTTGTGTGGCAGTTTATCAAATGCTTTACTAAAATCAGTGTTAATACAGTCGACCTGGTTACCTGAATAAAATGAATTTAAGCAAAACGTTGTAAAATCGAGGAGATTAGACACAGTGGATCTGCCAGTAACAAATCCATGCTGACGAGTTGTCAAGACCTTCCCACAGTGAATTTTCACACGATCATACACGAGCCGCTCAAAAAGTTTTGGAATTGACGAGAGTTTCGCGATAGGCCTGTAGTTGTTTATATCGTTCTTACAACCTTTTTTATAAATAGGACTTATAAAAGATTTTTTTTAAAAAAGTGGAAAAATACTTTCGCTAATTGATTTCAGGGTTGATATTTTCGGTACAATTGTACTTTTTTGGTACAATTTTACGTTGTTTGTACTTTCCTACAACCAAAGCGTTTTTGGTACATTTTATTTACTCAAAACATTTTTTACTAAATACAGAATTTAGAGCTCTTAGTGAGCAAACAGAACATAAAGATTTAAAAAAGTTATCTATTTCTAATTTTTGTCACTCTGTAAAAACTATATAAATTGAATTTAAGGAGTAAATTTTCTCCAATCATATAAAATTGCTCAAGGAATTATTTCAATTTCTCACTCTTCAGCAAAAGTTAACAAATATTTTTTATTCAAAACTTCAATAGAAAAATTCAATAGAAATGCAAAAAGAGACTGCATTTATTTTTTAATGAAAATAAATTTTTTAATATCTAGTTAAAAAAATGCCACAATATTGATATCAGAGAAAAATTTCAAAATATATCAAAGAAAAATTTCATAAAATTTAACTGAAAGTGAAGAATTGCTTGACTTTAAGATTTTCACATTAATTTTTTTTTCGTTGCCTTAATATAGAAAAGCCCCACCTTACATTTTTAAAAATCTATTTTTCGGCTGAATTGTATCAGATTGCGAGTGGATAGGTGGTTGACCTAGTGGCATTTGCAAAGAATTTGATTTAAAAAAATGTTAGTGGACTTTCTATATAAAGGTAACGAAAAAAATTCTCATGTTTGTTCATGTTTGTTCAAAATTCAATTTATTAATTTTTGTTTTTTAATTATAAAAAACCTCTAAACTTTATGCTTTTATTAATAGATTGTATTCATCTCTTTTTCTGAATATTAAAAGACCACTTGTGCCCCTTTTTGTGATTATAAAAAACTTCTTGATTAATTAAAAACTAATGAAAATCATTGTCCTTTTTGTTTATAAAGTTTATAAACTGAATTGTTAAAAACACACTCTATAATTTTAAATAAAACAAAAATTTATTTCATACTTTCTATTATCATTTAGTACAATTTTTTCTAAATTTTTATACCAAAATGAAAAAGTCATTTATCAACCCTGATTGATTTATTGAATAACATGGGCAGTGGTTGACTTAGAACGGAACCGCATCGTGTTAACACTGCGGCAGGAATTCCGTTAGGTCCAGCATTAAAATCCTCATCGATCAATCCAATATACTTTAAATATCCTCTGAAGTAAAGGATATAGAATCCAACGAAACCCTGGGTGTAGAGTTCATATATTCAAAGTACTCTCTTCATCAGGATTAAAAGAGTCTGAACAAAATGACCCTTTTAAGAGATTGGCAAATAGACCACAAATTACGACGGGATCGTCAGTACATCCGTCAGAGGTTTTAAATGATGAAGGGAATCCATCAGATTGTTTTTGGTGTTTATGAAACCCCAGAATTTCTTCGGATCAGACAATATTCTCAGCTTAATACTGTCTAAATAATTTTGATATAAGGTAGCTGAGCAATTATCAAAATCCAGAAACAAACGCTTGTAGATTTCTAGGTCATTCAAGTCTTGGCTACAGACATATTTTTTCCATGCCCTATTCCTGCTGTTGCGAAGAATCTTTAACTCCTTTGTGTACCAGGGGTAAGCAGGGAATAACAATAATGGAACTAACGAAGGAGTTCCTTACAGCTAATAAGACAGCTCCACCGATAGCAGCAATATTGTCAGCGTGTCTATCTCTTCTATAAACTTCAAAACTGTTATCAAACAATTCTAAGTCAGTAATGCTTCCACATATTTTCATAAGCTACTTATTTCATCAGATCGAGCTACAGTGGCTCACAGCTTATTTTATGAAGTGCATAATTTAAAATTTAGGGCTTTATAAAAACAAAACTAACAGGCATACAAAAGATAATATGGTGTCATTTAAAAGAGCAGAAAGTCTAGTTAAATAAAGGTTTTTCATTAATTGTGAATACATATATTTAGTTGTTTAAAAAATAAGAGAACAGAAAATACTGCTTAATTTCACCTCGCATCTTATTTTATGCAGTTACTTCTCTCTGTTATGGTACTCTAGTGCTGCGCTGTCTAACGGTTCTTTCGTTAGCAATGTCTTCTTTCTGTTTCTATAATTTTATTTTATTTTTTATTTAGTTTAATTATCATGTTCACATATAAGACAAAGTCTTTTAAATGCAGTAAGAAATCAAAGAATAACAACAAGTTATAACCAACAAATAAATAAAAACCTAAAATTTTAAATTACTTATTTTAAATTAAAAAAAAAAATTGTAAGCAACGACTAGATTTAACTTTAAATTTTAAATTTTAAATTTAAGTTATAATCAACAAACAAATGCATTTCACTCAAGAAATTAAATTTAGTTATAAGCTTAAATTTTAACAATAAATTATAATTGAATTGAATTTAGACTTATGTATAAATTACCTTTAAGGAACTTTATCAAATAATTAAGAAGATAACATTAATAAAATAGAAAATAGGAGAAAGAAGAAAGATAGTATCAAGAAAAGTGTTGGAATATTGCATGCTTAAAGTTGTGCTTATTTCGGATACTTTTGATTCTTGAAGGTAGCGAATTCCACATTCTGATATCGTTCACAAAAAAGAGTCTGTTAGAATTAAAAAAATTGTATACAGGAATTACAAGGTTCATATTTCTGGTCGATCTACAAAACTGTAACTTATTAAATAAGTAATTAGGAGTTTGTATATAAATCAAGTTATGCAAAAAAATACAGTTTCTAGCATCCAAATAATTGAAAATATTGCAACCAAGTACTCGATTGCTCAAATGACTTATACGGTCAAACTTTTTAAGACCATAAACGTATCTGACAGCATTATTAAACACAAGTTGTTACTTAAGCTTTGACCTCGAATCAAGCTTACTGTATACAACTTCTGAGTAGGAAATTATTGGCATTATGAGTTTAACCACTAGCTTTCGTCTAGTCTCAACAGGCACAAATGATGCAGTTCTCCTCAGGTTCCGTAGGATATAGTAAACTTTACAAACAACAGAGTTTATATGATCTTCACAGGAAAGTGAGGAGTTAATATAGTAACCGAGATTTTTAACTTTACCTATAAATTTCAAGTCGACTCCATTCAGAAAAATGGCTGGTATATCAGAAAAAGAGTATCTAGACTTAAAAATTGGCAGAACAAATGATTTAAGAGGGTTAAGATTAAGCTTATTAGCTTAAGCCCAATCTACTATTTTACTCATGTCTTCATTTACCTCAATACATAAATCATCAACAAGATCAATTGGTTTGGACAAGTACAGCTGAAGATCATCAGCATATGCATGCATGGTTACATGATGGCATTTGCTGAAAATGTCATTAAGAAACATTGCAAATAAAAGCGGACCAAGTACCGAGCCTTGAGGAACTCCACAGGAAAAATGTTAAAAGCAGACAGACTATTTCCCACCCTTACTCTTTGAGACCTTCCAACTAAGTAATTATATAACATACGGACCGCAGTAATAGAAAACCCAAAATTAAGTTCTAGTTTTTGACATAGTAATAAATGGTCAACAGAGTCAAATGCTTTTGAAAAGTCCAACATGCAAAGCAAGCTTATATGCCCCATATCATATGATAATCTTATGTCATCTAGGATCTTCACAATAGCTGTAGAGCAGCTGTGGCCAGGTCGAAAACCAGATTGAAGTGGTGACATAAGGTTACATTTTCTAATGTGTTAGGAGATTTGTACAGCCATGAGAGACTCACATACTTTTGATAAAGCTGGTAAAAGACTTACCGGACGAAAATCACACGGTTCACAGGCATTGGGTTTTTTAGCTATAGGAATGATTGTAGCAGCTTTCCACGCATCAGGGAAGCAAGAACTTGTGAAACAGTGATTCATTATGTGTGTCAAAGGGCTTATGATGAAAGGTAAAATTATTTTTATAAATTTAATAGCTATTCCATCTTCACCCACTGCATTTGATTTAATATTATTAACGCAACGGGCAACATCACACTCATTTACAGCAACAAACTGAAAATTACATGGCCTTTCTGTAGTAAAACCTATCGTATTATCGACAGAAGTGTTATAAGTAGATGTTGAGGTAGCGATAAAATAATCGTTAAGAATATTAGGATCAATTAGAAAATCATCGGATTTCACATTACATACTGCAGCCAGTCTTAAATTGTTCCAAAGATTTTTGGAAGGTTGTGCTAAACTTAGCTTCGACATGAAAAAAGTGCGTTTAGACAATTTAACAATGCAGTTAGCTTCATTTCTAGCTCTTTTGTGCTGTTCCCAATTAGATGTTGTCGGGTTTCTCTTCCAACGATTATAAGTTTTATTACGTTTTTTCAGGGCCAATTTAACATTATTTGTAAACCAGGGACAACTTCTGTTAGAGACACGACGTGTAGTCAATGGAACATACAACTCAAATAATTCACAAATTATATTATTTAAAAAATACAACTTCTCATTAACAGTACTAAGAAACCAACATTCGGACCAATTAATGATAGACAGGTCATTATACAACGAAACATAATCAATAGCTTTATAATTACGAAATGAAACAGTTTTAACAGTTAAAATCGGTGTCAAAGTTATATTCAAAGTACATAAAAGAAGATCATGGTCAGATATAAACGATAATTGGTCGAAAAGCAAAACAGTAGAAACATCTGTAACAATAAAAAGATCTAATAAACTTGGAGTAGCATTAATTGCATAGTGCGTAGGTAAACTGGTATTTACTATTTGGAGACCAACTTCAGTCAGACGATCAATAAAATTACCAACAAAACTATCCTTAAATAAAACATTTATATTTAAATCACCACACAAAACGAAGTGATCATAGTCAATTGCACAATTCAACAATATAGTGAACAATTGCTCCAAACAACAATTACGATTCGGATTATACACACACGACAACAAAACTTTTGTACAACTGTCATAGATTTCGACATTAAGAAACTCTAGCTCTGAACCATTGGACATTAACATTTAAGTTATTTTTACAATATATTGCAACACCCCGCCTTTTTTATCAATTCGATCATTTCGAAAAAGCTATAGTTCTGTATATTCATACAAAAGTCATTTATGTCTTTATGAAACCAAGTTTCAGAAACACAAATGACATCAACAGCGGAATTTTCAAAGCAGTGCCGAACATAGTCAAGTTTTACATCATTCAGAATTCGCGAATTAAAATGAACAATATTAAGCCCGGAATGTTGCTTGCAAAGAACGCCAATCATAGTTTTATGGATATCGCTAGTACCAGATATAGTAGACAACATAACATACTACAATAGTAACACAACAATAAGCATTAATATAGACATGGAGATGAATAGAACAAAAGAAAAAGAGAAAGTTTGGAAAAATTATAAAAAATAAGAGATGAAATGATAAGGTTTTAGACAATATAATATTATATATAAAAGCACCATAATTAAACTTAATCTGCATTAACAGCATCAGCAGCATCAGCGACACCAATAATATCTTGCAACATTCGAAACATTGTCGTCGAAGTGTCTAGTCGTGTTCTCTGTACGCTCGATCTGACTTTTTCCGAAATTAAACTTGTTTTCCAAATGTTCTTTGTTTCTGTCTTGCAATGCCGTGCGTGTGCAGATTGAAAGTTGAACGCGATCAGGAAAAGATTCTGTGCGTGAAATGCAATGAGTTCTTCCATTGTGCGTGCGTTAAAGTAACTCAAAACGATATTGATTGTATGGAACAATTAGATAAACAATACACTTGCGACGCGTGCAATTTAATCAGGCGCGCTTCGCTTAGACACTCTCCACCCTGCGCCGGCCCCAAGTTTGCAGCTAATATTTCGTGCGCAGAGGATGAACCAAAGAGATCGACAAAGGTCAGTCACCACGCTTCAACATCATTGGCGGCCGCAGCTAATGAAGCTCTTCAAGTGTCTCTGCAAAGAGAATTAAGCTTGAATCCTCAGCCGAATTCTAAACTACAAGATTCTGACTACCAGAAAATTGGCAGCTCGGAATGTAATGTCGAAATGGATGCTCTGGTCAATCAGTCACTGCCTAAAAATGACCACAAAAATGGTTCGAGTTGTTCTTTTTGCTCAAAGTGTGATGCTTGCTCCTTGGTTTTTGATAACTTTAGGAACGTTATCTCTAATTTGGTGAGTGAAATGCATGAGCTTAAATCAATAATTCTATCGAATTTTTGTAACTACAACAAGTCTTCTATTGTGTCTGGTGTCCCCCCTCCGTGGATGCCTCTTATGTAGCAGATTTAATAAGTACAGAAAATGAGAGTATTCCAACTCCAGCGGCGAAACCGAGCGCTGCTGTTGTAAATCTGCACCCTACACCAGCGGGTTCAGCCTCCTTGAATGCCAATAAGCTAATTTCTTCTACTAGTATTGCGTCTATTTCTTCTTTGCCTGCTGTAGTGATTCCTGATGAGATTTCGAATAAATCTATTGTTGTTGTGAACGAGATTGAAATGCGGCGCTCATTTGCTGATGTTGTTGCCTCGCCCACGCACGTCGAGAAACCTGTTTCTGCCGCGCAAGTTGTAGTTTGCGAAAATGCAAGTCTTGCGAAAGTGCGTAATAACAAACGCAAAAAGCGCTCTCTCGCTCATCCAACTTCTAATGTTGATGGCACTTCTGATGATGTTGCTGAGAATTTGAGAAAGAAAGAAAAACAAAATTATAAACTTAGCAACAACAAACGCGTCGGTACTGCTCCCGTTTGTGAAGCTCTCCAAGTAGTGCACGACTTTAAGTACATACACTTATCAAGATTTCATGTGCAAACGGATCCAGTGGCGGTTTGCAGTTATCTTGCCAAAGCATTGAATGTTGCACCCGAAGTTTTTACATGCACTAGACTAACGAAGAAAGATGCCGACTTAGATAGTCTTAAATTTGTAAACTTTAAATTAGGTGTGCCAGCGCAGCTCTTTCACAAGGCATTGAATAACTCTGTTTAGCCACTTTCTGTCAAAATTACAAATTTTATAACGAAGCCAAAAAACTTCGACAAGGGCCTTGGGACCATTCCTCCACCGACTCAAGCGAGGACTCCATAATTATTGATTCTGCAAATATGATGACAACTGCCTGCAGTTATATCGACGACGAAGTGACGCCTGCTGTTGACACCACCACTGCTTCTTACATTGGTTCCACTACAACATCGAACTCTTTAGCTCGGCCTCAACTACGTAGACTGAGTCTCTATTATCACAACGTAAGTGGTTTGCGCACAAAGACCAATTAATTGTTTTCTTCAGCATCTTCACACGATTTTGACGTCATCGCTCTCACTGAGACGTGGTTGACATCTCATTTTTTGTCAACGGAACTATTTGACTCTTATTATGATGTTCACCGCAGAGATCGAGTGTTACGTTCTGGTGTTACCAGGGGCGGTGGCGTTCTAATTGCAGTTGCCTCAGCATTTAAAAGCAGAGAAATTCTTCTGCCGAAAAACTTTGATAACATCGAACAAATCTGTGTTGCTGTATCGCTCAACGCGGATTGCCTGCAGAATATCACAGAAATTGTTTTTATTTTAAGCTATATACCGCCAACTAGTGATATTAACTTGTATAACGATCACTTATTTAATATTAATGTTATTGTAAATTCGCTTCTTCCTTATCAAACGCCATGTATTTTAGGGGATTTCAATTTGGGAAATATCGAATGGAAATCGTGCGATAACAATCAAATTTTAATTCCTTTTAATTTAAAAACCGAGATTGAGCTGAGTCTCTGCGATTCAATTTATGCACTTGGTCTCTTCCAAATTAATTTCCTAAAAAATAATATTAATCGAATCTTAGACTTGCTTTTTATTAATAATGATACCAAATACGAATTTTTTAAATGTGACATTCCTTTAACTTCCGAATCTGTTCATCACAAAGCAGTTATGCTAACTTTTTATACTTATGAATTTACGAACAACTCAGTAGAAAATGTCAGTACTGCGTATAATTTTCATAAAGTAAATATTAACTCATTAAATAATTATTTTAATTCCATTGACTGGTGCACTGTAATCGGTTCATTAAACTTAAGAAATATGTATAAAGTATTTAAGAATATTCTGCATGAAGCTTTTGATTTGTATGTTCCATTGAAATCTTATAAAAAAACTTATAAATTACCTTGGTACAATCACAGATTGTCTCAACTCAAGAACTTGAGAAACAAGGCTCACAAAAGATTTAAAAATACTAATGCTGATGTTGATAGACTTACATTTATGCAACGTAGGCGTGAGTTCGACTTTTTAGCAAACTTTCTATATAAAAAATATATCAGTTTAATGGAAAAAAATATAAAATACAACCCTAAGTCCTTTTGGATCTTTTTAAACGAAAAACGAAAAAGCTCTGGATTTCCTAAATCTATGGAATTCAAAGGTGCTATCGCGAATAATAACCAAGAAATTTGTGAATTATTTGCAAAATTTTTTGGATCAGTTTTCGATAACAGCAACGAGATTTCTGGCTCTAATAATTGCTCTCATATTACCGAAATTTTAAATATTGGTAATATGGAGATTACTGAAAATGAAGTTTTTAAAGCTCTTAATTGCTTAGATAGCACTAAGGGCTGTGGATACGATTTATTGCCACCTTTAATTCTGAAATCGTGTGCAAGCTCTCTTTGCGCTGCTTTAACATTAATTTTCAATAAGTCTCTTTCCAGCGGAATCTTTTTAGATGAGTGGAAATTAGCCTTTATATCCCCAATTTTTAAATCTGGCCAAAAGTTTCTTATTGAAAACTACAGGCCTATAGTTAATCTTTCAGCCATTCCAAAACTGCTAGATAAGCTAATTGCCAATAAACTTTTCTCGGAAGTAAAAAACTAGATCACACCGGAGCAACATGGTTTTTTTGCTGGTAAGTAGAGTAGCTATGGGGATTCTGGCTCAAAAACGCGTGTATTTTCTTATGGGCCTCAAAATTAACAGAATTGTGCCCGACTGCGCAGTCGGCGTAGTATGATCGGTCAAGTTGGCCGATAGTAGGGTGGCTGAAGCGTGTTGTTGTTGTTGCAAATTGGAGATAAGCATACAAGATGTACGGATGGAGGGATAGCTAGGGGGTATGATCGGTCAAGCTAGCTGAAGTAGAACCGTGCTGCTGCTATAAATTGTAGATAAGCACACAATATGGACGGACGGATGGATTGATAGCCAGATGGGCTATGCCATATGTTCTAGAAGCTTCTAAAACCTTCTAAAACATTCTAGAAGTAACTGAAATTGGAGATAAGCATGCAAGATGGACGGACAGACGGATTGATAGCTAGATGGGCTATGACATATGTTCTAGAAGCTTCTAGAACCTTCTAGAACATTCTAGAACATTCTAGAAGTAATTGAAATTGGAGATAAGCACACAATATGGACGGACGGACGGATTGATAGTCAGATGGGCTATGACATATGTTTTAGAAGCTTCTAGAACATTCTAGAACATTCTAGAAGTAATTGAAATTGGAGATAAGCATGCAAGATGGACGGACGGACGTATTGATAGCCAGATGGGCTATGACATATGTTCTAGAAGCTTCTAGAATGTTCTAGAATGTTCTAGAAGTAATTGAAATTGGAGATAAGCAAGCATAGAAGACGAATGGGCAGACAGTCAGTCAGATAGTCAGATGGATGGACGGACGGACGGATAGCTAGCTACATGGAGGTATGATTGATCAAACTAGCTGAAGTGGGAGATAAGCAAGCATAGAAGACGAATGGGCAGACAGTCAGACAGATAGTCAGATGGATGGATGGACGGACGAATAGCTAGCTAGATGGAGGTATGATCGGTCAAGCTAGCTGAAGTAGAACGGTTGAAGCGTGCTGCTGCTATAAATTGTAGATAAGCACACAATATGGACGGACGGACGGATTGATAGCTAGATGGGCTATGACATATGTTCTAGAAGCTTCTAGAACCTTCTAGAACATTCTAGAACATTCTAGAAGTAATTGAAATTGGAGATAAGCACACAATATGGACAGACGGACGGATTGATAGCCAGATGGGCTATGACATATGTTTTAGAAGCTTCTAGAATGTTCTAGAAGCAATTGAAATTGGAGATACGCATGCAAGTTAGACGGACGGAGGGATAGCTAGGGGGGTATGATTGGTCAAACTAGATGAAGTGGGAGATAAGCAAGCATAGAATATGAATGGACGGATTGATAGCCAGATGGGCTAAGACATATATTTTAGAAGCTTCTAGAATGTTCTAGAATGTTCTAGAAGCTTCTAGAATGTTCTAGAAGTAATTGAAATTGGAGATAAGCACGCAAGATGGACGGACGGACGGATTAATAGCCATATGGGCTATGACATATGTTTTAGAAGCTTCTAGAATGTTCTAGAAGTAATTGAAATTGGAGATAAGCACGCAAGATGGACGGATGGACGGATTGATAGCCAGATGGGCTATGACATATGTTTTAGAAGCTTCTAGAATGTTCTATAAGCAATTGAAATTGGAGATACGAATGCAAGTTAGACGGACGGAGGGATAGCTAGGGGGGTATGATTGATCAAACTAGCTGAAGTGGGAGATAAGCAAGCATAGAAGACGAATGGGCAGACAGTCAGACAGATAGTCAGATGGATGGATGGACGGACGAATAGCTAGCTAGATGGAGGTATGATTGATCAAGCTGACTGAAGTATGATGAGTGATGTTGTTGTTGTTGTTGGTATAAATCAAATTTTAAGTTTAAGGTGATAAGCCCAAGCTTCATAGCATGCAGAATGTTTATAGATTTAAGTCGCTACATAAACTTCGGTGTTGTTGTTGTTGTTGGTATAAATCAACATTTCAAGTTTAAGATGATAAGCCCAGACCCAAAACCGCAAGCTGAAGATAAGGAAACAGCACAGAAGTAAAGAGTGTAGTTGTTATGCATTTTAATAAATTTAATATGAGTTGGTTGACTTATATAAAAACAAAGCATGAAAGCAGCAAATTAAATTAAGCTAGCGATTAAAAGCGATATCATAGCCATGACCATATGCAACTATGCTGATATAAATAAAACAAAACGAGTTGATTTATATATGAATCATTATTGTTCTTTTATTGATTTGTTATATTTAAAGTTTGATAATTACATGTATAAAAGCAATAATTACATGCATAAAAAGTAATTGATTTAACCATTCAGCTTCGAGTATAATTTTGCTCTATTTTCTTCTTCTGTTTCTGCATCTTTTTACTCCTTTACCAATCTTATTTTTAGCGTCTTTTTGCTCCTTTGCCCATTTTGCCAACTTTTGGTCATCCTTCTTCTTCTTACACTTCTCCTCTAAGTGCGAGTTGCTACCGCAGTAGTAGCAATAAATTAATTTACGATACCCTCTCAATCTATTCATATTATTTTTCTGATGGCTTTATTCAAAATACCTTCAGCAATAAAGATCAGATGATGACTGGTTACCTTTTCATAATTCGCGCACATTTAAATAATTCTTCTGATTTCGCTGGTTAGAGGTGAGTATTCAATTAAACGATCATAGATTACTAGACAATAGGCCGATGTTTTATCTGGAATCGGTTTGTTTGCTTCGGTATCAAATTCGATTCGTATATCAATAGGTAGGCACCACAAATTTAATGTTAAAGACGATAACCTCAAGCTTCATAGTAAGCGTATTAAACGGATCCAAAACCAAATGTTTAAGATAAGGGAGCAGTATGGCTGTTAAGCGTTTTTATAAATTTAATATGAGTCGGTTGAGTAATGTAAAAATAGCGTACGAAAGCGGCAAAGAAGATAAGGATTTAAGAAAAATTTATTATTTGAACCCATAAATATATATAAATAATTGAATCGAGAGTTTTTAGCTCATTCAATATTTGATCAGCATCATAAAGTATTTAAACATATTTCGTGAAGATTTATTTATTTGTATTTCTTATATTTTAAAATGAGTGCACGCGTCAACGAAATTTTAAAAATTGCAAAAGCATTGTGCGAAAATGCGCATAAAAATCGGGAGCTGGTTATGCCGAGTATAAAAGAGTGCTCATCGCTCCTTATTACCCTTCGGAGTATTTTACGGAAGGCAACAACTGTTGGAACAAAGCAGAGTGCTACATGCGGAATAGGACTTATTCAAGGCTATCGCACGCAGTTGAAGAAGCTCAACGCTTGTACTGGTGCAGGTCTTTCCTGAACGGGCAACAGATCGGATTGGGCTTCCATTCGAATTCGGTGGGAAAAAATCGAGTCAACATTTGGTGGACGGTAAGCTAAATTTTTAAATAATTTTATTACCATATTACATATTTCGATTTAATATAATATATTAATTTAACTCATATTTTAATTTTCAGAGTACGTACCGGCGTCATAATTAATTTAACGCATAAAGATCCCCAGAATTTCTTGGCAGATTGTCTAGATCTCTTCCAGCGCACCGTTAAAAAATCCTTAGTGAAATTTACGTCTCTTAAGGTAAATACAATATTTTGTGGCGAATTTCGAGTTACTAGAGCTAATGAAGAAATTAGTGAGTTGAAATTCATGAACACGAAAAATGTTGCAATTTACCGGGAAACGGATATTAGAGCTTCGTTTTTTGAACATGTTCAAAATGCAATTTTGAAAAAGCTGGAAGAGTTCCAAGAACGGGATAGTGGATGGGCGTTGGCTGCAGTTGTTTACTTGGCAGTGAACATCAACAAATACATGCCACAGCTAGGATCGTCATATATCCCGCTACCACCACAGATTAATAACAAGAAAGCATGCGTTAATGTGAAAAATGATGACAACGCATGTTTTGCCTGGGCAATCATATCTGCTCTGCATCCAGCGAATATAAATTCGGATCGCATGTCAATGTATCCGAATTATCGTGATTTACTTAATTTGTTAAATATAGTATTTCCAATGACGATGAGACAGATCCCGAGATTTGAGATGCAAAACAACATCTCAATTAATGTATACATTCTGCATACAAACAGAAACAAATTTACAGTGCTACCGTCATATTTGACAAAAAATAAAATGGTATGTCATATAAATCTCCTGATGGTGCAGAGCAGAAATCAGAATGAAGCTGATGATGGTGATGATAACAACAATATCGCTGATAATGGAGATGGTAGCAGCAATGATGATGTGCCAGTCACATACCATTATGTGTGGATAAAATGCCTTTCACGGCTTTTATCCATGCAAGTATCAGCACATCGTGAAGCCAAATATTTTTGTGATAGATGTTTGCACTACTTCCACTCAGCACTCAAGTTGGAGCAGCACACCGAGGACTGCAGCAGACTAAAGAACTGTAAAATAAGGATGCCGACAGAAGCTGAGAAGGAGGTTTGCTTTAAAAATTTTAAAAATAAGATTATGACCCCATTTGTGGTGTATGCCGATTTGGAGTGCATTTTGGCAAAGTCCATTGTTGGAAATGCATACCAGAAGCATATACCATATAGTGTGGGTTTTTATGTTAAGTGTGCGTATGACCCCACGTTATCGTTTTATAAAAGAGATCGTGGGGCAGATTGTATTGCGTGGTTCGTTTCGGAACTTAATAATTTTGCCGAAGATGTTGAAACTGTCTTTCTTTGCCCTCTACCCATGGATGACATGACTGTTGAGCAAGTTCAAAGTTTCACGATCGCCAACACATGTCACTATGTGAGAAAGCCTTCACCGGTGATAATGTCAAGGTACGTGATCATTGTCATCTTACCGGTGTTTATCGAGGCCCAGCGCATAAGGGGTGCAACATAAACTTCAAAGACTCGCACACAATACCCATAATTTTTCATAATCTCACCGGTTATGACTCGCATTTCATTTTTAAAAATTTAGCTACAGATTTAAAGGGACGTATTAACCTTCTACCAATAAACAGAGAACGTTACATTTCATTTACAAAACGACTGGACGAATATGTAATAAATTATCGGTTTATTGACTCATTCAGATTCATGGCGAGTAGCTTAGATACTTTAGCCTCACATCTACCAAATTTCAATATTCTAAAATCGGAGTTTAACAATTTAAATGATGAACAATTAAATTTCCTGACACGTAAGGGTGTCTTTCCGTATGACTACTGCGATGATGTAGTTAAATTTTCAGAAACATCATTACCCGATATTACACATTTCTACAATCAACTTAATGATACAAACATCAGCGCAGAGGATTATGCTCATGCACAAAAAGTCTGGGCTGAATTAAGTATTAATAATTTGGGGGAATATTCAGATATTTATTTGAAAACAGACATTTTACTATTATCAGATGTTTTCGAACAATTTCGCACAAGTTGTCATAAAACTTATGGCCTAGATCCCGCACATTATTTCACTCTACCTGGTTATACATGGGATGCAATGCTTAAGCATACTGATATAACCCTTGAGCTATTGACAGATATTGATATGCTCATGTTTGTAGAGCGAGGTATTCGTGGGGGTCTTAGCCAGTGTACTAAGCGTTATTCGAAAGCCAACAATAAGTATATGACTGATTTCGATGAGGCTCAACCATCCAAATTCTTAATGTATTATGACATTAATAATCAGTATGGTTGGGCCATGTCTCAATTTCTCCCCCACAGTGAGTTTCATTGGCTGTCAGATTTTCAAAATTTTAATGTTGAAGCCATAGCTGACGATTCAGATGTAGGATATATTCTCGAGGTAGATTTAGAGTATCCAATTAATCTCCACGATTACCATAAAGATCTCCCCTTTTGCCCTGATCATATTACACCTCCAGGATCAAAGCAGAAAAAACTGTTGGCAACTTTGGGTGGTAGCGTGAGATATATTATCCACTACAGAAATCTAAAGCAGGCTTTGAAATATGGATTAAGGCTATCTAAAATTCACAAAATTTTGAAATTTAGACAATCTGCATGGTTGAAGTCATATATCAATCTAAACACGAGTCTTCGAACAGCAGCTATAAATGAGTTTGAGAAGAATCTTTTCAAACTCATGAATAATGCTGTGTTTGGGAAAACTATGGAAAACATACGTAAACATAGTGTTGTTAAATTGGTGACGAGTTGGTAAGGTCGATATGGTGCCGAAGCCCTTATTTCTAAGCCTGAGTTTAAGGCCTCGACAATATTTTGCGAAAATTTGGTGGCAATTGAACTCAATAAAACTGAGATATACTTCAATAAGCCCATTTATGTTGGTATGTGCATCCTTGATTTAGCTAAAACAACCATTTATGATTTTCATTATGGTTATATGGCTCCACAATTTGGTTCCGATTGTAGCATTTGCTATACTGATACCGATTCACTAATTTATGAGGTGACTTGTAAAGACTTGTATGAGGTCATCAAACGCGATTGCTTTATACTCTTTGACACAAGTGACTATCCTATTGATAACGTGTGGGATATTCCTCAAGTCAATAAAAAAGTTTTGGGTCTCATGAAAGATGAGAATAATGGCAGTATCATGACTGAATTTGTGGGGCTCCGTGCAAAAATGTATGCGATACGTGTAGAGGGTGAAGATTCAACAAAAAAAATCGAAAGGTGTAAAAAGAAACATAGTCAAGACTAAAATAACGTTTAGTGACTATGTTGATTGCCTTGAAAATAACGTTGAAAAGACAGTTCAGCAAAATTTGATTCAGTCGCGGAAACATCCAGTAAGCTCAATCATACAAACAAAAATTGCATTAAGCCCTCATGATAATAAGCGATTTTTGATAGCAAATAGTAATGAGACATTACCGTTGGGTCATTTCAGTATTATGGAGTAGAATAATATTACTTAAGAATAAATGTTTATTTTTAAGATTTTAAATTGCTAAAAATATATGATTAAGAAGAACAAAAATCGATTATTATCATGAGGGCTTAATGCAATTTTTGGTAGCAAATAGTAATGAGACATTACCGTGGGGTCATTTCAGTATTATGGAGTAGAATAATATTACTTAAGAATAAATGTTTATTTTTAAGATTTTAAATTGTAAAAGATATATGGTTAAGAAGAACAAAAATAAAATTTTTATAACTTTGTACAAAATATATTTATTTTAAACTTTACTCTGCTGTTGGAATTTTATAATAATCTCTAGTATGGTTAAGTATCTGATATTGATGATGATGATGGGTAAGTATCTGATGTTGATGATGATGATGGGTTATGAAGACTTAAAATGAAAAAAAATGGATTTTAAGTATTTTATTTGTTCTTTATTCATTGCATAAGTTTTAATTAGAACTGCATAAGCTTATACAAATTTACTATTTGCACTTGAATATTAAACAAGATTCAGATCTGTCATCAAGTTCTATATTTGTGTTTGATGAAAGGACATTTTTTCTGGCTGGTCCACTTTTATTCCGCTTTGTCCATTAAATTTTTCTTGCTTCTTTTTTGTTTTTGTTTTTTGCCTAATTTTCATCATGAAAATATATAGTCAAAAGGATATTTCCTTATCTAATTTATTTTACGAGTCATAGCGTATTAGACGAGAGAGTACGTTGGCCGAAGAACAGGTATAAATGTTTTTCTCGAAACACCTTTTTCCGTGGTCTACACGATTCCGCTTCAACGACTTGACCGGCCGCTAGGTCAGAGGTGGCAACACTGGCAGCGTGTTGTTGTTGTTATAAATGGGAGATAAGTATGCAAGTTAGACGGATGGTCAGACGGATGGTCAGATGGATGGACGGACGGAGGGATAGCCAGAAGGGGGTATGATTGTTCAAGCTGGCTGAAGTATGACGGTTGGTGTTGTTGTTGTTGTTATAAATAAAAAACTTTTAGTTTAAGATGATAAGCCCAAGCTTCATAGCAAGCAGAATGTTTATAGATTTAAGTCGCTACATAAACTTCGGTGTTGTTATTGTTGTTACAAATCACCATTTCAAGTTTAAGGTGATAAGCTCAGACCCAAAACTGCAAGCTGAAGATAAGGAAACAGTACAGAAGTAAAATATTTTTTTATTTTTTTCCCATGCTTGTTTAATATGTTTATGAATTTAAGTCGTTACAAATTGCATGTTAAAGGTGATAACCCCAGACCCCCACAACATAAATCATGTAAAGCTATTTCTTGAAGATTATATATTATACTGATTATATACTGATAAACTTGCATCAGATCTGATGCTGTTCTGTTATTGTTCTGATACTGATCTGATGCTGTTCTGATACTAATCTGCTGTCCATCTGTCTGCCTGTCCGTACTACTGATATGTTTAGTTTAGAAGCTTCTAGAATGTTCTAGAAGCAATTGATACAATTATTGGACTTTACAAAAAAGCTGTAGTTTTCTTTCCAACACTTTGAACATAACTGTTCATAAATAACTGTTTAGCAGTTAGCTGTTTAGCGGTTGGCTGTTTAACAGTTAGCTGTTTAATGTCATCCGTTAAGCAGCATTTGTTGTACTGATTTTAAAATATCTATACTGTTTACTTTTATAGACTAATAAAAACATTGAATCCCTTCCTATAGCGTCCATTATTTATGGGATCATCCTTGTTTATAACTAGAAAGCTATAGTTTTCTTTCCAACACTTTGAACATAAGTCACGAAATGTCTTAAAAGACATATCAGAACCAACATGACCGTTATAAATATGTTTAATATTCATCTCATCCTGTTTAAATATTATAATCATATTAGCATTATCGCGAATTAGGTGTTTTGGTATACATGTATAAGTTTGACATAAGTACGAATTTAACTTTGAATCAATATTCTTTACGTTAATTGACTTATGTTGTTTTAAGAATCGCATATTGTAAACTACTAATTGTTTTCGTATATAATCGGGTCCTTTTATTAATTTTAATTCACTTTCCATTCAGCCTTTACTTGGAAAGAATAAATACTAATGACAATTATTTATAAAAAGCCAATCAGTCTTAATCCATATCAACTCGTTTTGTTTTATTTATATCAGCATAGTTGAGTATGGTCATGGTTATGATATCGCTTTCAATCGTTAGCTTAATTTTTTTTGCTGCTTTCATACTTTGCTTTTAGATTAGTCAACCAACTCATATTAAATTTATTAAATGCTTAACAACTACACTCAATATAATCTTCAAGAAATAGCTTTACATGATTTATGTTGTGGGGGTCTGGGCTTATCACCTTTAACATGCAATTTGGAACGACTTAAATTCATAAACATATTAAACAAGCATGGGAAAAAAATAAAAAAATATTTTACTTCTGTACTGTTTCCTTATCTTCAGCTTGCGGTTTTGGGTCTGAGCTTATCACCTTAAACTTGAAATGGTGATTTATAACAACAACAACAACACCGAAGTTTATGTAGCGACTTAAATCTATAAACATTCTGCTTGCTATGAAGCTTGGGCTTATCATCTTAAACTAAAAATTTTTTATTTATAACAACAACAACAACACCAACCGTCATACTTCAGCCAGCTTGAACAATCATACCCCCTTCTGGCTATCCCTCCGTCCGTCCATCCATCTGACCATCCGTCTAACTTGCATGCTTATCTCCCATTTATAACAACAACAACACGCTGCCAGTGTTGCCACCTCTGACCTAGCGGCCGGTCAAGTCGTTGAAGCGGAATTGTGTAGACCACGGAAAAAGGTGTTTCGAGAAAAACATTTATACCTGTTCTTCGGCCAACGTACTCTCTCGTCTAATACGCTATGACTCGTAAAATAAATTAGATAAGGAAATATCCTTTTGACTATATATTTTCATGATGAAAATTAGGCAAAAAACAAAAACAAAAAAGAAGCAAGAAAAATTTAATGGACAAAGCGGAATAAAAGTGGACCAGCCAGAAAAAATGTCCTTTCATCAAACACAAATATAGAACTTGATGACAGATCTGAATCTTGTTTAATATTCAAGTGCAAATAGTAAATTTGTATAAGCTTATGCAGTTCTAATTAAAACTTATGCAATGAATAAAGAACAAATAAAATACTTAAAATCCATTTTTTTTCATTTTAAGTCTTCATAACCCATCATCATCATCAACATCAGATACTTACCCATCATCATCATCAATATCAGATACTTACCCATACTAGAGATTATTATAAAATTCCAACAGCAGAGTAAAGTTTAAAATAAATATATTTTGTACAAAGTTATAAAAATTTTATTTTTGTTCTTCTTAATCATATATCTTTTACAATTTAAAATCTTAAAAATAAACATTTATTCTTAAGTAATATTATTCTACTCCATAATACTGAAATGACCCCACGGTAATGTCTCATTACTATTTGCTACCAAAAATTGCATTAAGCCCTCATGATAATAATCGATTTTTGTTCTTCTTAATCATATATCTTTAACAATTTAAAATCTTAAAAATAAACATTTATTCTTAAGTAATATTATTCTACTCCATAATACTGAAATGACCCAACGGTAATGTCTCATTACTATTTGCTATCAAAAATCGCTTATTATCATGAGGGCTTAATGCAATTTTTGTTTGTATGATTGAGCTTACTTCATGTTTCCGCGACTGAATCAAATTTTGCTGAACTGTCTTTTCAACGTTATTTTGAAGGTAATCAACATAGTCACTAAACGTTATTTTAGTCTTGACTATGTTTCTTTTTACACCTTTCGATTTTTTTGTTGAATCTTCACCCTCTACACGTATCGCATACATTTTTGCACGGAGCCCCACAAATTCAGTCATGATACTGCCATTATTCTCTTCTTTCATGAGACCCAAAACTTTTTTATTGACTTGAGGAATATCCCACACGTTATCAATAGGATAGTCGCTTGTGTCAAAGTGTATAAAGCAATCGCGTTTGATGACCTCATACAAGTCTTTACAAGTCACCTCATAAATTAGTGAATCGGTATCAGTATAGCAAATGCTACAATCGTAACCAAATTATGGAGCCATATAACCATAATGAAAATCATAAATGGTTGTTTTAGCTAAATCAAGGATGCACATACCAACATAAATGGGCTTATTTAAGTATATCTCAGTTTTATTGAGTTCAATTGCCGCCAAATTTTCGCAAAATATTGTTGAGGCCTTAAACTCAGGCTTAGAAATAAGGCCTTCGGCACCATATCGACCTAACCAACTCGTCACCAATTTAACAACACTATGTTTACGTATGTTTTCCATAGTTTTCCCAAACACAGCATTATTCATGAGTTTGAAAAGATTCTTCTCAAACTCATTTATAGCTGCTGTTCGAAGACTCGTGTTTAGATCGATATATGACTTCAACCATGCAGATTGTCTAAATTTCAAAATTTTGTGAATTTTAGATAGCCTTAATCCATATTTCAAAGCCTGCTTTAGATTTCTGTAGTGGATAATATATCTCACGCTACCACCCAAAGTTGCCAACAGTTTTTTCTGCTTTGATCCTGGAGGTGTAATATGATCAGGGCAAAAGGGGAGATCTTTATGGTAATCGTGGAGATTAATTGGATACTCTAAATCTACCTCGAGAATATATCCTACATCTGAATCGTCAGCTATGGCTTCAACATTAAAATTTTGAAAATCTGACAGCCAATGAAACTCACTGTGGGGGAGAAATTGAGACATGGCCCAACCATACTGATTATTAATGTCATAATACATTAAGAATTTGGATGGTTGAGCCTCATCGAAATCAGTCATATACTTATTGTTGGCTTTCGAATAACGCTTAGTACACTGGCTAAGACCCCCACGAATACCTCGCTCTACAAACATGAGCATATCAATATCTGTCAATAGCTCAAGGGTTATATCAGTATGCTTAAGCATTGCATCCCATGTATAACCAGGTAGAGTGAAATAATGTGCGGGATCTAGGCCATAAGTTTTATGACAACTTGTGCGAAATTGTTCGAAAACATCTGATAATAGTAAAATGTCTGTTTTCAAATAAATATCTGAATATTCCCCCAAATTATTAATACTTAATTCAGCCCAGACTTTTTGTGCATGAGCATAATCCTCTGCGCTGATGTTTGTATCATTAAGTTGATTGTAGAAATGTGTAATATCGGGTAATGATGTTTCTGAAAATTTAACTACATCATCGCAGTAGTCATACGGAAAGACACCCTTACGTGTCAGCAAATTTAATTGTTCATCATTTAAATTGTTAAACTCCGATTTTAGAATATTGATATTTGGTAGATGTGAGGCTAAAGTATCTAAGCTACTCGCCATGAATCTGAATGAGTCAATAAACCGATATTTTATTACATATTCGTCCAGTCGTTTTGTAAATGAAATGTAACGTTCTCTGTTTATTGGTAGAAGGTCAATACGTCCCTTTAAATCTGTAGCTAAATTTTTAAAAATGAAATGCGAGTCATAACCGGTGAGATTATGAAAAATTATGGGTATTGTGTGCGAGTCTTTGAAGTTTATGTTGCACCCCTTATGCGCTGGGCCTCGATAAACACCGGTAAGATGACAATGATCACGTACCTTGACATTATCACCGGTGAAGGCTTTCTCACATATGTGACATGTGGTGGAGATCGTGAAACTTTGAACTTGCTCAACAGTCATGTCATCCATGGGTAGAGGGCAAAGAAAGACAGTTTCAACATCTTCGGCAAAATTATTAAAATCCGAAACGAACTACGCAATACAATCTGCCCCACGATAGCTTTTATAAAACGATAACGTGGGGTCATACGCACACTTAACATAAAAACCCACACTATATGGTATATGCTTCTGGTATGCATTTCCAACAATGGACTTTGCCAAAATGCACTCCAAATCGGCATATACCACAAATGGGGTCATAATCTAATTTTTAAAATTTTTAAAGCAAACCTCCTTCTCAGCTTCTGTCGGCATCCTTATTTTACAGTTGTTTAGTCTGCTGCAGTCCTCGGTGTGCTGCTCCAACTTGAGTGCTGAGTGGAAGTAGTGCAAACATCTATCACAAAAATATTTGGCTTCACGATGTGCTGATACTTGCATGGATAAAAGCCGTGAAAGGCTTTTTATCCACACATAATGGTCTGTGACTGGCACATCATCATTGCTGCTACCATCTCCATTATCAGCGATATTGTTGTTATCATCACCATCATCAGCTTCATTCTGATTTCTGCTCTGCACCATCAGGAGATTTATATGACACACCATTTTATTTTTTGTCAAATATGACGGTAGCACTGTAAATTTGTTTCTGTTTGTATGCAGAATGTATACATTAATTGAGATGTTGTTTTGCATCTCAAATCTCGGGATCTGTCTCATCGTCATTGGAAATACTATATTTAACAAATTTAGTAAATCACGATAATTCGGATACATTGACATGCGATCCGCCCAGGCAAAACATGCGTTGTCATCATTTTTCACATTAACGCATGCTTTCTTGTTATAAATCTGTGGTGGTAGCGGAATATATGACGATCCTAGCTGTGGCGTGTATTTGTTGATGTTCACTGCCAAGTTAACAACTGCAGCCAACGCCCATCCACTATCCCGTTCTTGGAACTCTTCCAGCTTTTTCAAAATTGCATTTTGAACATGTTCAAAAAATCAAGCTCTAATATCCGTTTCCCGGTAAATTGCAACATTTTTCGTGTTCATGAATCTCAACTCACTAATTTCTTCATTAGCTCTAGTAACTCGAAATTCGCCACAAAATATTGTATTTACCTTAAGAGACGTAAATTTCACTAAGGATTTTTTAACGGTGCGCTGGAAGAGATCTAGACAATCTGCCAAGAAATTCTGGGGATCTTTATGCGTTAAATTAATTATGACGCCGGTACGTACTCTGAAAATTAAAATATGAGTTAAATTAATATATTATATTAAATCGAAATATGTAATATGGTAATAAAATTATTGAAAAATTTAGCTTACCGTCCACCAAATGTTGACTCGATTTCTTCCCACCGAATTCGAATGGAAGCCCAATCCGATCTGTTGCCCGTTCGGGAAAGACCTGCACCAGTACAAGCGTTGAGCTTCTTCAACTGCGTGCGATAGCCTTGAATAAGTCCTATTCCGCATGTAGCACTCTGCTTTGTTCCAACAGTTGTTGCCTTCCGTAAAATACTCCGAAGGGTAATAAGGAGCGATGAGCACTCTTTTATACTCGGCATAACCAGCTCCCGATTTTTATGCGCATTTTCGCACAATGCTTTTGCAATTTTTAAAATTTCGTTGACGCGTGCACTCATTTTAAAATATAAGAAATACAAATAAATAAATCTTCACGAAATATGTTTAAATACTTTATGATGCTGATCAAATATTGAATGAGCTAAAAACTCTCGATTCAATTATTTATATATATTTATGGGTTCAAATAATAAATTTTTCTTAAATCCTTATCTTATTTGCCGCTTTCGTACGCTATTTTTACATTACTCAACCGACTCATATTAAATTTATAAAAACGCTTAGCAGCCATACTGCTCCCTTATCTTAAACATTTGGTTTTGGATCCGTTTAATACGCTTACTATGAAGCTTGAGGTTATCGTCTTTAACATTAAATTTGTGGTGCCTACCTATTGATATACGAATCGAATTTGATACCGAAGCAAACAAACCGATTCCAGATAAAACATCGGCCTATTGTCTAGTAATCTATGATCGTTTAATTGAATACTCACCTCTAACCAGCGAAATCAGAAGAATTATTTAAATGTGCGCGAATTATAAAAAGGTAACCAGTCATCATCTGATCTTTATTGCTGAAGGTATTTTGAATAAAGCCATCAGAAAAATAATATGAATAGATTGAGAGGGTATCGTAAATTAATTTATTGCTACTACTGCGGTAGCAACTCGCACTTAGAGGAGAAGTGTAAGAAGAAGAAGGATGACCAAAAGTTGGCAAAATGGGCAAAGGAGCAAAAAGACGCTAAAAATAAGATTGGTAAAGGAGTAAAAAGATGCAGAAACAGAAGAAGAAAATAGAGCAAAATTATACTCGAAGCTGAATGGTTAAATCAATTACTTTTTATGCATGTAATTATTGCTTTTATACATGTAATTATCAAACTTTAAATATAACAAATCAATAAAAGAACAATAATGATTCATATATAAATCAACTCGTTTTGTTTTATTTATATCAGCATAGTTGCATATGGTCATGGCTATGATATCGCTTTTAATCGCTAGCTTAATTTAATTTGCTGCTTTCATGCTTTGTTTTTACATAAGTCAACCAACTCATATTAAATTTATTAAAATGCATAACAACTACACTCTTTACTTCTGTGCTGTTTCCTTATCTTCAGCTTGCGGTTTTGGGTCTGGGCTTATCATCTTAAACTTGAAATGTTGATTTATACCAACAACAACAACAACACCGAAGTTTATGTAGCGACTTAAATCTATAAACATTCTGCTTGCTATGAAGCTTGGGCTTATCACCTTAAACTTAAAATTTGATTTATACCAACAACAACAACAACATCACTCATCATACTTCAGTCAGCTTGATCAATCATACCTCCATCTAGCTAGCTATTCGTCCGTCCATCCATCCATCTGACTATCTGTCTGACTGTCTGCCCATTCGTCTTCTATGCTTGCTTATCTCCCACTTCAGCTTGTTTGACCAATCATATACCCCCCTAGCTATCCCTCCGTCCGTCTAACTTGCATTCGTATCTCCAATTTCAATTGCTTATAGAACATTCTAGAAGCTTCTAAAACATATGTCATAGCCCATCTGGCTATCAATCCGTCCATCCGTCCATCTTGCGTGCTTATCTCCAATTTCAATTACTTCTAGAACATTCTCGAAGCTTCTAGAACATTCTAGAACATTCTAGAAGCTTCTAAAATATATGTCTTAGCCCATCTGGCTATCAATCCGTCCATTCATATTCTATGCTTGCTTATCTCCCACTTCAGCTAGTTTGACCAATCATACCCCCCTAGCTATCCCTCCGTCCGTCTAACTTGCATGCGTATCTCCAATTTCAATTGCTTCTAGAACATTCTAGAAGCTTCTAAAACATATGTCATAGCCCATCTGGCTATCAATCCGTCCGTCTGTCCATATTGTGTGCTTATCTCCAATTTCAATTACTTCTAGAATGTTCTAGAATGTTCTAGAAGGTTCTAGAAGCTTCTAGAACATATGTCATAGCCCATCTAGCTATCAATCCGTCCGTCCGTCCATATTGTGTGCTTATCTACAATTTATAGCAGCAGCACGCTTCAACCGTTCTACTTCAGCTAGCTTGACCGATCATACCTCCATCTAGCTAGCTATTCGTCCGTCCATCCATCCATCTGACTGTCTGTCTGACTGTCTGCCCATTCGTCTTCTATGCTTGCTTATCTCCCACTTCAGCTAGTTTGATCAATCATACCTCCATCTAGCTAGCTATCCGTCCGTCCGTCCATCCATCTGACTATCTGACTGACTGTCTGCCCATTCGTCTTCTATGCTTGCTTATCTCCAATTTCAATTACTTCTAGAACATTCTAGAACATTCTAGAAGCTTCTAGAACATATGTCATAGCCCATCTGGCTATCAATACGTCCGTCCGTCCATCTTGCATGCTTATCTCCAATTTCAATTACTTCTAGAATGTTCTAGAATGTTCTAGAAGCTTCTAAAACATATGTCATAGCCCATCTGACTATCAATCCGTCCGTCCGTCCATATTGTGTGCTTATCTCCAATTTCAATTACTTCTAGAATGTTCTAGAAGGTTCTAGAAGGTTCTAGAAGCTTCTAGAACATATGTCATAGCCCATCTAGCTATCAATCCGTCTGTCCGTCCATCTTGCATGCTTATCTCCAATTTCAATTACTTCTAGAATGTTCTAGAATGTTCTAGAAGGTTCTAGAAACTTCTGGAAGATATGGCATAGCCCATCTGGCTATCAATCCATCCGTCCGTCCATATTGTGTGCTTATCTACAATTTATAGCAGCAGCACGGTTCTACTTCAGCTAGCTTGACCGATCATACCCCCTAGCTATCCCTCCATCCGTACATCTTGTATGCTTATTTCCAATTTGCAACAACAACAACACGCTTCAGCCACCCTACTATCGGCCAACTTGACCGATCATACTTCGCCGACTGCGCAGTCGGGCACAATTTTGTGAATTTTGAGGCCCATAAGAAAATACACGCGTTTTTGAGCCAGAATCCCCATAGCTACTCTACTCTGGTAGATCCACTTGCACTAACCTTGCTATTTTTTCAAACTTTTGCATGCACGCCATTGCAAAGGGCTTCTAAGTGGACGTTCTTTACACTGATTTTGTTAAAGCTTTTGACAGTTTGAGTCACAAGTTTCTGATTTCTAAACTGAGTAAGCTAGGAATTCACTCCAACTTTTTAAAATGGATGAGTTCTTACCTTACAAATAGGAAACTATTCGTCAAGATTGATACCTGCTACTCCAGCATGGTTCAAGCTATCTCTGGTGTTCCACAGGGAAGCCACTTAGGACCACTCTTATTCATAATATATATAAACGACATTCCTAAGAGTTTTAAATTCTGTAAAAGTTTGCTATATGCTGATGACTTGAAATTGTTTTTAGTCATAGAAAATACTTTGGATTGCTATAAATTTCAAACAGATATTAACTTCCTCCTTTTATGGTGTGAGGTCAATGGCTTAAAGCTGAATTTCTCCAAGTGTCATATTTTAACTTTTTGTCGCAAAAATGACGTAATTTTGTACGATTATTCATATAATACCGTCAGTTTTTTCCGTTGTGAAGGATCTGGGCATTTACTTTGATCCAAAACTCTCATTCAAAACTCATAGAGATTATGTAATTTCCAAGGCTAACTCACAGCTAGGTTTTATCAAAAGAAATTGTAAAGAGTTCTCTGACCCTTATACGGTAAAATCTATTTTTTCGAGCTTGGTCAGATCAATTTTGGAATATTCTTGCATTATTTGGAGCCCTTCTTATGCTGTAGATGTTCACAGAGTCGAGCGAGTTCAAAAAAGGTTCTCTAGATTCGCTTTGCGTAATATGTACACATATCAAGAAATGCCTACATATGATGTTCGCTGCAAACTTCTTGGTCTCCAATCGTTAGAGCTAAGAAGAAAAAGTTGTTGTATTTTATTTATTAAAGACATTTTAGATGGTAAAATCCAAAGTCCTGATCTGTTGGGACTCATACCTTTGTATGCACCTATAAGAGGACTCAGGGAAAGACCTTTATTTTACATTTTTCCCCATAAATCTAATTTTAGCCAGAATGAGGTTATCTCTAAATGCTTATACCTGTGTAATTCTGTTGCTAGTCATTTAGATTTCAGTATAAATAGAGAAATATTTAAGAATTTATTACTCGATTTGTTAATTTTTATGGAATATGTTAGATTAAGTTAGACTAAGAACTATATCTGTAAGGGCAACAGATGTTGTTTCTCTTCTATAACAAGATATTGCCTCTCTTTGAATATTCAGTCGATCCAACTTATCTGCATGTAGATACCGGCTGCTGTATCTACATTCGCATAATCGACACCTCTGGCAATATTTGTGTTCGTCTCCTTACTGCCAAATCTCGAGTTGCACCCACAAAAAAGCAATCACTACCAAAACTCGAACTTTGTGGCGCACTTCTTCTCGCACGACTCTATCTGTAAGGGCAACGTCCCAGTAGATGAATGAATAAATAAATAAATAAGCTCTTCAATGTTGTTAACCTTAATCTGCTCACCGCCTTTTTCCAATCTGATGAATACAGATCCCCGCAAAGTAAAAACATTAAAAATACTTTTGCTGCGTTTGCACACAATCGCGGCTTGAAGAACTCTCCTAGTATCAGCTGGTATGCTTTCATGCAAATAAACATTATTGTTGGAGTCAACACCTGTGCCTCTTAAATTTACTGCCTTTTTTGCTTGCCGACGGTAGTCACCAAAAGCCTTTAACACTCGATTTCTATCATATGGTGTATAAAATTTTACAATAACAACAGCACTGGTGTTGTTATATTTTGGTTAATTCCGAAAATGTCTCTGACAGGTGGCGAATGAAAATCAATAGAGCGACAGATTAGATTAGAAAAGAACTCTTAAGGTTCTCTTCATTCGAAAAAGGTAGTCCAAAAAGAACAGCATCCGAAGAGTGATCAACTCTGCTGTTATTGTCGTTGTTGTTGCTGCCTTCACTCAGCTGTTGAGTGAGTTGATCACAGCGTGCAGTTAGTGTGCTTACTTGTTTCTCCAGTGAGTGTATTTTATTATTACTCTCGGTGAATTTATTTTGAAGTGAGCCCACCTCACTTTCCAGTCTGCTGACAAGACGATTGAACAGGCTGTCGGTATACTGACGAAGACGTTCCTCTAATTCCCTTATTTCTTGTTTTGAATGCGCTTTCAGCCTTTCTTCCACTGCAAGTAGCTGAGCGCCAAAATTATTTGCGCCACATAATTGCTTTGTGTTAGCTTTTTAGTCTGATTTTTTTGCTTCAAGTGTCTGCTTCTATGATTATTTAAAATAGGAGCGCGCACAACGCTACAACAACGAGAATTGGTTATATACAATTTTAAAAATAGCAGCTCGCAGCGAAAAATGGCTGAAATGGTTAATATCAATTCCTTTACAGTGCAAAAGATCATCGAGTCATAAGAATCGATTGCACAATAAGAGCAAAGAAGCACCAAACAAAATTTTTAATGCAACCGACGAGCGGTATATTGTACGGAAGATAAAGGCTAACCCGAGACACTCAGCTCCGAAAATGGGTTTTGAAGTTCAAACTGACCTGAGCAAATAGTGTAGTGCTGTAACTTTTCGACGTGTCTTGCGCAAAAAGAACTTTCATGGCCCAGTAACACGAAACAAGCCGCTTATTAGCCCCAAAAACAGATTATGCAGCATCAACTACGACAAAGAACATATGTCCAAGGCCCTAGAGTACTGGAATTCAAATATTTTCGCAGATAAATTGAAGATCAATTTATTCGGTTCAGATGGTATGTGCTATATGTGGCGAAAACCGAATACCGAGGTCAACAAAAAAAACTTAAAACAAACCGTGAAACATGGCGGTGGCAGCGTCATAGTTTGGGCCTAAATGTCAGCTGCTGGTACTGGGAAGTTGCCGTTTTTTGAAACAACAATTTACAAATTTAAGTACCTACAGATCCTGAAGAACAATTTGTTGCAGAGTGCAAAGGTTCTGGGTATAAAATTGAATTTCCGATTTTACCAGGATGACGATCGAAAGCACAAAGCGGGTATCTGATTTATTAAAAAGCTTGAATTTTAATACAATGTCAGAGTTAAATTTGTTTTGTGTATCCTTCATGGTAAAGTTAGAGAGGGTAGAGGCATTTCGCAGAGACAGACTGGTGAAACGGGCAATACGAATTGACAGCTTAGAGAAACTCTTAAACCAAAGAAAAAGTGAAGCGTGAACGCATTCGGAGGTGTCAGCGGTTGAGAACTGTTGTGATAGCGATACCGTCAGAGAAAAAAAAGAGAAGGACCTGTATTTAATTCAGTTACGAGAATTAGTAATTATGTAGTTAGTGCAAATGCAAAACATTTGCTTCCAAGTTGTAGCGCTATTTTAGGTTTCTGCTAATGTTAACACAATAGTCCGTGGTCAACTCTTGACTCCGCTGAAGGCAGCTAAGGATGTCCGATTATTGTCTTCGCTACCCCGCAACTACGACACTAATAAATATGTGACAGAGACATATTTTAATAAGAATTTTTTTTGCAATTATATAAGCCCTGAAAAATTATGTCAAATAAAGGGTGTTGTTGGGTCACCGAAGGAGAACCACCCTAATACGTTTAGTACTTCTACATTTTTGTTGTACCATTTAAAACCACTTAATTTGTATATAAGAATAAAACAACGTAAGATTAGCTCTCATTTTGCCTCTCTCAATTTTTATATATTTTAAACTCTGTAACACTTTGAATATTAAATACAAAGTCAGTCTACGATTGACCACCAAATTGAATCGCTCGCGTCTTTAATTCTGCATCCGCACATTGTTTGATTTTGGAATACTACATCGAAAATTTGTTTGCAAGTTAAGACATTTTCTCGGCGGTTAGGAAAAACCTTCTTATCCTACATTTTGGCGCCCAACGTGAGGCACGATTAACTGTGGCCTACACACGTTAAAATAAAAAAGCAGTCCTCCAATCGAAACCCAGTGGTCATCGTAGGAACTCATAATTTTTCGCATCTTGGGACAGTTGAAGTCATTTTCACTAAGGAAGTACAAACATTATCGAACTTGCACATTTGCCATAAAAATCGTTTTATTAAACTGTACCAAAGTCAGCGTTTACAAAACACCTTTATTAACTGCCGTTTGCGGTAAATCAAATACATATTTTTTACAATATTATATATACAATTACATATATATATATAACACAATAATATAATCAAATAATTTCGGTGCATTGTCTGCAAGCGCAGGCAATGTCATTGCTTATATTACACACACATCGTTTTACATTCGTCATCTCTATACATATTTTCTTATCGTCTCTTCGCTTCATCTCCGCTGCTCGGTCGCCGTCTTAAGTCACCTGCTTTCGTTGCCCCCGTAAAGAGTGGGAGTCTTTGATTTTTTGCTGCTGCACAACTATCGGTCGTTTTGGTAGTTTTAATTGCACATCTCTTCGTCGTTGGAAATTTCACATTTCGCTCTCGCAATTAGAACTTCGTCTTCAACATGGTTGAACCTATTGAAGAGCTCAAACAGCAGCGAGCAAATACAAAAAAGCGTATCACTCGCATTAAAAACATTATTGAGAGCAGCGCAAAAGGGGAAAGCTTTGACTATAGTAGAACTTTAATGTCGCTTAGGCATTGTTGAATCATATTTCAAACAATTGCTCTCTTTACAAACCAGCATCGAAAAACTCGAACCAAAAGATAATTGTCGCGCTGAACTAGAAGAGTTGTATATAACCACAAAGGTTGCCATTCAAACGCAATTTATTGATGATTATAATGTAACATTGGATGACACTCACAGCTCTAGTTTGGCACCTGTGTTCCACTCGAAGTTACCTAAATTAAAGTTGCCTTCATTTAGCGGCCAATACGCAGACTATAAAAATTTTATAGTGTCTTTTAACCAAATTGTGGGTAGGGAGATGAGTTTTTCTAACATAGATAGATTTAATCATCTTCGCACTTGTCTCTCTGATCCAGCGCTAGAAACTATTCAAGCTTTTCAAGTTAAAAGTGAAAATTACCCTAAAGCCTTAGAGCGATTGCTGGAGCGGTATGATAATCAACCCTAATTTTTCTCGAAAATATCACATCGCTTTTTGATTTATCTACTGTTTCAAAACCTAACGCTGCCAATTTACGAAGCCTTGTCGAAAACGCTGCAGCTCTTTATGGTTCTCTTAGTTCACTTGGCACTGAAAAGGAAATTTTAGAAGGCATGCTCATATACCTCGTCTTGCAAAAGGTGGAGGAAGAGGCAAGAAATAAGTGGAAGCAATCTCTGGATTTCATTCACCTACCAACTTGAGACAACTGCATGAAACTCTTAGAGAGACATTGCCTATATCTCGAATCGCTTGATAGCAAGTATGCTTCTTTTGCTGAGCCTCACAATGCCGATAAAGTTTGTAAAAGACAACTAAATAAAGGTCAGCAAAAACGCTATTCGTTTACTTGTGCAAATTCTTTTTGCCCACTGTGTGCTAATACCACTCACAAAATAACTGCTCTCGTTTCAAATCTCTCAACGTTTCTCAACGGTTCGATAATATAAAGAAGTTGGGTCTGTGTATAATTTGCCTTTCAAAGGGTCATCTACTTTCGAAATGTCCATCTTCGCATCGCTGCAACAGGTGTTCACTCCAACACCATAGCCTTTTACACCGCTATAACAACTCAAATGAAAAGTCTCCAATCGACTCTTCGACGTCATTATCTGTACCGCAGCCGCTGCCTACAGCGTCATCAGCATCGTTACCATCACCGTCTCCTTCGATAGATGCAGCAGTTCACACGCATATGGACATTTCATTAGTCGATAGCGTCAATCTCGCTACAGCTATGGTCTTCGTTCGTGATGCTTCTGGTTGTTACAAGATGGGCCGAGCGTTGCTAGACTCTTGTTCTCAGGTAAATTTTATTACCGATGAATTTTCGCAGAAATTGAAGCTGTCAAGAGACAAGCAGAATATTTCAATTCATGGTATTGGAAATTCGGCTACAAATATAAAATGCAATGCCTCGACCACCATTAAATCTCGTAAAAATAATTTTGAGCTTCCTCTTAAATTTTGTGTTACGTCACACATTGCGTCTCAGCCAGAAGCTGAAATCGATGTTTCAACCTGGAATTTGCCGCCTAACGCTGAACGCTGATGAGCAATTTTACAATTCCAAGCGCATCGATCTTCTCTTAGGCACAGAGAGCTTTTTTAGTATTCTCTCTGTCGGTCAAATAAGGCTTAGAGAAAATCTACCGGTTTTGCAAAAAACAACGCTTGGCTGGGTGGTGTCAGGCAGACACCAGAGGTCCCAGACTACGCCAATATCAAGATTTATGCTTGCAGGTGATGACTCATTGGACGAGAAACTTGAACGTTTGTGGAAAATCGAAGAAGTGGCAGCAGCTGCGGAGGTGTGGACTCGTGAGCAACAAAGTTGTGAGCTTGTGTTCACCGAAGCAGTCTCAAGAAATGCCGAAGGTAGAGTGGTTGTTAAATTGCCCTTCAAAGACAATCCGATGTGCCTTGGTCAATCTTACGCTACAGCTATGCAGCGATTTGTCGCACAAGAGCGTCGTTTATTGCGCTCACCTGACCTCAAGGCACAATACGTCACTTTTATGGAATAGTACGAAAATTTGGGCCATATGAGTGTGGTATATATCCCAAATTTAAATGAACCACATTATTACATCCCCCACCATTTCGTATTGAAGCCAACTAGCACTTCGACTAAATTAAGAGTCGTTTTTGACGCATCGTGTCGTACAACTTCCCAAAAATCCCTTAATGAAATTCAAATGGTTGGCCCAACACTTCAAAGCGAATTGTTCATGTTGCTTTTGCGTTTTCGCCTTTATCGCTATGCTCTCACCGCAGACATTGTAAAGATGTACCGGCAGGTGCTTGTTGAACCACAAGATCGCAGATTTCAATATATTTTGTGGAGAGATTCGCCTGAAAAGAAAGTGTGTACATATCAGCTCAACACTGTGACATATGGAATGGCAGCAGCGCCCTACCTGGCTATACGAAGTCTCAGTTAATTAGTTTTTATGATCTTTTGAATAGTTACATGAATTAAGATTGTGAGCTTTAGATCAAGTAAGTTTTCAAGAAGGCAACAACAAGTCTCATTTATTTGGCTGAGCAGTATGCATCAGAATACAAAGTTGGCTCTCGAATTGTAAAATCATCGTTTTATGTGGATGAACACAATTCAACACAAAATGACAGAACTTTTGAAACGAGGATGTTTTGAGCTGGCGAAGTGGCACTCAAATCACAAGGATTACAGAGACGATAAAACCATAAAACATTTAAATCTCGATGATGCCTTAATCACTAGCGCTTTAGGCCTAAAATGGGATCAACTTAGAGACACCTTTCTATTTTAATTTGAGCCGAGAAAAAGTACCACCAGCCGAATTACGAAACGTTCTATATTATCGACTGCTTCATCATTGTTTGATCCTTTGGGGCTCTTAGCACCGATAGTTATTACTGCCAAAATAATTCTACAAGAATTGTGGCCACTAAAATTGGACTGGGACGAGTCGGTACCGCAAAATCTACACTTGGCTTGGTAAAATTTTCTACATGACTTGTCATTATTGAATTTGATATCTATAACAAGATATTGCCTCTCTTTGAATATTCAGTCGATCCAACTTATCTGCATGTAGATACCGGCTGCTGTATCTACATTCGCATAATCGACACCTCTGGCAATATTTGTGTTCGTCTCCTTACTGCCAAATCTCGAGTTGCACCCACAAAAAAGCAATCACTACCAAAACTCGAACTTTGTGGCGCACTTCTTCTCGCACGACTCTATGACAAAATCTACACTTGGCTTGGGAAAATTTTCTACATGACTTGTCATTATTGAATTTGATATCTATACCAAGATATTGCCTCTCTTTGAATACTCAGTCGATCCAACTTATCTACATGTAGATACCGGCTGCGGTATCTACATTCGCAAAATCGACACCTCTGGCAATATTTGTGTTCGTCTCCTTACTGCCAAATCTCGAGTTGCACCCACAAAAAAGCAATCACTACCAAAACTCGAACTTTGTGGCGCACTTCTTCTCGCACGACTCTATGACAAATAAAAATACTCTTCAACAGTTACAATTTTGATGTATATCTTTGGACAGACACGCAGATTGTTTTGCACTGGCTCAGAGTACATTCTTCGACGCTATCAACCTTTGTTGGAAATCGCGTTTCGGAAATACAGGACTTAACAGCAGACGCTCACTGGCGACATGTCCCAACACGTCACAACCCAGCAGATATCGTATCTAGAGGCAGCACTGTAGAAGGATTGTCTGGTTCTATATGGTACTTAGGTACTTCGTTTCTCAACGAAGACATGCAAAATTGGCCCTTCAACAAATGCGAAACTTTGGACATGGATGAGGTGAACAAGTATAGCTCGCACAAGCGCTGCTTGCGTGTCGTCGCATTAATTTTTCGCTCTTCTATCGAAGACTTAATAAAAACCTACATGACGACTTTGAGACAGATTCCCTTTTCCCCCAAGAATTGCAGCATGTGTTGTGGAGTATCGTATGGAACATACAGCAACAATATTTTGCCGAAGACATTCGTTCTTTGAGGAGTAACTCAACGACAAGTGGCGCACTTAAATTTGTCAACCCATTTCTTGAAACCATTAGTGGTTTTACCTTGCTGTGGACGGCTGGAGGTCTGTAAACGGCTTGAGCTTTCAAATCTTGCAGAAGGTCGCAAGCACTCAGTGTTGCTACCCAGTACATGTGAATTTGTCATACATTATGTTCAAAATTTGCACCTTAAAAATTACCATGCAGGACCCAAGGCACTAGTTGCTCTCATTCGACTCGAATTTTGGATCATAAACGCTCGCAACTTAGCTCGGCGCGTCGTAAGAAGCTGCACTCACTGCGTCCGTTATAAACCAAGACTGTTGCAGCAGATGATGGGAAACCTGCCCGTGGAGCGGCTCACGCCATCACGTCCCTTCGCTCGCTCTGGCGTAGACTGTTGCGGTCCATTCAACACATACCTTCGCATCAGAGGCAATGCGCCTTACAAAACATACGTCGCTATCTTCATTTGCTTGGCTACGAAGGCAGTCCATATTGAGGTCGTTTCTGATCTGTCCACTGACGCATTCTTGGCACCACTCAAGCGAATGATTGGTAGAAGGAGCTTGCCATCTGACATTTACTGTGACAACGCTACGAATTTTGTTGGCGCTTGTAACAAGCTAGCTGAACTCAAGGAGTTATTCTTCAAAAAAGAAAATCAAGAGTCAATCGTTAAGTATTGCGCTAATGAATTTGTTCATTTTCATTTCATTCCACCTAGGGCCCCTCACTTTGGTGGTCTCTGGGAGGCCGCTGTAAAATCAGCCAAGGGTCATCTCAATCGAAGTTTAATGAACGCCAGGCTCACTTTCGAAGAATTGGCGACTGTTTTGATCGAAATCGAAGCGATCATGAACTCTCGCCTTATATGGCCTCTCTCATCATATTCAAATGACTACGAAGCATTGACCCCAGGCCATTTTCTTGTCGACATTTCGCTCAAATCACTGCCAGAACGTACTGCACCAGATGACATCGACCATCTCGAAAAATGGACTCGTGTTAGCGCTATAAAGCAACTTTTTTGGAGACGATGGCTTCACGACTACATAAATGAACTACAAATGCGCACAAAATGGACGAAGGACCAGCCTAACCTTAAGCGAGACACAATGGTGATTATTCATGAAGACAATGTACCTCCACATCGCTGGCAACTAGGCCGTGTCGACTGAGTACCTGGAAAAGATGCTCGTGTCAGAGTCGTTGATGTGCGCACTAACAAAGGAGTCGTTCGGCGCCCCATTCAAAGGCTTGCCATTTTACCTGCTTACCCCACGACTCTGGCAGCACCTTGACGTAAGTGGTCCATCCGATCGCTGGGTGTGGGGGCTTATGTTCTTCACAGGGTTGTGTTACCCTACAAATTCTGTGAGAACAACCAAGACTGCCTCATTTTTCCCCTAGTATCCCTTCTCTTCCCCCTGGGTCGGATCAAGGTGTCACACGTACAGTGCCGAGGATCAGCCTGGCCGGGGACCCAGTTTAAAATAATTGCCCGGTCTTGAACGGTGTGCTCCGGATACCTGGCGTCCTCCGGTTCTAATCAGCCCTACCCAGGTACTGCGGATCTCTGCCTGGGTCGACCTTCCTCTCTCCGCCACTCGTGGGATTTATTATGGAAAATTCATTACAAACAACAACAAAAACTTCAACACCCAAAAGGGGATCCGGAACCCTAACAAAAAACCCGGTAGGGACTTTATGTTCCGATGAAAGAGCTGTGGTACCACCAGGCTCCTCAATCACAAATAAGAGTCAGTCGATGATAGTGATACCATCAAATCATCGACCCCTCTCAACAACAGCAAGCACATCGAAAGCCTGTGCATCGAGCATTGGACCCTCAAGTTCCTCGAACACTGGTGGTAATCGACGCGGAAACGCGGGTTCGTCTAGTGGATCGGGGGCTAAGGTAATCCCAATGGTCAGTGCTAGGGCGGCCGATTATGAAAGAAGGGATCCTCTCAAAGCAGGTTACGCAGACCGCAAAAAGGCATCCCGAATTCTTCAACGTCTGGCCACTGACCCTATTAAGGAGGGACAGGTCTCGAAGATTGACATTCAAAAAATTAAGGAGGATATTGAGTGGGCGAAAAAGGTCTTACCGGACTTCACGCTAGAGCCTCCCCGGCAAATTGCAGCCGCAAAAAGAAATCGATCTGTGGAGGAACCTACCCAGAACCCGACCGCCAAGAGGGCTAAAGCCCATGGTGTAGGAGCAAGATCCTTCGCAGAGGTTGCTAAGAATAGCACAATTTTAGGGGTGATAGACCAGAATAGCGAGGATGGTAAGATACCCAAGCACCAATTGAGCTGGATAGAGGCTTCGCTCGCTAAGGTCGCCTTGCAGGTCCTGAAGGAAAACCCTGGACCACCTCCAGCATGCACGGATGCGGGATAGTTTCAGGGCAATGTCAAGCTGATGGCCTGTGAAAATGAACGATCCGCTGAGCTATTTAAAGCGGCGATTGGGAAAGTTGGTGAGGTCTACCCAGGCGCTCGTCTAAAAGCGGTAAATTTGGACGAAATTCTGTCTAGACCAAGAGCCAGAGTCCGGGTTCCAGTCACCCCCTCTGAACCTGAGGAAATTCTAGAAATGCTGAAGGTCTTCAACCCAGCCATATCCACTCAAAACTGGAAGGTGGTGAAGTTGGAGCCTAAAGCTGAGGATGCCAAAACCGATCCCAAGAAATCCAAGATGGAGGTTTTGTTGATCCTCAACAACGAATGCAGTGAGCAACTCAACAAAGATAAATGTACCCTAAACTATGGGTTTAGCAAGATTCACCCAAGAATCTATAAAACGGACACGGTGTCTCTCGTAAAACGTGCGGTCTGTAGTGCCACGATTGAGAATCCTAGCGACATCGACGAGTTGATTGGAAGCGAGGATGAGCTATCATCCGCGTCCGAACTAGCGACGGCGATGAGAAATCTCCTTAAGGAGCAGGCTCCGTCAGAGGAGCCCTTCAGCGACGAAGAGGCTGACACCACGATTGTTGGAGTACCAAATGATGTTCCGGGTACTCCAAATTAACTTGCATCACTGCAAAGCAGCTTCGGCTGCTCTCCAGCGTCACCTGGCAACGGGCGATGTCAACTTGGTGCTGATTCAGGAACCTTGGATGAACAACAACAAAATCCTTGGCCTGAATACACCAAACTACAAAATTTACTATGTATCTAACAAAGGTAAAACTCGAACTTGTATTTTAGCGAAAGTTAACTTGAATTGCTTTATTCTCCCTCAGTTTAGTCACGGGGACCTTTCTGTGGTCAGCCTGGAGCTGGAGCCCAATAAACTAAGGATTGCTTCCTTTTACTTTCCCTATGATGAGCCCATACCCACGCAATCTTTCCGGGAACTCCTACAGGGAACTCATCCAGCCACGCACATCATTCTGGGTGGAGATACAAATGCACACCACTCACAATGGAACAGCACTTACAACAACGACAGAGGTGAGTCACTTTTTAACTTCCTACTAAACACTAAATTAAATATAATGAACAAGGGCAATGAGCCAACTTTTATTATCAAAAATCGAGAAGAAGTTCTGAATATCACCCTAGTATCAGAAAACTTCTCGGAAGAAATTCATTCTTGGAAGGTCTTAAAAGAACATTCGTTCTCGGACCATAGGTATATAGAATTCGGCTGGAAAATAACCAATCAATCCATGCCTCTAAAAATAAGAAATCTCCGTAAGAAAAATTGGAGATGGTATAATAAACTAATTAAAACATCACTGAATTCAGTCACTTCTTCCCCCGTTGCTAACAAAGAAGAGTTGGACCTTCTGGTTCTAGACTTCACTAAAAAATGCTCGGATACACTAAACAGAGCATGTCCGAAAAAAGTTTTCAAAAAATCCCATAAGCCCGTATGGTGGTCTCGGGAGATTGAAGTTCTCAGAAAGGACTATCGTAGAGACTTTAACTACGCAAGGCGTAGCAATAGTGAGGACTCATGGAATAGCTATAAGTCTAAACTAGGTATTTACAAAACTGCAATCAGGAAAGCAAAGAGGGCCTCTTGGTCCTCCTTCTGCACAGAAATAGAGGGTATTTCCGAGGCTTCAAGGCTCAGGAAAATACTATCGAAATCCCGGACAGTACCAAGCTTTCTTCAAAAGGAAGATGGCACCTGGACGGATTCATGCATCGAAACCCTAGATATACTCATGGATGCGCATTTTCCTGCTAATGTTTACTCTGACATTTCCAGCTTTCAAACACTTCCCTGCGACCTTATGCCTCAACAGATTGAGCAACTGACCAGCAAGGAGAAGTTAAAATGGGCGATCTATTCATTCCAACCTTATAAATCTCCAGGTCCCGATGGCATTATACCAGCTCAACTCCACTATAGCTTCAATGCAATAGTACTCTGGCTTCAGACAATCTATTATGGTTGCCTACGCCTTAACTATATTCCAACAGCTTGGAGAGAGACTAAAGTTATCTTTATACCGAAAGCGGGTAAGTCCTCTCACACTAAATCGAATGACTTCAGACCTATAAGCCTCTCTTCCTTTCTGGTTAAAATTCTAGTGAGACTTATTGGGCTTCTTCTTAAGCCGAAACTTGACAGGCTTCTAAAATCCCAATATGCAATCTCTTGTGTCTACCATCGAAAAATCACTTGAGAACAAAGAATACGCACTTGCTGCTTTTCTAGATATAGAAGGGGCATTCAATAACGTCCTTCCATGTGCAGTCACCTCGGCCTTGTCGGAACTGGGGGTGGAGGATTTTCTCGTGAGTTTCATACACCAGATGCTCTTGGGCAGGGTGGTGAACTCAGAACTTGGAGGATCCTCCACTCGTAGGTTTGTAGGCAGAGGCACTCCGCAGGGAGGAGTTTTGTCTCCACTTCTGTGGTCCGTGACGGTTGACCAGCTGTTGCGTATCATGGAGGGGGAAGGCTACAGGGTTGTTGCTTATGCAGACGATATTGCCATCATTTTTAACGGAAAGTTTCCCCAGACTCTCTGCCAACTCATAGAGAGAGCACTCTTAATTCTCTCGAGATGGGCATCCACGTGTGGTTTAAGTGTAAACCCCGAGAAAACAGATCTCATTCTTTTCACTAGGAAATATAAAACACCCAACTTAGAACCTCCGCGTCTGAACGGCACGAGGTTGCTCTTTAGCGACAGCACGAAATACCTAGGAGTTATCCTGGATAAGAAGCTTATCTGGAATGTTAACATTAAGGAACGTGTTAAAAAGGCAAACATAGCACTATTTTCCTGTAAAAAAGCTATAGGTAAAAATGGGGTTTTCCCCCCAAAATAGTACGCTGGATTTATACAGCAATTGTCCGCCCCATACTTATGTATCGCTCACTGGTATGGTGGAGGGCCCTTGATAAGGCAACCGCACTTCAGAAGTTTGCAAAGGTGCAAAGAAGAGCAGGTCTTTGTATTACGGGGGCACTGTCCTCAACACCAACTAGTGCCCTCAATGTCATGCTGCACCTTCCTCCTCTCGATATCTTTGCCAGGGAATGTGCCAACACAGCAGCCCTGAGACTTAGAGAATCTGGTAATTGGATAGGTAACAACTGCGGCCACACAATTATTCTAGGCTCGTCTGCACCCGACAAAACAGACTACTGTGTGCCGTGCTTAAATCTTGAAAAGAACTATGCAGTTTTCATCCCTTCACGGCTAGATTGGGCAAACAAAATCCCCCTTAAAACCTCCGCCATAAAAATCTTCACAGATGGATCCAAACTTCAAGAACAAGTAGGGGAAGGTATCTACTCCCAGGATCTCGAAATCGAAGCGTCCTTTAGACTTCCTAACTATTGAAGTGTCTACCAAGCGGAAATGATGGCTATTCACGAAACCACTAGGATTCTAGGTCAAAAAGCCTTGATGGAAAAAGTATTTCCATCTTTTCAGATAGCCAAGCTGCACTGAAAGCACTGAACTCAAATATTGACAACTCTAAAACTCTCACTGAGTGCCGCAAATCTCTTAACGAGATGGCAAAGCTACTCAGGATTCACCTCATATGGGTACCCGGACACAGGGATATCGAGGGCAACAATTTGGCCGACGAATTGGCAAGGAAGGGTACGACCTCTAACACCCTCTTAAATGAGGACTTTATTGGTATACCCATTTCCTCCTATAAACTCCAGTGCAAGAACAGATCCCTAGGTCTTGCACAAGAACGCTGGGAACGCCTTGATACATGTAGGATAACTAAGCTAACATGGCCTACCTACGATTTAAAACGCACCAACTCACTGCTTGAGTTAAGCAGGGTAAACCTGTCAAAAATAGTAGGAATCCTAACGGGTCACTGCCTGATCGGAGCGCATGTCCTTCGGTTGGGAGTTGCATCAAACGATTTCTGCAGAAGCTGCAGATGTGAGGAGGAGGTAGAAAACGTTCAGCACCTCCTCTGCGAATGTCCGGCTCTAGCTAAAAGGAGAATGGCAACTCTGGGCCTTCCTTTTTTAAACGGACTTGCTGATATCTCATGCCTGGAAATCAAGCATATACTCAAATTCATTATCCGCTCGAACTGGTTTGAGGAGGGAAATCTCTATTAGGTTTTTAAAGAGATCATGTGGTATCACAACGGGCCTGCACTGGCCTAAGTGTACGAGTCGTCTATCGGCTCAGCCACCGTTACCTAACATAACCTAACCTACCTGCTTGAAAGTTGGCTCTTTCAATGGGCCGGGATGTTGGGTCACCGAAGGAGAACCACCCTAATACGTTTAGTACTTCTACATTTTTAATGTACCATTTAAAACCACTTAATTTGTATATAAGAATAAAACAACGTAAGATTAGCTCTCATTTTGCTTCTCTCAATTTTTATATATTTTAAACTCTGTAACACTTTGAATATTAAATACAAAGTCAGTCTACGATTGACCACCAAATTGAATCGCTCGCGTCTTTAATCCTACAGGTGTTTTTTGTAGAGTAATACAAGTTTAAATCATAATAAAACATAGTAATATATTGTTAATATCAATGAAACGAGCTTTATTGGATAAAAATTTGATGACATTAATGCTTAAATATGATTTTGGCGATGTGGCCGCCATGGCTGGCGCGTACACGATGCAATCTGGAACACCAATTTTCACAAACTTTTCGCAGCATTTGCGGCCGTATCTCGCCGATAACTCTTCGAATGTTGATTTCCAGGTGTTCAATTGTTTGTGGTTTACTGACGTAGACAAGTGATTTTACATAACCCCAAAGAAAATAATCAAATGAGGCTAAATCACACGATCTTGGGGGCCAAATAATTGGGCCATTCCGTGAAATTATTTTTCCATCAAAAGTTTCCTTGAGTAAATCAATTGCAGTGCACGCTGTGTGGCATGTAGCTCCGTCCTGTTACAACCACATATCAGCAAGATTAATGCCAGCTAATTGAGGTACGAAAAAACTTCGAATCATGTTCCTATACCGTCCACCATTGACAGTAACATTCTGACCATCATCGTTTTTGAAGACATATGGGCCAATGACTACGCCAGCCCATAAAGCGCACCAAACAGTGATTTTCTGTGGATTTATAGTGTTTCGACAAAATCTTGTGGATTCTTCTCACTCCAAATACGACAATTCTGTTTATTTACGTACCCATTCAACAAAAAATGGGCTTCATCGGAAAATAAAATTTTCCATGGAAATTCAAAATCAATATCAATTTGTGCTTCAGCCCATTCACCGAATTGGCGTCGCATACGATGTTCGTTTGGCTTTAATTCCTGCACAAGTTGAATCTTGAAAGGTTTTAAGCCAAGATCTTCTTGTAAAGTCTCCTTAAAGTGGAAGGACACAACCCCAGTTGCTGAGAACGGCGACGAATTGAATGATTAGGATCATCTTCAATGCCTTCCTGTACAGAGGCTACAGATTCTTCAGTGCGCACTGTTCGGCATATCACGGGATGCACATTATCAGTAACAGTAAATGTGGTCCGAAAACTATCTATTGTTCTTCGTATTAGCAGCTCTGAAGGACTATTATGTACGCCATAAAATGGACGAAGTGCACGATAAGTTTAACGAACAGAAACATTATTTTGATTAAAAACTTCCAAAATATGCACGCGTTGCTCTGGTTTAAGTCGATCTATAATAAAATGTCAAATCAAAAACCAACTATCAGCTGTTAAATGAGTGGTCAAATAAAGCAATGATGCCAACTCAAAGTTGTATCACTCTATAAAAAACACTCTTTATTAACACTACCTTAAATTAAAACAAAATTAAATTAATTAAGCTTAATGAAACTTATTTTAATATGCTATTAAAGTGCATACCCAATTAATTTGAATTAACTGAAACTATACCGAGACATAAATGGAACATAATCTAACCAAAACGAGATAACTTAAGCCTAATTAAACTTAAATTAAAATGCGTTTACCCCATTAATTTGAATTAATTGGAACTATACCGAGACATAAATCGAACATAATCTAACCAAAATCGAAATAAATTAAGCTTAAAAAACTTTATCTAAAATGCTGTTAAAGCGTATATGCAATTATCTTAAAGTAATTAACACTAAACCAAAACACGAATCGAAAATAATCGGGCAAAAATAAACCTTAATCCAACTTAATTAAGCTTAATCTAATACGATATTTAAGTGCCTAGGCGACGCATTTAAATTAATTGAATTTTAAATTATTTCAAAACGAATCTCAACGAAATCAAAACGAACATAAAAATAATTAAACTTAATTAGAAATCTAAACGGAACTTAAATAAACGCAATTTAAACAAAACTAAAGTGCGATGGCCATATAAACTAAAAAAACTGATATTAATGCAACTTATTTAAAATAAAACTAAGGGTGTGTATCAAAGGGAAACTTTTCAGTCGTGGTAGGATAGAAAATATCAAGTTGAATAAAATTTGTGTGTGTTGAAATAAATTTATATTTTTTGCTGTGTCAAATGGATGATGAAATTTTGAAAATTACATATTTTGACGTTTCACATTTTGGTCGTGTCTTAGCGCAAATATTTTATTTAATATGAAAAACTTGTGATTTATTCATCACAATTTATGAACAGAATTCTTCGAATATATATTGCTTATGTTGCTGTCTGAAGCTGAATTGTTGAAAATTATTCATGTTATAATGGTTTTTCTTAATGAAGAGTGGAGAGTAAGTACTGGATGTTGTTTTTCTGCGCAAGGAAAGTGAAGATTCTCTAAGGGCATTAGATGTCTTCGATCGAGAGGCTATTCCGCTGATTAAAATGCTATAATGAATGGATACAATGCAGTGACAAGAAGGCATTTAAGAGTATCTGGCAGGTCCTTTCGGAAATTGTTGAGTTTATTCCTGCGAAGCATCTTGGATGGTCCATGGAATCCGAAGTAGCATGCTTCCTTTATTGGATGACCTGCGGATGCAGCTATCCAGTGGCAGGAGGGTTCATGGGATTGAGCCGCTATACTGTCTGCAAAATAATACATAAAATGCTTGATGAAATTAGAAAACTGCGCCACGTAATAAGCTATGGAAACATTAAAGAATATGAAAGAATTGGTGCAAAATTTGATGTTAGCCAATATCCTCCAAGGGCCATTACCAGCAGCAAAAGCAAGTGCAGCGCAAATTTCCTGATTCTTTTGCTTGCCAACGTTTTCCGAGAGTCAGCACATTTCAATTGACTGGTCAACTTTCTAATAATTCAGAAGCACCATTTCAGCATGTCTCAAGCGCAGAGACAAAGTTATGCCATTATACTCCGGCGTGAATTAAATAAATTGAAAGCGGAGAATTTGCGCTTCATTTGCTTGTGCTGCTGGTGATGGCACTTGGAGGATTAAAGCTAGCAAGAAATTTGCGCTGCACTTGCTTGTGCTGCTGCTGGTGGCACTGGAGGACGTTCGCCAATTTAACTTTGTTGCACTTGCTGATGCACCGGGAGATCGTAGGCCCACATACACGCACACACAAACTCAAGCACTTTCGTTTTTTTTTTATTTTTATTATTTTGTTATTTTTTAAGTTTTTTAAGCTTACAATATTACAAGTTTAAGAAATAAGTTGCAAGGTCAAGCACTCGAATTAAATATGTCGCGGAAATTGAAGTGTTGTTTTTCTTTTTTTTTTTTTTTGTGTGTGTTAAAAATTTGCCTTCGATTTTCAAAATTTGTAGTAGCCCCTGGAGCTAGCACAAATTTTGACAGTTATATTTACCTCACAAATGCCAAAATTTGCTCTAACAACTGTCAAAATTTGATCATCCGACTGAAAAGTTTCCGATTGGCACACACCCTAAGAACACTATTTAAGTTTTTGTTACCCTAAAATTAAAATTAATATAACCTTTCCAAAACTTTAAACTATTACACTGAAACTAAAATTAGTCAAACTTAAACAAAACATTGACAACACCTACAGAAATTGAAAAATATTCCAACAAAAACAAAACTTTGTTAGATTACCGTAAAACTTAATTGAGTTGAACCTTAACAAAACTTTAGTAAATTGTCTTAGGACTAAAACCTAAGCTCATGAATATGTAAGGAGTTAAACTAGCATTTAAAAACGAGCAGAGTTTGAACTATAAAAATTAAACATACTGAACTAAGTTTGGAAGTTATTTGGGTATTCTGTTGATATTTAATGATATTCTTTCAATAAATTGTATAAGTATGCGATAAGATTATTAACTAAAAATTTATACCTTTTCTTTACCATACTGGACGAAGCATCGGTGTAAGTTAGGCGTAGGCATCGGTTTGCAGAGGGCTCCTGTAGATCATTTGAAACAGGAGAAGGTTGGGCGGGTGAATACCGGGTGGGGAAACAATACCTCCTTCCCTCCCCATCTTCAGAATCACCGCCACCAAGCCAAATTTTTTATTTTTAAATTTCTAGATGGTGGGACTTATTTGACACCGGGCTGATTTTTCAGTATATGTTGAATATGTGTTTATTCATTATTTTAAAAATGATTTTGGGTTTTACATACGCTCGCATCTATTTAATTTCCTTTGTTTTTAGAGTACATATTCTCCATCACGAAATGGGAATTGTATGAAATGTGGTGCAAATTTCCGAAGAACGAAAGACACGAAAATCTATTTAAGTTCGTTGAATCAAAATTTTATCTTGCCGATGCTAATAATGACTCTTTAAGATCCATTAAAAATAAGCTCTCAAGTTTTTCTAGCAAAATATTAGTAAAGTGGAGAAACATTTGATAGACAAATTTTCGGAACTTTTGAAGGAAGAAGTAATCTGCATTGTTTGAAATAGTTTTTGTTTTTATTTTATAAGTTTAATTTAAATTTTCTAAAGTGTTTTAAAAAACAAAATAAATTTTTACATATTAATAAAATATGAGGTTTTATGCAAAAAGTTTTTTGAAAAAAGTGGTGAATTCCAACAAACTGTAGGACTCCATATAATAACATAAGCATAAACTAAAGTAAAGCAATTAAAAACAACAACAAGAAAAGGGAGAAAAATTGATAACTTTAAACTGAGATATCATCTTAGCGGTGTATTGCGCTAATATGCGCTTGCACGAGGTAAGCATGGCCCGGGATCGATTCCCGCTGGCATCACAAAGATTTCTGATGAAGCCTTTAGCAGAGCTGAAATTGCAATAAAATCGGCTAGTGACGTTTTCCTTTTCATATTGAACATGTTGTTGTTGTTAATGTGGAAAAAATTCGTTAGAGCAATTAATTGTTCTAACTTCACTTAAGGCTCAATAAACGATTTTAAACTATCAAACAACTTATATTTGTATTTAAAATCAAGAATGATTTAAACTATCAAACATTTAGAATTTGTATTTAAATCATAGAAAGCCAACATAATAAATCACAAAGTCATATACAAGAAAACTTTAAAATTTGTTTAGTTGATTATTGTTCAAGAATATGTATTCTATTTAAGAATATGTTAAAAAATATCAAATCAATCTCTCTACCAGAGTATCCTTAAACGGGTTTTTCTCGAGACATACTTTTTTAAAACAGGCCACACTACTGCAAACAAAGTAATCGACCAATTTTAATTTACTTTTTTTTTAATCTGTTTATAATGTAATTTTTTACATCTTTTACCAAATTGAGCGTCTTTGTAAAATTTTTCTACATTTTACACGCAAAACAATATAGCCATCTTTATATATAAAAACTATATGTTAAAAAAAGAAAACATTTGTTTTACTTACACATAAAAATTGTAGTATAAATAATAAACTTTTTTAGAAAACATTTTCTCAAAAATGCTTTAATTTAAACCGCATTTGCCTAAAGCTTCCTTTTACAATCACGCTTACTCATATTTAAAACAAATTAAAAGAATTTTAAAGCTACCGCTTTGATAACCAAAAGTTTAACATATAAAATAACAGGAGCACGGTAGGCACAGATGTCATACAAAGCACACATTTACAGCCCAATTCTGGCAAATTATCAAATTGTTAACCATTATTTTGAATTTTCTATGTGTTTGTTGTAATTTTTTTATTTCAAAACAAAATTTGAAGCTCAAAAATAAAAAATTTTGATAAAAATTATCAACTGCTTTTCAGTTATTGACAATTTCATTAAAAAATTTGGTTTTTTGAGCTTTAAATTTTGTTTTTAAAACAACAAACACATAGAAATATTCAAAATACTGGTTAACAATTTGTTAATTTGCCAGAATAGGGTTGTAAGTGTGGGAGGTATCTAAGTTTTGGATGTGCCTCAAACTAAAAATTTAAACATTAAAATAATCGTTATGCATGTAGCAATGGAAAAATTCCATAAGATAATTTTGTCCCGCTAGCATATTCTACACGATTCACTGTGCAACGTGGTGAAAATATTCAAAAAAGAATAGTTTATCGCTTAGAAGACAATTCAATTAGAACAGATGATCAGTTTAGATCTCGAACAGATGTCAACCATCACAATTCTTGAACTGAACTGTTGTTGAACTGTTACCAATTAACGTTGTTAACCACTTCTTTTTGGTTTTATGCATGTTGTTTGTTTGGGTGTAGTTAAAACTATGCTTATTGTACTTCATTTATAAATATCAGGGGAAAGAACTACTATTCATTGCCAAAAAGTAAATTTATTTGGCTTGAAAAATAACTGCTGTCTTGGAAATCCGGTATTAGTAAAGAGTTTTCTAGAAAACCTAGAAAACTTACAGAATTAGATAGATGGAAAACTGTAGAACTTAGGCAGTTTTTACTTTATACTGAGCCATTCATTTTAAAAAATTTTTGACACAAAGTCGTTACGAGCATTTCATGCAATTGAGCATTGCTATAGGTATACTATGAGACGAAAACAATAAATGCAAAATAATAATTGTGCAAAAATGCTTTTAGATGACTTTGTCCGTAAACTGCACTCAAAAAATTTATTAGTAAAATTTCTACGAATGATATTAGAAGTCAAAATATTTGTACATTCTACAAATATGTTTACAATATACAAAGTATTTTTATTGTGATATCTTTACGAATTCATTTGTAAAATTTTTCTAATACCTGATGTAGTATCTACAAATATATATTTTTTTATATACTAAAGATATTCGTAAACAAAAATAAATCAATTCGTATTAGTGCATTGTGCGAATGATTGTGTACATATAAATAATAATATTCGTAAATTTATCGTACGAATAACTTTGTAATTTATTTCATTACATTCGTAGTATTTACTAACGTTTTGGTACTATTGACGAATGAAAAATAATATAAGTAGAAATAATTCATTCGTAGGCTGACCGTTCGAATTGTTAGTAGAGTGTTCGAATTATTAGTAGAGATTAAAAAATTGAAAACCGAAATCGTTCAGCCTTGTTTGTCGAACTTCTACAGAAAATAAGGACTTGTATGATTGTAAAGTGACTGTAGCCCACTGGAAGAGTGCGTGGTCTGTAAGCTAAAGAGCTGAGGTTCAAACCCCAGCTCAGACAGAATTTTTTTTTATTTGACTGGTTTGCCTAACAATTAAAGAATATCAGGAACTGTATCATTGTAAAGTGGCTGTACCCTACAAGTGGAGTGCGTGGCCCACCAAGCTAAAGAGCCGAGGTTCAAACCTCAGCTCAAACAGAATATTTTTTTTCGTTATAAGTTATTATGATCATTCGTAAATGTAACAAATGTATTCGTACAATATACATTGGTTTTTTTAAGAATACGAATAAAATATTCGTAATATGAAATATGAAACCCTGTTAATATGAAACCCTGTAAAGATGCATTGTTCATTGTTTTACTCATTTAAATTTTTAAATTCGAAGCTCATCCATACCAAGTAAAAAAATGGTGCACATGTGGTAACTCAAATATACAAATGCTTAGTTGAGCGTAGCATGCACGATAACCAAAATTATAATTTGGAACAGATAATGTATACAAAAAATGCCGAAGGAAAAACAATGTCAGTTAAAGGAGAAAACGTTATTTATCCATAAATTTCCCTGACAATTATTGTTTCAAAAATCAAAATTATATAAAATAAATTTGAAACAAAAATATAAAACACTATATTTCAAAAATATAAAACAACATCAGTTAAAGGAGAAAACGTTATTTATCCATAAATTTCCCTGACAAATATTGTTTCAAAATTCAAAATTATATAAAATAAATTCAGTTACTCACAGTAATAAAAACCTTACTATCCATTCAAATTAAGTTTTGATCTTTAAAGTTTTTTTATATCCCAATAAAATCATGTTAATTAGCCATAAAATACATAGACGAACTTATATATACTCCGTAAATATCAAATCACAATCTTTATCAAGTAACACACAAGTCTTTATTATTCGAAAATTCTCCAAATAATTCATTTTATCTATACCCCTTATTCAGAACATACATTAGAAAAAATTAATTAAAGGATTAATTACTGAATTTAAAAAGGAACACATAATATTTATTTTTCTTCATTCACTCCTTATATTACTATTGTAACTTAAGCCATATTTTACCTGAAGAAACCTTTTTAACTTGTTTGTGATAACTTGTATTTTACTAATACGCTTTGTAACTACTCAGAACTTTAATCAGCATGCATCAATTCTCACAATTCTATATAGAATCTTCAGAAAATGAAATGAGTCAATCTCAAAATTTCAATTATATTACACAAGGTTCAATACCAGAGGCATCTGGTAGATCAACGGTACCTTATTAATATTTTTATTAATTAAAGTTTTTTCTAAATGACCTTTATATTTATTAATGCGTGAACAAAGCATGTGAACAAAACATTTAGAATTCGTATTTAAATCATATAAAGTCAACATAATAAATATAGAGGTCATTTAGAAAAAACTTTAATCAAATGGTAGAGCTCGACCAAACGGAAACAGCTAAAACCAAAATCAGCAAAAATTCTAAAACAACTTCAGTAAACATGCTTTGTTAGTGCAGACTTCCAGCAGGCTGTTGGGCTACATATAATAACATAAGCATAGAGACTAAAGTAAAACAGAAATATAACAACAAATGTGAAATTTTGAAATTGAGAAAAACTGAGAAATTGACACTTCAAATCTCATCGCCCCGGTGGTGCAGTGCGTTAATGCGCCCTTGCACGGGTATCACAAAGATTTCTGATGACGCTTTTAGCAGGGCAGAAATTGTGCAATAAAATCAGCTAGTGATTTTTTCCTTTTCATATTGAAAAAACTTTGTTGTTGTTCCTTTGGAAAAATTCGTTAGAACAATTAATTGTTCTAACTTTGACCTTAAGCTCAATAAACGATTTTAAACTATCAAACAACTAGAATTTGTATTTAAAATCAAGTATGATTTAAACTATCAAACATTTAGAATTTGTATTTAAATCATATAAAGTCAACATAATAAATATAGAGGTCATTTAGAAAACACTTTAATCAAATGGTAGAGTTCGACCAAACGGAAACAGCTGAAAAACAAAATCAGCAAAAATTCTAAAAACAACTTCAGTAAACATGCTTTGTTAGTGCAGACTTCCAGCAGGCTGTTGGACTACATATAATAACATAAGCATAGAAACTAAAGTAAAACAGAAATACAACAACAAATGTGAAATTTTGAAATTGAGAAAAACTGAGAAATTGACACTTCAAATCTCATCGCCCCGGTGGTGCAGTGCGTTAATGTGCGCTTGCACGGGTATCACAAAGATTTCTGATGACGCTTTTAGCAGGGCAGAAATTGTGTGGAAAAATTCGTTAGAACAATTAATTGTTCTAACTTTGACCTTAAGCTCAATAAACGATTTTAAACTATCAAACAACTAGAATTTGTATTTAAAATCAAGTATGATTTAAACTATCAAACATTTAGAATTTGTATTTTTATTAATTTTTCAGAATTATTGAAAGCACTTATAAAAACCACTCGAGAAACTAATCAGTCAGTAAAATTTATAAAGAAAATTAAAGTAAGCGCCAATATTAAAAACATTATGAGAATTTCTAACTATGGTCGTAAATATTCGTTTTTTAATTAATAAGATCTCAATCATGAATTTAAAAATGTTAAGGATGAGCTCAAAAATTTAAAGGAAGAACACGAAAAAATGTCAGCACAAATTCTTACAGAAGTTAAATCGCTGAGAAAACACTCTCAATCAAAATCGGATAAATATTGTAGTATGCTTCCAAAATTGCTATTTTCGGAACTATCAGATTTAATGATGTTTGAAAGTGAACTTCAAAAATCCGAAGAAATAATACAAAAATTGGTTAGTAATTTAACAACTATAACTATTTATATATGTGATTACCATTTGGCCAAAAAAGACAAGAAAAAATTGTATGATTTTTTGAAGTGAAAACTTCTTTAGGCGCGTTGAACGATTTTCGTAGAGAGTAAAGCTTTGGTTTGCGTCATTGTCTTTTTCCGAGTAACTCTCGTCATCAACGCTGACAGCAAAGATAGCAAGATAGGAAACTTAGAAAATATAAGCAAGCAACAATCAATAAGTTCCTGTGCTTACGCATCGTTCTTTTCCTTCCCTTTGCTCCGCTGCGAAACATTAGTTGCATTCCCGTGGCACAAGATCAGATCAAATCTCAGTAAAACAACGTTACTTCAACTTTATATCAATTTGTCATCAGTCTTGAAACAGCTGTTTTAAGAATAATAAAAGAAAACAACACTACCAAAACGCCCATTGACCGGTGAAACGTCAAAAAAGGAAAATGAATAGTTATTCAGATTTGCCAACTATGTTCGTTTTGATAAAAAATACTTGAAACTTGGCAGCATTTTAACTGTGCGCTTAGACCGCCTGAACGAACGAAATAAACCTCGTTTGTTCGCTCGGTTTAAACACTTTGCCCGAACGAACAATGTTTGCTATAAATTTATCGCGAACGATGTTTGCCCGGTGTAAACAGTAAATTAGTGCCCTGTTACGGTGGCGGTCATGGGCTCATCATGGTCATGCATTGTTGTTGTTTCAATGTAAATTAAAAATTTGAGAGCGAGAGCAAGAGAGTAAATTTTCACCACCACGGTCACCAAATGATTCGACAAAAATATGAAATCATGGGATCAAAACAGTGTTGCGTTGTGGAACTATTTACAACATTTGTGTTTAGGCACGAAAATAGTACACTTTTAGTACGAAATGTATGAAAGCAGCAATGAAACCTGCTTAATAGCAACACTCATCGGTTAAAAAAATACTAAAAATAGCAAAAAGTGTACCGGTGCTTAGGCATCATATGACCACCAGCATAACATACTTTCGTCACACAGTTCATCAAACGAAAAAAGAGAGTAAAAAGTGTTATGACCAGGGATCATATGACGACCACCGTAACAACACCCTTAGGGCGAACGAACGAAGATTCCTTCTTTCGCTCTGATTGAACAAGCTTCGATCTTTTTAGGCGAATCAGGTGTTGCGCTGTGTTTAAAAACAGAAAAGTAGCAAATAGGAGTAGCTTAAGAGAATAGTTTATGAAAAGTACTAAAATATGTAGTAATTTATGTTTTATGTTTTTTTAAAGTGTTCTGTTAATTTTCGCTGCAATCTAATTGTGTTGTGTAAAGGGCCAAATTAAGTTTTTTAAGCGGAAAAACCCTACATTCAAAGTTTAATTTTAAAGCGACTGTTTATTTGAGGTAATTTTCTTTTCAATAATAACTATATAACTTTTAATGAAAATTTTGAGCTTATGAATAGCAAATATTATTTAATATAGCAGGAGTCCACAATAGAGCTTGTTCAAATAAAATAAAAAAATATTTAAGGTTCAGCTGAAACTTTTTGAGTTTTTAATCGAAGATTTTAGTAAAATGTGGATATTAGCCAAAATGGAAGTTCAAAATTCGATTTGTGAATAAAAGCAATTCTTTACAGTTATAACATAAAAAGTATTTCTCTAAAATAAAAATCGAACGAATAAAAGTACCAATTGCATTTGCTTAATAAGGTAGCAATTTTTATTTAATTGACTTAAAATTTACGAAATTTATTGACACACGAAAAATGTGAAAACATTTCATTTTTGTTCGTTGATAAACTTAAATGGGTCCTTAAGTTAAGCACAAGTCTTTTCTATAATAACAAATACGAGTAATTGTTATGGAGTGGCAAACCATTTGTTGTTGAGAAACAGAGTATAAGTTTTAGTACTAATATAAAAATAAGGAGTTATCAACCCCGCATTTATTGATGTTCGGCCAAGTGCACAAATTGCTATTTACACCGCCTGAACGTACAAGATGGCGGCCAATGTTTGTTCGCGATTGATGTTCGTGCGGTCTTAACAGTACTCCAAACGAATAATTTATTGCAATAAATTGTTCGCGATAAATGTTTCGTTCGTTCAGGCGGTCTGAACCCACAGAAAGATCAGAAATAGAGTTAGAAATCGAGCTGGTTTTATTTTTTGTTTTTGTTTTGTGAATAAAATAGAGCCGCGCTCTAGATCAACGACAACGGGAATGCAGCTATTGAATGTTACTGTTTTTTCAATGTATATGTAGAGCTAGGTGTAGGCTAAAAAAAATAAATTTAATATTTTTGATATTTGCTTTTTGTTTGACAGGCCGTGAAGTCTCTTTTAATGCCTCCTCTTGAGATCTTGCTACAAGGCAAACAAAAAACTTAGCAAGCAAAGTGCTGTTTATTTTCCCAAGCCAATTCGGTTCATCCCCTCTAACGTTGCGCAACCGATGTGATACTTGTAGTGAATATATATAAAATATAACTAAGATATCTTACTACAGTTAAAATTCAAACTTAAACTATCAACGTTCATTTTAAATTAAACTTACGTTCACCAACATTAAAAATTAACGTTATTAAAAGTTACTCATTTAAGATAAAACAACAATTGTAATTAAAAATTAATGTTACAAAAATATTACGCTAGTTAATTAACGACACTAAATTTAACCTTCACCAACACTGAAAAATTAACGTTACAACAAACCACTCAATTCTAATTTAAAGCAACTAATACAAATTAAATACTAATGTTAGTTAAGTACTAAAAAAAGATTGCTACACTACTTACACTAATTAATTTATTATATGCCTCTACTTAGACTAACTATAATCCTAATATGTTGATAGATTTAAGGATGATATAAAAGAGGGAACTGCTTCCCAAAATAAACAGTCTCATATGAAGATTCAAAGCTGAATTTAATTAGCTGCCTTATTAATTAAAAGCCACTGGCGCTCTTAAGTGCCGGCTTTGTTTTATTTTTCTGCCAGTGGCGTTTTTAAGCGCCGGCAACCAAAATTAGGCAGGGCCTATTTAACGTTTAGAAGGACCAACACTACATACTGCTCTTCTCTGTTCATCGTTGTAGTAGACTTGCTTTGTAATTGTTGTTGTAAATGTATTTTAGTTCAGCTACAGATCTACATATACGTTGACAGAAAAACAGTAAATATCCTTCATGATTTCTTTATGAAGGAACTATTTGTCAGCAGATAAACTTATTGATGGTTGCTTGCTGCCATAGCAGAATTAGACAAGTTAGTGTCAGGGCTGAATGTGTTCTCTTTCAAAGTGACCATAACTGTCAAAATCATCCATTTTGATATATTTGTCAATTCTTATTGCATTCTCAATGGTTGGAGATTTTGTATGAAATGCATTTGCTGTGCGCCTGGTAGCCAATATCCAAGAGCGTGTATTTGAGTTTCAGGACCAACATAAAAACATTTGTAGTTTTATAATTGTCGCCAGCATATTCTCTGACCCAGGACACGGTATAATAAGTAATAGGTAGGAGTGACATTTCGTGTTTCGACCATCGAATGTCAAGCAAAAGAAAACAAAATAGGGAACGTGTGTCACACACATTGGCCGCATTCAGAGGAGTCACCTGCTGTGAATGGATCATTTAATTGAAAAGCTTTCGCACTCAAATTAAAAAAAAAACAGTTGCCAACTATTGACTCCGCTGAAAGCTGCTAATGTGTGTGACACACGCACTTTATATTGTTTTCTTTTGGTTGAAATTGCAGCTCCTGAGAAAATAAGTACTTGTCAAGGCTACCTAATAATAATATTATCATGACTGGGACTGCATCGTCCAAAATTTGTTGTTTCTTATTTCAGCTACGATAAGCCTATAATATGTTTTTTAAAAATATAATGCAATAATTAATGACGCAAACAGTGAAAATAATGTAAATGAAATTCAATGAAATGTATGTAAATACAAATTTTATGTATGTGTGTATTATTATGTATCTTAAGTGTATATTCATTATTTCAATATGTTTAATTTATATTTTTGTTTATGTTTTACTTTGTTTTTTATATTAAAACCCATAATTTAAAATATAATGAAGTGATAAAAGATGAAAATAATGTGCATTAATGATGAACTGGGTGTACGGATGAACCGAATCGGGGGCAGAAAATAAACTGCACTTTTCTTGCTAAGTTTTCTGTTTTTCTTGTAGCAAGATCTTAAATGCATGCATTAAAAGAGACTTCAAGACCCATCAAACAAAATATCATAAATAAAAAAAAGTAAATTTATTTTATTTTAGCTACAGCTCTACATATACATTGAAAGAAAAAATTAAATGTCCTTTTTGAGAATTATTTTTCATTCTGTATTTTATTTTTATATCAACAATATTAAATTTAAATGTAATAATATAGTTTGGTGTAATTATAAAATAAAAATGCTACCTGAATAAAAAATATTTTGAAAGAAATAATCAAAGGTTGAGGGGGTGAAAATATAAAACTTTTTCCAATAAGTATGAAAATTCTTATATAGCAGTGAAAAATACAAAACTTTTTCCGATTAGCATGAAAATTCTTATATAGCAGTAAGGCGGTCTGTGGCAGGACAAAGTCTTCCAGTGAATACTAATATTTTACATATATGTTTTCGCTTCGGTCGGCAGTCCCATCACTGCTATACTTTTTTTTTTAATTCAACTCTCTGTTTGTATTCTCTCAAACAGAGAGCATTTTAATAAACCTCTTTGTATATAATGTTCTAATTTTTGTGCCTATAAAACAACTTTTATAGGGGTTAACATACATAAAAAGCGCCCCTCATTAATATTTTTAATAATAATTGTATTGTAGGCGGAAGAAATGTTCACTAATTCCATTTTGGACCCCGGTTAATGGCAGATGAAATGGCTAGCACGTGCTCATGGAAAGGAACCAAAAGCAACAAAACAAAAAAAATATAAATGGATTTACTGTAACATCAGCTTTATTTTGATCGACAGAAGGCACTCTTCCAGTGTATTGGATGTACGCACGATCCGTGGTGCAAACATTGACTCGATCACTATCTTGTTGCAGCCAAGATCCGAACACGTCTGCGTGCAGCTAAAAAAACACGCAACCCTACACAGAGAAAGTTAGACGTCGAAAAGCTGCAATCAAAACAGACAGCCGATGCTTTCGCCACTCGACTCTCACTCCTGCTTCAAAGCACTCCTCCAATCGATGATATATGCACAGTCAACACACATTTCAAACTCCATGCGTGTGGCTGCTGAAGAGGTCATTGGCTACCACCACCCTCGCCGAAACCAGTGGTACGTTCAGGAGTGTCACGACGCCACTACAGAGAAAGAAGCCGCCTACAAAGCCACCCTGCAGTCGGTTGTAACGCGCGCTGCTAAGGAGCGAAACAAAGAAAAGAGGAGGGAAGAGAGACGTATTTTCAGGAAGAAAAAAAGAGAGATAGAAAAGCGCGAGCTGGAGAAGATTGAGATGTATGGTGGGAGGAATAAGGCCCGAAAATTTTTCGAAAAAATAAGACGCCTTGCCGATGGTTTTAAAACCGGGGCCTCTTCCTGCAAGGATGAAAAAGGGAATCTAGTGACAGATGTCCAGAGTACACTGAGTTATGGAGGGAACACTTCTCTAAGCTTCTAAATGGCGACGCTGACAACAATCCCGCCAATAGAGATGATATTCCGGAAACCCCAATTTCGGAAGACAGCGTCGAAGTTCCGCTGCCCGACTATGAGGAAGTTCTGACAGCTATAGCTCGGCTTAAAAATAGCAAAGCCGCGGGAGCTGATGGCTTACCTGCTGAGCTGTTTAAGAACGGAGGCGAAGCTCTACTTAAATGCATTCACGAGCTTCTATGCAGAATATGGTCGGAAGAATGCATTCCGAACGGTTGGAATCTCAGTGTCCTCTGCCCAATCCACAAGAAAGGCGATCCCACTATCTGTGCCAATTACCGTGGGATAAGCCTTCTTAATATCGCATATAAAGTCCTGTCGAGCGTTTTATGTGAAAGATTGAAGTCCATTGAAAATTACCTGATCGGACCTAATCAGTGTGGCTTTAGACCTGGAAAGTCCACCATCGACCAGATTTTCACGCTACGACAAATCTTGGAGAAGACTCAAGAGAAACAAGTCGACGACCACCATCTTTTTGTCGACTACAAAACCGCCTTCGACAGCCCAATAAGGAAGCACCTGTACTCCACCATCTCTGAATTTGGTATTCCTGCAAAACTAATACGACTTTGCAGGATGACACTGAGCAATACCAGCAGCGCAGTTAAAATCAGGAAGGACCTCTCCCCACCGTTTGTTACCAAACGAGGTTTCAGACAAGGTGATTCCTTATCGTGCGACTTTTTCAACCTAATGGTGGAAAAGATCATCCGAGCTGCTGATCTGAGACGTAGTGACACAATATTCTACAAGAGTGTTATGCTGCTTGCGTATGCTGATGACATCGATATCATTGGCCATAATACGCGTAAAGTCAGTGCAGCATTTTCCAGATTAGAAAAAGAGTCAAGTCGAATGGGTCTGACAATGAATGCAGATAAGACGAAATACTTTGTGTCAACAAACAAACAGTCCCAGCGTCTTGAAACCCACGTTACAGTTGACAATACCTCCTTCGAGGTTGCGAGAGACTTCTTTTATCTGGGATTCAGCATAAGCTCAACCAACGACATCAGCATTGAGATCAAACGAAGAATAACTCTTGCCAACAGGTGTTACTTTGGGCTCAGTAGGCAATTGAGAAGCAGAGCCCTCTCTTGACGAATGAAAATCATGCTCTATAAATCGCTCAATATGCCCGTCCTACTTTATGCATCACAAACCTGAACGCTGAGCAGTTTAGATGAAAAGACTTTAGGAGAATTCGAGAGAAAGATTCTTCGTAAGATCTACGGACCGATCTGCGTCAATGGCGAGTACCGAATACGGTGGAATGATGAACTGTATGAGCTGTTTGCTGACATCGACATAGTCAAGCGCATTGAAATCGAGTGGCTTCGCTGGCTTGGTTATATTTAGCGCATGAAAGGCGATGCTCCAGTGAAGAAAACATTCGATTCGGTACCCAGCGGCGGTCGACGCAGAAGAGGACGACCGCATCTTCGTTGAAAAGACCAAGTAGAGGACAACCTGACGAAGCTTGGAATTTGCAACTGGCGCCAGCAAGCGAAAGACAGAAATGGCTGGCGAAAATTCTTAGATGAGGCCAAAACCGACATACGGTTGTAGCGCCAACTAAGTAAGTAAGTAAGTATATAAATACTTAAATTAGGTTGCAATGAGATGTTTGCAACCAAAACTTATTATTAATTCGCTTTATATTGGGTCTATATATGCTTTTAAAGTTTGGCAATTTCTTCAGTTGTTGTATTTGTCAACATTTTTGAAGAATTTGCTTTTACTCAAACCCTCGCTATTCATGGTTAGATTTAAAAATGGAACGACGTTTGCAAACAAGAAAAATAATGTATGGATTGAGTGTCTTAACATTTTAATCTTTAAGTTGTGATAAAGGAATATGTTGGAAATTCAAATAATTACATGCATGCTCTTATTTTATTATATATGTAAATTTTTTCATAAAGTGTGTGTGTCAAAAGGAAAATTTTCAGTCGTGGTAGGATAGAAAATATTAGGTTCAATAAAATTTGTGTGTGTTGAAATAAATTTGTCTTTTTTGCTGTGTAAAATGGACGATGAAATTTTGACAATAACAAATTTTGACGTTTCACATTTCGGTCGTGTTTTGCTCAAATATTTTATTTAATTTGCATTTTATTCAATTTGCGACACATTTAATTCGAGTGCTAGTACTTGCAACTTATTTCGTAAACTTGTAATAATGTAAACATAAAAAACTCAAAAAATAACAAAATAATAAAAAAAGTATTGCAGTGAGGGGACTGCCGACCGAAGCGAAAACCTATATATAAAATATTAGTATTCCCTGGAAGACGTTGTCCTGCCACGGACCGCCTAACTGCTATATAAGAATTTTCATGCTAATACACGCAGAGAAAAGACATGGTTGAGACATGATTACTGCAATAGTAATTTAAATCGCGTTACCCTAAAAACGGCACGCAGAAAAGTGACATTTTCAACTTTAATTGTAGCAAACATATTTCTATTTACTGTAAATATATTTCGCAATTCTGACAATATTTTGTTTATCACAAATATTGCTATTTTTTGACAATGCACTTAATGTACCATGTTTATAAATGGCATTAGTCAGGCGAGCGGTAGTAGCTGATATAAATGAAATTTCAATTTTTCATATTTGTATTTTGTTTGACTGTCGTGAAGTCCCTTTAAATGCCTCCACTTTAGATCTTACTAGCAGGCAAAGAGAAATAATTGCAAGTAAAGTGCTATTTATTTTTCGCCGCCAATCCGGTTCAGCCCCTCTAACGCTGCGCAACCGCTGTGATCATGTCATTCTCTCTGCGTTTTTGTTGTGGATTTGCTTGGTAGTTATTGTTGTACAGTAAGCTTTAATTTTTTGTAGATGTTTTTTGTAGCTACAGTCAGCATATGACATCGAACTATTTTAGAAAAAAGTTTTTTCATATAAATTAAAGAGTGTATATTATATTGGTAAAACTATTTGTTTTTAGTAAAAGTGTTACCGTATCGGAATATATTTCTTATATATGAAAAATTTAGCTCATTGAGAAAATTTAAAGAGTATTTATGCATATTTATATAATAACCTTGGCGACCGTAGCCTAGTGGGTAGAGTGCGTGGCCCCTAAGCTGAAGAACCGCGGTAGCCCGGGTTCAATTCCAGCTCAGACAGAAAGTTTTTTCAACTGAATTAATTTTTCTGTTCGGTCGTCATCTCTCTGCAGACAATGGCAAACCTCAGAGAGTAAAAATTGCCATGTAAAGCTTCTTGAGAACATAAGCCTTTCGGAGTCGGAATAAAATACGTAGGTCCAGTTCTCGGTCATTTGTGATCAAAAATTTAATAACACGCACAACACAATTGATCAATAGAAGCTAGGTTAAAGTCCTTCCAAAGGCTGAAATAGCCAGTTTATTTTTTTTATATAATAACAATTACGTAATAAAACTGCAAAATAAATTAATATTTTCAGTAGTAATTGGATAACTTGTAAGGACACATTTTGTAGGCCAAAATGTCCCTTACAATCACACCTACACAAGCACACCTACACAATCACACCTACACAATCACACCATTCACTCACCGATCTACGCGATCACTCACCAATTCTGCCTACCAGACACAACATATACTCACCGATTTACACACCAAACATACAATCATTCACGAGTAAATACCACAAACACGCCATTCCTCAGTAAATGGATGCAGCATACGCGCTACCATGCGAGACGGCATACCCAGCTAGGACACCACACCACCGGACTTACAAGTATTATTCTTATTATTTATATTTTTTATATCTTCCATTTACTTATTAATTACTAAGTAACTTAATATTAAATGCATAATATTAAAATACCTTTTATTATAGCTATACTTACTTTATATTACCTAAATCACTTTAGCATTGCACGCTTATCTACTTAAGCCCATATACAAACATATGGCCCTAACCATACATTAAGTTTACTTTTCAAACGTAACATACGTTTAATTAAATATTCAAATAATACATCATATCCACATATGATATCGTACGTTGTACGTTGGCCTAAAGCCAACTCTACGGCAACCGCCTGCCACGAAGTAATAAATAAGAACTTAGATAATTAATTTAATATTTTACATATAAATATAAGATAACAACCTACAGTACTACATATTTGAATATTTGATTAAATAAGAAATTCAAGTTACACCAAACGCGCTGTAACTACTTTTAAGCATACCAATAAAATGTACATATTTTATACACTAAGTTTCGTGCAACATATGTCATAAGTACCAATTTAACTTTAGCGTATTTATACTAAGCGAAATAACTCTGGGTACTTAAAGCGGACAGACATAACAAGACAGAAACTTACTCAAACGAAGCACACATAACATTTTATAACAATCGCGACTTATAACTAAAAGCTTTCGATTCTATACATACACACATTCGCGTAAAACACGTTTTAGACTTCCACTCAACAAGTTTAACATAACTTGACAACAATAGCATCACATAAATAAAAGCTTTCGATTACAAAGCTTTCACTCAATCAAAAGTCACGTACGCCAGCTTTCTCGAACCGAGCATGAATCGCTCAGACTGAAAAGCAAACGGGAGAGTCGTTTTTCTACCGTCAACCGGAGCAGTTCAGTCTTCTTGCCGTCAAACGTAGCAGCAAAACTCCGTCACCAGCTCTTCAGTCGGTCGACTTGCAGCTGCCGACGAGCCAATCGATGAAACTAGCATATCTGCTATTGGCTCCTGCTAATACGACTGCAGGACAACTCCAGGAGATAGCATTTCACCAGGACAAACGATCCGGGAAAAAGCAACATCTCGAGGTTTCCTCCGCAAAGAAAACCAGCGAAACCACAGAGTTTCGCCATTTGAAGACTCAACGCTAAGCCACAGCGACGAACACGCATACTACGACACGCAAGTACACAGGCGAATGAAAGCCACCATTTTAAAATTGAAACATCGTGCTAAGATGCAATAGATAATTTGTGAATTGAAATTAAAACGCTACAGTGCATCGGCGAACCAAAACCTAAATCCTATCCTGCACCAAAGATCCTAAATCCTACCAGGTCCCCCCTTCGCATTACACGAAGAGGCATTTACGCTCCCCTCCGCTTGAGAGGTAACGTCGGTCTATACGAGGTCGACTCTGGCGACGTTACACCTCATAACCGTTCAAACGGCCATAAGATAACCTCATCTCCATGGGCGAAGGCTGACGCTGGTTTTTACGAGAGCGTTCTCTGACTGCGTTAGGTTTCCCTTTGGGCCATGAGGAAATCTGTCCTTTTCCTCCTCTTTCCTATCCTATAAAAATCAAAGTTGGGAACACACGAACACACACACATACACGAGCGTCAACCGGTACAAGCCGTCACGCCACCAATTTGAAGCGGTAACCGCCAAGCACACGATCACGAAGACATCACGCGTTATCGTCATATAGCGGAATCGACTAACGGTAAAGGCAGAAACTGTACCACTACGATCAAGTGCTACCTACTAGCGAGACATACGAACACACGCACTTATGCATATACAGGCATAATCAACGCTTTAACTATCCAGAGTACATTTACCGCAACTGTACTATGCTAAAATGTAAAATTAAAATAACAACTACTGAATTAAATCCGAATAAAGAGACATTTAATTTAAATAAAACCTCCTAATTCTTGTCATCGAACCCTAGACAGCCGCTGAGGATACCCCAGCTGGAAAAATATTGTAACGCCCCCAGGAGGTTCGTTACAAACTAAAGTCTGCTTATCCTAAGTATTCTATTTATTAAACTGTTGAGCATCAATTTCTTATATGAATTAAATATAAATTATATGCTATAGATATTTCTTAATTTTAGAATATTCTATTGTTGTGCGCTCCAATCTAAACACTGCTATAACTGCAACTTAAACACATTTATTTGATGTACTTATTATTTATAAACATTTAACACATAAAGATCTATTCTACAAACGTAGCCTAAGCACATTTATGTAGCAAACGAACAAAACAAACACAACTATTGTTTACATTCTTACTCGCTTGCACTTTATGTTTACATAACTACACTACATAACTGCATTACAATGACTACATAAACTAATGTTCTACTTAGTTACGATTATATTTAAATTAAATGTATATTTAATTTTGTATTTATTTTAAGTTTAAAAAATACTGTTACTTAGCTTTATAAGCCGAAGAAAATCTAAAAATAAAACCACTTAAGTTTAGAGCTTTAAACTAATTGCTCCTTATTTCTATTCTAAAGCGCCTGAAGGCACCTTTGGGTGACGGCGCTAAAGAATTTTTTTTAACTGGCCAATAGCGCTCTTTGTAAGCGCTGGCAAAAATAATAAACGCGTATTATTATAAAAACCACGTATAACTTTTAATTCGCGTAAAACGCGTAAGCCGCGTATAAGTAAAAGTCGCGCGTCCAACATTACACTATTTTTAATACACAACACAATATAGATATGGTGTGGTGTTATGATATAAATAGATATATAAGTAAAGTTTTTCATTGGCCACATATAAAGAATAAAAAAAGATTTGGTACTGTTAGACTGAGAGTTTATTTCAATATTAAAAGCAGACTGAATTCTAAAATACAAAAGTATTAAGGCTGGACTGAAATAAAAGTCCTTAAATGCTGATCTTGCATTTACTGCAGAATGTTGAAACTGCTGATCTTGCGCCTCGTGTGTGTGGTGCTGGGTAACTGTTGCACTATTTGTTGAAACCGCTGATCTTGCGCCTCGTGTGTGGAGTTGGGTAGCTTTTGAATAAAACGGTAATATTGGTCAACGGCCGCTGTCGCTAGGCGATCGTGTTAACACCTCCCTCGCTTAAACGATGGCCGTCCTCGGGTTTCCTGAAACTGTCGATCACGATGTGGAGGGATTTTTTCATTTGTCTTCTTCTTCGTTCTTGGTATAGCTTGAGGAGTGCGTAGCAGCCAATTATAATAATAACTGTTGCTAGGCCGGATAAGAGGGGTCTTGTTGCTAATTTCTCCTCGACATCCCCGATATAATTTAAGTTCTCTACGCTCATTCTTTGGAGGTATGGTAGACTTAGTATCTCGTTATGGCTGGTTATGTTCAGAGCAGCCATCGCGGCTGACCCTAGTGATTTCTTCAATACCCCGTCTCGATTTATGTATGTGGACCCATTGATGCAAATTTCCTGGTTGAAAGTTAGGAGAAAGGTACCAGTGACCGTTCTGTTAGGACCGTTGGTGGAAGTTATAACGGCGGAGTTCTCGTTGATTATAATGATGCCATCATCGACGACTACTAGCGGTTCAAGGTGACTTGGTCTAGTACTGCAACTAGCGATGTTGCCAGTGTGAAGTTGTTGAGTGCATGTAGGGTGATTCAGTTCTTGACAAAATGTTGTTGTAAACGTCGCGGTGCAGTTACCGATACCCAGTACTCGGCTGCCACAATTGGGCAACATTTTTGTATTCGGAGAAGTGCAAGATAGTCCCGTTACGCTGGACTGGGAATAATGTTACCTTCTTACACTCTTACTTAGGTATTGGATATTTAATAAGAAAATGTAAAAACTTATTATCTAATAAAACCTTAATATAAGCTACTTCCATAAGATCTGTCATACTAATATTTGTAGAACGCATGACAATTACATTTTTTATAGCTTCAGAGTCCAAAATTGTGGGGTTTATTATTTTAATCTTTGCAAGAGTAATGGTAAGCATTAAATTTTCTAGTTCGGAAATCATTATTCTGTTTCTAGCTAAGAGTGAATCATATGAAATGCCAGTGTCAATTTGTTTTGTTTTCGAGTTTTCAATTATCTTGTTGACTGCATCGGTTATTTTGTTAATCTGTTCCTGTGTCTTTGAGTTGATAGTTACCTGTCTGTTTTCGGAATTTATAAGTTCTTGCTGTCTAAATTTTAGTTTTTCGAAGTCATCGAAGTCTGGGGTTCCTGCGATTACTTTGAGTGCGGTTCCCAAGAGGTTGATACTTCTAGCGTGTCGATGGTGCACGTTCAGGGTTGCCAAAAGGGTGTTGATGTGTTCGAGAGGGTGTTGATGCGTCAAGTAGTTTTCTCATGTGTGACAGAGGGAAATGATTTGTGAGCTGTTTAGTCTCACTTGCCATTGCTGAATATGATTCAAGGTTGGTGGAATGTTAAAAATAATTGAAGCCCTGCCAGATTGTTACATCCCCGTCTGAGATTGGAATGTAATCCGCGTTGGAGTAGTCCGTTATTTTTGCCGCTATCACTTGAACGAAAAGTATCCCTATATAGAACCTAAAATATAAAAAGAAAGGTGAAACCCCAAGATCAGTCAGTTTAGAAGAAAGAGAGGGGAAAAAAGAAAGAGGGAAGAAAGAAAAAAAAATAAGACTGGAATGCTCATCTAAGATTGTCCTTATGGACCACCCTCGCTTTAGTAAGAACCGTGGTTCCCAAATCAGCTTCTATTTTCTGTTCAGCATACAATGGCGTTAATTTGTTTCCTAGTCTTCTGTTCGATTTTACGAGAACATGTTCTCCCACCTCGAACACCCTGTTTTGTCGGGAAGGATTGTTCCTTTCAAGTTGAGCCTGTTGAGCCTTTTCGATCTTTTCCATTATTACTTTTCTAGTTTCCTGGGGTGTAGCCTGGATTATGTCTATAGGTCTTTTGCCGGTTACTGAGTGAATCGAACGGTTATACTCAACTGTGGCCATCAATATTAGATCTACCACGTCGTCTATTTTGTTTTCCAGTTTCAGGCACCTTACAATCTCCAAAAGAGTGCTATGGAGCCTTTAGACTTGCCCATTTGAAGTGCTGTGAAGTGGGGGTGCATTCACCACGTCAATCCCGAATTGGTTTTTTAGTAGGGAAGAAATGGTTTCTGAATTGAAGGATGCTTCATTATCGCAATAGATTATCTTTGTGTTCGTGAAAATGTTCATTAACTGTAAAATGTTAACTGTATAGGTGCCTTAATGTCATTTAGTGTACGCGATGGTATGGGTTGAACGACTGCGAACTTTGAAAACTTGTCAATTTCAAAGTAAGTAAGCAAGTAAGAAAATATTTTTTTCCCGTCGAAAAAATATCGATGTGCAAGATTTCGCCTTCGCGTGATGGAATGGGTGTTACCCCAAGCTCCTGTTTTTGTGGGTGTCTGTCGTATTTGGCTTTTGTGCAAACCTTACAGTTTGTGACGATTTCATTGGCTAACTTCGTCATTTTGGGGAAGTAGTTATCGGAAAGGATTCGCTTAACGTTTTCTTGGGCAGCTCTGTGGGCCCGATTGTGTTCGGTTTGAACTATTTCCCTTTGTTCAGTTTTGTCAACAATATCTGACACCATTTATCTACAGTGCCAAAACTTCGTTGATGGAAACTGTCTGACCAATTGGTGCTGAATGCTTGCGAGCACTGGTAGCTCGCAATATATCGCATTGACTATATCTGGGTTTATAATAGTTTTGATTTCATTCAGTAGAGTGTTCTTGTCTGTGAAGTTGATTAGGTGACGAGTTTTTTTTCCGAAAAATATGAAGTAACGCTTGGATTTGAATTGTGTTTCCTCCAGAATTATCTGCTTTCTAAAGCAATTGACTGGCTTGTCAGTTGCTTCGATCGTGTAGGTTAGCGATTCCTCGCTGTGGATCGTCGCGTGATCCGAAAAAGCCTCTTGTTCCAAGGCATGAATATGTTGCCGTGATAGTGCATCGGCCACGTAGTTTTCCCTCCCAGGTTTGTAGAAGATTTTTGCATTGTGGTCTTCCACAAATGCTTTCCATCGCTTAAATTTTGGGTTAGAATTCCTTTCGGAGACCGCAAACGTAAGCGGCTGATGATCGGTGAAGATATTTAGATATTTAACTCCATTAAGGTAATTTCTCAGGCTTTTTGAGAGCCCATACAATTGCTAAAAGTTCACGTTCATTGGAGGCGAGATTTAGTTCGTTATCTTTTAGGGTTCTCGAAATCATTGTTATTGGTCTTTTATTTTGAGAGAGGACCGTCCCTAGACCCGACGCTGAAGCATCCGTCGTAAGATCGAACGGTTTCTTAAAGTCTGGGTAAAGTAGGGTGACATCTTCTGATGCCAGAATTTATATGAGCTTGTTGAAGGCTTGGGGCTGTTTTTCATCGAGATTTATTATTAATTTTTTGAATGGTTCGCACTAATTTTACCGTTATCACCTTTAAGTATATTAGTTCAGGGCTTCGCCAAGGACGCGAAGTCTTTGATGAAACAACGAGAGTAGCTTGCCAACCCGAGAAACGACCTGACATTGAAGAGTGTAGAGGGTTGTTCATAATTGCGAATAGGTTCTACCTTGCTAGGACTTGTTTTTATACCCTCGCCAGATACGACAAATCCCAAGTATTCCACGCTTACTTTAAAGAAGTGTGATTTTTCACGAGCGACTCTCATATTTGCTTGATATAATGCCCTTAAGACCCATTCTATATGTTGGATATGGTCTTTCGCGTCTTCAGAGAAAATTATTACGTCATCAACGTAAACGTAGCATGTTTTTCTTATTTGTTCTCTGAGAACATCATCGATGGCTCGCTGAAAAATGCTGGGGGCATTTTTCAAACCAAAAGGAAGCCTATTAAATTCATATTTCCCGTTACCTACGGAAAAAGCCCTGTCGCGTTCAGCGAGGGATATTTGGTGGAACCCTGACTTTAGGTCCAGAGTTGTGAAGTACCTAGCTTTTCTCAAGTTTGATAGTATTACTGAAATGTTTGGGATCGGATACTTGTCGTCTATAGTTTTTTGGTTTAGTTTCCGAAAATCTATGACGAGACGCTTTTTGATATTACCGTATTCGTCTCTTCCTTTTGGGTTGTTGATAAAGGTTGTTGTAAGGTGAACGGGATGGGCGTATTATGCCCTTTTTTAATAAGTCATTTATTTCACTATTTACAAAATCAGCAACGCTCATAGTGTAGGGGTACAGTTTTGAGTAAACTGGGTCGTCAGTATCTGTTCGGATAGTTGCGACAATGTTCGCGGCAAAGGGTAGGGACTCGTTGGGGTCCGCAAAGACGCCCGACAATTTCCGTATCATTTTGTGAAAAATGTTTTTTACTGTTTGGGGTGCTTCCAAATCTTCTACTTGTGTGAAATTAACATCGACACATTTGAAAAATTGTATCTCCTCAGATCCGGTGTTGGTTCTGAGAGTTTTAGTCTTAAAATCTAATGTTGACCCCGTCTGTGTTAACAGGTCAAGGCCAATTATGCCATCAAATTTTGATAGCGTAGGTAAAATAAAAAATGTGCTATTGGTGTCGAACAAACGGACAATGCACTTTTCCTTAATGTTATCAAATCCATGGATAGACTTTACGATGAAAGGTTCTTCCACAGGAATTTTACGTTTAAGTTCTGTTAATGGCCTTATGTAATTTTAAGACGCTCCTGTGTCCAGTAACAGTTTAATCGTTCTCCGTGCTATACTTCTATTTATGAATGGTAGCAGGGAGTTTTGTCTAAAAAATTTATTTGATCATGCCCCTGGAGGTGATCAACTACTGCCAACGCTTCTGATTCGGCTAAGCTTTGATAATCAGATTCCTCTTGATCTACGGGAGGCTTATTCTGCAAGAGATTATTCACCCTTTGATGCTTTGGGTCTGTAAATCTAGTATTACCGCTAAGTGGCCTTTTCATTGTTTGGCCTAGATTATAATTAGTATAGTATTGGGCCGAGGCCTGGTTGTGGCTGGCCATAGCCTGATTATGAAACTGATTTCGACCGTGGATTTGGCCAGGACTATTCGACTGGAACTGAGTGGGCTGTCTGAATCGTTGTGAAGAGTCAACTTGCATTGGCTGTACCGGGCCTAAGTTTTGTGGAGTCCTACCTCCAGTATTCTGTTGTCTAAAAAAATGCGGATTTTTTCGTATATTGCCTGTCTGATTATCATTCGCAATGTTTTTTTCTTTGTTTTGCTGTCTCTGCTCCCCACGCTGTGTCCTGTCTTCTGCAATTCTTGCATAATTGCTTGCGAACATGTAGCGTTCGTGGTTGGATTCAACCTCCTGAGCTAATGCTAGCGCTGTCGGTAAATCGGCTGGTCTCGCCGCAAAAAGTATATCACTCAATGCTTTCCTAGTTCCCTAAATGAAGACTCTAAGTGCGTCCGCCCTATACTTCTCATTCAAAGATGCAGCAATAGTTTTTTCATATGTTGTAACGAAGCTCGCGGTCTTCCGGGTCTATAGCTGAGGTAAGCTCGCCGGGATTCCAAGGTCCTTACAAAATTTATTAAAATTAAGAAGACGTGCAGGGATAGTTTGATTTATTTATTGAGGCTTTAATTCAATGATACATTGAGGCTATAATGATGGGAATAACGGGTGGCTCGGTGGTCCGTAGGATCTTGGTTCTGATGTGGTTCTTGAGCTGGCCGTAGCAAGACGTAAAGTTTGGCGTTGTTCGTTAGCGATTGTCGTGGTTCGGGGTTTGTTCTCGTTGTCACTAATGCGTAGGTACTGTTCGGTAATATTCGTACTATATGTTCCTAGTTGGTATCCGAAGACCCCGTTATAATTATAATAAGTGAACTATCACCACATCTTAGTTGGTCTCCGAAGACCCCGTATAATTATATGAGTAAATATACAAACTACTACTTCTTAGTTGGTATCCGAAGACCCCGTATAATTATATGAGTAAATATACAAATTATTACTTCTTAGTTGGTATCCGAAGACCCCGTATAATTATAGCAGCAAATATAAAAACTATTACTTCTTAGTTGGTATCCGAAGACCCCGTATAATTATATGAGTAAATATACAAACTACTACTTCTTAGTTGGTGTCCTAAGACCCCGTATAATTATATGAGTAAATATACAAATTATTACTTCTTAGTTGGTATCCGAAGACCCCGTATAATTAAAGCAGCAAATATAAGAACTATTACTTCTTAGTTGGTATCCGAAGACCCCGTATAATTATATGAGTAAATATACAAACTATTACTTCTTAGTTTGTATCCGAAGACCCCGTATAATTAAAGCAGCAAATATAAAAACTATTACTTCTTAGTTGGTATCCGAAGACCCCGTATAATTATATAAGTAAATATACAAACTATTACTTCTTAGTTGGTATCCGAAGACCCCGTATAATTATAGCAGCAAATATAAAAACCATTACTTCTTAGTTGGTATCCGAAGACCCCGTATAATTATATGAGTAGATATACAAACTATTACTTCTTAGTTGGTATCCGAAGACCCCGTATAATTATATAAAACAAAACTAACACTACGTCTTAATTGTTCTTCAAGTTATACCGTCCTGTATGAGTTTCTATCCTTAGTTGTCCACACTTTTCTTACGCTTCCTTTCCTTGCCAGGCTCCTCTATGTCCGTCCTGATTCCTCTTCTCGATTGTCCTTCGATGTTTTCTTAGTACTTCTTAGCAACTAATTATAGGCACGTCCGCCTTCGGTTGTCCTTCGATATCTTCTTCGTACTTCTTAGCAACTAATTAAAGGCACGTCCGCCTCGCTCGATAGTTAACCAGCAACTCGTTATAGGCACGTCCGCCACGTTCAATAGTCCAACAACCACTGACTTTTCGCTGTCTTACCAGCTAGCCTCTGACTATGCTGCTGGCTGTTCTTCTTCTTTTCTCTGCTTGCTTGACTTGCTGAGTCAACTTTACTGTTGTTGCTCATGTTCACGTATTATATCGTCGCTCTCAGTCTTTCATTGTATTAGTGTTTGGATCTCATTAGTGGGCTGCTGTGTTAACGATCATGCTTTGCTTGTTTGTTGCTCTTGTTCGGTGGTTGCTAGTTTTGTGTCGGATTCTTACTTTCGTTCGCTTCTGTCGTGGATCATTGATTCTCAATGATTTCTTCTTTGTATGTAGTGCTCTGCTTGTGGATTGTATTATACTTTCTCTTAAGTTGATTTACCGCTTGCTCTTTCTTGATGTCTGTTCGGTATTCATGCTTCTATGGATTCTCAGCTTTGTCGCAGTGGCCGTTATTCCCATTAGTAAATACATATATTAAGTTAGATTTAATTGTAATATAGGGTGCTTGCTTATTATAACAATGTTTATATTTTACAGTAGTTAAAACGTTAGTAGGTATTTCTTTTACTTAACATTCGAGATAAATACAATATTATTTCAGTGTAAATTAAGTGGTAAGTGGTAAGTGGTAAGACAATTTCTGCTTACATATATATATACTTATATATATCTAGACAATTTCTACTTACCACTTAATTCACACTGAAATAATATTGTATTTATCTCGAATGTTAAGTAAAAGAAATACCTACAAACGTTTTAACTACTGTAAAATATAAACATTGTATATATATATATATAAGAAAGAATTAATTTAGTTTAGTTTAGTAAATAAATAATTCAATGTTAAATTTAGGTAAGTTTTCTATACTTTTGAGTAAGTAAATTAGGAATATAAAACTAAATATTTTAATTCAAATAATAAAATTAAATTCATTTCAGTAATCATCAAAACAATAAATATAAATTTTGGCTGCTTCGTTGCATCTCGTTGTGTCTCGCTGTGTCGCGTTGTGTCGCGTTGTGTCGCGGCAAAACTCGCTCCGGGTTTTGCCCGTCACAATGTCATAATTGTTTTGTTCGTGAGGAGTGTTAGTTTTCGCTCTACTTCGTCATAATATTGTAGAATCGTCATACTACCCTGGCGAAGAGTTGACAGCTCCTGCTCTATTATATAAATTGGTCGCTTGTCCGAGTACGTAAAGTCAAGGCGGCTAATAATTGCCTTAAAGTTAAGGACAGTATTGAAAGAGGAGATCACCATATCAGCAGAGCCTTTGATTTTATTTCTAATGATTGCTACTGCCTGGTAGTGTTTTGAACTACCATTGTGACTTTCAAATAATTTGTAAGCGGTGTGCGCCGCTTGTCTCCAAGATACGTAACTTTCTTGTCTACCTTCAAAGTCCGGCAGCGATTTTATAATGTCTAATGATTCGTCACATGATGTCCCTGGAGTTATTTCTACGTCCTTGTACGTTTTCACCTGGGGTGTTGTCACTGTCAAGGTTGTCAAACGTTCGTTAAGACCTGCTATAGTTTGTTCAAAATTCACCCTCTGTACGGTAAGTGCGCTACTAACTGCACCCTCTATCAAAGCCATTAACTGCGCTGGTTCCATTTTGTTTTTTCTGTCACTTTTCCTTGACCACCAATTCGTGTCACTACTGTTATCGCTTACTCTCTTCTCAGTTGTAATTTTTTTGAAGAAAAATTCAAGACTTTGTTCGTCGTCACTCATGAAATTATTTTAAAAAAGGAAAACAATTGACAAAGAATCGAAACTAACACTTTATATTTTAGTTATAGATTAAAAAAAAATTTAGTATTAAGATTTTGTTATACCGGTGATTAAAAATGTGAGAAAAAAAAAATTGTATTTTTGCAAAGATTAAAGTTGGCGGTTTTTTCCGCAAAATTTTTTTTTTGTCATAAATTCTACTCACATTTCATTTTTTTTATTCTTATCTAAATAAGTCTGTTTTCTGTGGTCCGCTGGTGAATCTTTCAGGGCACTGTTACTGCTATTATTTGGTTGACTGTGACGTTAGTTGCTCCCGTTGTTTTTTTATTTTTTATTTGCTTGTTGATACGTTGCAATTTTCGTTATCTTTTCAGAGTTTTTTGTATTTTTATTTTTTTCGATTATTTTTCCGGTGCGACGTTAGTTGCTGCCGTTGTTTTTTTATTTTTTAATTGCTTGTTGATGCACTGCAATTTTTATTATCTTTTCAGAATTTTTGCAGTATTATTTTTCCGGTTCGAGTTATATTGGGAGCCAGTAAAATTTTTCATTGGCTACATATAAAGAATAAAAATAAATTTGGTACTGTTAGACCGAGCCGTGTAGTTTATTTCAATATTAAAAGCAGACTGAGTTCTAAAATACAAAAGTATTAAGGCTAGACTTAAATAAAAGACCTTAAATGCTGATCTTGCATTTACTGCAGAATGTTGAAACTGCTGATCTTGCGCCTCGTGTGTGTGGTGTTGGGTAACTGTTGCACTATTTGTTGAAACCGCTGATCTTGCGCCTCGTGTGTGGAGTTGGGTAGCTTTTGCATAAAACGGTAATATTGGTCAACGGCCGCTGTCGCAAGGCGATCGTGTTAACATATATAAGCTTTAATTTTTTATATTAATTCAATAATGAAGTAATTTAAATAAATTACTTTAATTATACATATGTAATTTTGATATGGTAACACTTTTGCTTAAAATAAATAGTTTCAGTAATAAATATATTAAAAATTTAATAACTTGCTATAAGCTCTTTTATATGCCGACTGTAGCTACACAGTTAGAACTCACAACGTCTACAAACATTTTCCAGCTAAGAGCCCGAACAGAACCAAAAGTCGTAACGACTTGTGATGTCGAACACACAACAGAACACATGCAAGTTAACGAAGCCGTCCAAAATGAAATCGCTGAGCAAGAGTCGTAGCGACTTATCGCTACAGTAAAATTGAATAAAATCTATTCTATTTTTTCTCTAACGACCGGCGATTTCCTCTCTAAGTACAAATAGTGGTGCCATATTTTGGAAACAATTGGGTATGTTCAAAGACAATTTCATAGTTTTTGCTATGTTCTCACGTTTCTTTTTTGTTTCTGTTTCACTTACACTACATTAAAAACATGGCTGCTAACAAACTTATGCTATATAAAAGCAACCCTACATCGTCAGTCGCAATCGCTTTAATTCTGGACGGGTTCTTTGTGTCTGGCGACTAGAGAGGATCGCCGGTCGTAACGAATTTCGATTCTGTTCGGGCTCTAACTGCGCCAACAACAATTACCAAGGAAATCTACAAACAAGTACGCACCGAGAACAAGATCATAGCGGAACTTTTTGATTTTCATCCTACATGTAGGACGGGCTGCAGTATGAGCTTACGCACATCCTACATGTCCGTGCGACCTGTCAAATCCGTCCTACATGTAGGATAGTCCGAAACCCCCTATTAGCATGAAAATTCTTATATAGCAGTGAGGCGGTCCGTGGCAGGACAACGTCTTCCAGGGAATACTAATATTTTATATATAGGTTTTCGCTTCGGTCGGCAGTCCCGTCACTGCTTTGCTTTTTTTTTTAAATGATTGGTTTCCATTATCCTTTCTTCGTTAATTTTTGGACATGTTTTAGAAGACTTCCATAACGAAAAATTAAAAGTATTAAAAGTACAGGGTTGCCAATATTCGAAGCGCCCATCTGGCAACACTGTAACTTTCCGCAGTGATGCCAAATCGACTAATGACATACCGCGTTTGAAGCGTCTTTCCAAGCAAATGTTTAAAATGGAACAGTACACGCCACGCGAACGCTCTAAAATTGTTGAAATTTACATTCAACAAAACAAGTCAATAGTGAAAACTCAACGTGCTTTCAAAAAAATAAATAAAGTGAAAAGTGCGCCTTCCAAGAAAACAATTTATCGTTTGTATGAAAGATTTATAACTGGTAATACTATTGGTAGCCCAAAGAGGCCAAATAAAAAGCGACCAAGGCGATCGGATGAGAATATTGCAGCCGTACGAGCCAGTATTGAGCAGTCACCAACAACATCCCAAAATCGCCGTTCTCAGCAGCTCGGCATTCCCCGATCCACTTTACAACGCATTTTACGTGTTGATTTGAATTTGTTTCCGTACAAAATTCAATTGGTAAACAAATTGTTGCCTACCGATAAGCCACGTCGATTGGAATGGGCCCAAAGAGTCATCGAAATGGCTGAAGAAGACGAGTAGTTTTGGCATAAAATTATCATGAGCGATGAAGCTCATTTTCAGTTGAACGGAACGGTAAACAAACCAAATTGCCGTATTTATGCCACTGAAAATCCACAAGAGATTCAAGAGGTACCTCTTCACGATGCAAAAGTCACTGTTTGGTGCGGCGTTTGTGCTAAAATGCTCATTGGGCCGTTCTTTTTCGAAGATGATAATGGCCACAGAGTTACTGTCAATCAGGAGCGTTATCGCGATATGATAAATAATTTTTTCATGCCAATCGTTCGTCGAAAGCGTATCAGGCACTACTGGTTTCAACAAGACGGCGCGCCACCACACACAAGCCGCACTACAATCGATTTTTTGAAGCAATTGTTCCCTGGCCGTTTGATGTCAAAAAATGGTGATTTTGATTGGCCGCCAAGATCACCAGATTTAACGCCTCCAGACTTCTTTTTGTGGGGTTATTTGAAATCAAAGGTTTACGTCAACAAGCCAAAGACCCTAAAAGAGCTGAAAACCAACATCCGTTAAGAAATAACCGCCATTCCCATCGAAATGTTGAAGAAAACCATGGAAAATGCTGCAAAACGGGCACAATATGTCGTAGAGGCCAATGGCGACCATTTACGAGATATCATATTCAAGAAATAATGTAAGCAAATCTACTTGAACCAAATTAAATGATATTCATGACGAACAGACAAAAAATTGTGGTTTCTTTGATTTATTTAAAAATAAAATGGGCGCTTCGAATATTGGCAACCCTGTACGATTACATGGAACGTCTATTTTAAACAATTTTTTGTAGAAGATTCAAACGCGATTATTTCAAAAATTTTATTTTTTGGCTTATCATGCTTCTGCAATAAGCCCTTCATATGTAAAATGTATTTTCAATGAAGTTTTAAATAATAAATTTTAAATTTAGTTGGGGCTGTTTTTTTTTGCAAAAAGCTTAAATTTTTTTATATGAGCCTAATTGGCTCACTTCAGTAAAAATAGGCATATAATCAACACCCGTAAATCAAGTGTTAATATGTGTCTAATGACTTTCAAAATAGTAATTAATATGAGTTCTAAAACAGTTTCATTAATGATTCTCTAAGAATTTTATTACATGAGTCTTAAAAAAGTATTAAATTTGAGTCTTAAAAAAGTCTTTCATATGACTCTTAAAATAATGATTTATAAGAGTTCTAAAGGAATCTAAGTTACGAGTCTTCAAAGAGTCCTTTATATGAGTCTTAAGAGAGTATTACATATGAGTCCTAAAGAGTCTTAAGTATGACTCTTTAAAGAATAATTTTTATGAGTTATAAAAGAGTCTTAAATATGAGTCTTCAAAGAGTATTATACACGAGTCTTAAATATCAGTCTTAAAAGAGTTATTTATATGAGTTCTAAAAGAGTTTTAACTATGAGTGTTATTAAGAGTAATAAATATGAGTCTTATGAGCCCATTTTGACGAAAAAGCTCATATATCTTAGTCTTAAAATAATCTTTTAAGAGCCATAATTTTTGCTGGGTATGACCATAGCTACTACACTAGCAGAAGAATTTTAATTTGCATTGGAATTAGTGCTTTCTTAAGTTTTGAAATTATTTCAAATAAAATGTCACATGTAACTAATTTTTAATAGCATAATAAAAATATTGTAGTGAATACTAACTTCTAAAAAGGATGGCATAATATTATCGTAGAAAACACCACTGGCAAGGCCTTTGATTCCTTTAACTTTTGTTACATTGTTACCTATAAATAAAAAATGTAGTTACTTTATAAAGATTTTATATATTTTAATATCTTCTTACTTATATAATACTCATCACATTTTTGATTTGGGCAAAAAATATCATACAAAAACATATCATCTTTCGTACAGTTATCTAGAGGAACATCTTTTAAAAGTCGTTTTCCAAGAACACACATACTGAAATGAGTCAATATATAGAAATTAATGAATAAAAAGTAAGATAATTAGTTGTTCTTACTATAGCTTTTCATTTCCATAAAAGTTGTCAAATATTCCGATATATACTGCAATTATTGAAAATATGACACAGGCTAATGCAACAGCGGCAAACTTATTCACGAACTTCACACCCAAAAATACTATTAAGCCTAGTGTATAGAAAAGAAATAATTTTAATAAAGTAAGATTTGAAAGAATGCATTACACCCTAAAAAGTTAATTTCAAAATATACCATAAAAAAGCAAAACACTCTCTATTTGTATGTCTGTGTGATGGCTAAAGACTTCAAAACTACTGGGCATTTTCATGAAAAAAATTTTATACATATATTCTATCTTTAATTATTTCTTTTATATATTTTATATTAACCCATTTTGTACCGCTACCCGATTCCGTTTAGATATCGTTCTTAAGTTTTGTGCGTTAGCATTTTAGCACTTCCTCATCACATAAAAAATTATATAAGTGACCTAGGGTGACCTAGGGTGACCGTAGATGAGTGTTGCGAAAACGCAACGATGGCTCATACGATGCAAATCATTTTTTGAAAAATGTACTGAAATGTATTTTTCAATATATTTTTTTATGAGAAATACTAGAAAATGTAGAAATTAATTACTGAACTATTGAGTATTAATTATTAAAAATGTTCAAGTTTATGAATGGCACTGCTTGGATTGCAGTTCATTATTACGTTTTTTGCACTGATGAGAGTGGCATTCAGCTACGTGGACATCTGCACGTTGAAGATTTAACATTTTACAATTTCGAATCCCCTTACTGCTTTTCTTCATTGCCTTGTTAATATTAATGAATGAAATAGTGATAATAGGATTTAAAAATAGACAAGCAAGAACCATTTAATTTTTAGTTTTAAAATCACCTACATAGGTAGACCGCGTAACCAATCATGTTATATTTAAGTACGCGACTAGCTAACCCTACGGCATACGCAATAATTGCATTAATTTCTATTACTAGATTTTTCCTTTAATTCGTTGTAACGTTTAGTTAATATCTCATTAAAAACTGTTCATTAAATTTATTTATTTATTTTATTTATTTATTTCATCTACTGGGCAATTGCCCTCACAGATATCAACTTATACTAAAATCTTAAACTGTAGCTAACACATCGACTAACAATTTCTTAAATAATTCTCTATTCATACAGAAATCCAAATGACTAATAACAGAATTACAAAGAGTTACACATTTAGATATAACCTCATTCTGGATAAAATTTGTTCTAAGGGGAAAATATAAAATTACGGTCTTTCCCTAAGACCTCTCATTGGTGCATATAATGGGATAAGTTCCAACAGTTGTGGACATTGTATCTTGTCATCTAATATGTCTTTGACAAATAAAATTGGAAAACTTTTTTTCTTAGCCTCAAAACTTGGATTCCAAGTAGTTTTCATCGAATATTATATGAAGGCATATCCTGATAACAGTACAAATTTCGCAAAGCGAAGCGAGAAAATCTTTTCTGAATTTTTACGACTTTGTTAACATCGACCGAATATGTAGGACTCTAAGCAATGCTGCAATATTCCAGAGTAGATCTGACCAAGCTCGCAAAAATAGACTTTACGGTGTGTGGGTCAGAGACCTCCTTGGAGTTTCTTTCGACAAAACCTAGTTGTGAGCTAGCCCTCGAATTGACATAGTCTCTATGAGTTTTAAAAGAGAGATTGGGAGTAAAATAAATGCCAAGATCTTTAGCGGAGGCTGTCCTTGAAAAAAATTGTTGGCACCCAATGAATATTCATGCGTTATGCAATCATTTTTGCGGCAGTAAGTTAAAATATTACATTTGGAGAAGTTTAACTTTAAGACATTGACCTCACACCATTCCAGAAAAGCATTTATATCTGATTGAAATTGCAAAAAATCGGAAGTATACTTAATAATGGAAAAAATTTTCAAGTCGTCAGCATACAGCAAAGTTTAACAGAATTGAAAGATTTTGGGTATGTCGTTAATACATAAATTAAACAAAAGTGTCCCTAAGTGGCTTCCTTGGGGAACACCGGAAGTAGAATGCACCATACTAAAGTAACAATTTTCTATTTTTACGAATAGTTTTCTATTAAATTTAACATTAAATTAAACAACAGTTGATTTCATGTTTATGAAACGATAGCAAAGCGCCTCAGGTTATCGTCATTTCTACTTGCTAGACGTGGAACTTACACTAACAGTAAACGCCACAAGCTAGTCCCGTCAAACATTTTGTTACCATCACAAAATTATTACCATAATGTGAGCAATATCACTTGAGCGCATCATCTCATTTTACATGCCGTCTCCACGGGACATACATCAAGCTAAGACAACTGTCAAATTCAATTTCAAAACATGAATATTGTTTACGCCAAACGTAAACTTTTGCAAAGTTTTGCTATGCATGCTATATTAGTAGCTTACTTTAATTACAGGCACACTTTTCCTGCTGGGTCAGGCACCGAATGGCCTTAACATCAAAAGACAGTAAATAAACCCAATAGGGATGCAAGCCATGCAAGGATCGTGTCAAAGGTGGCCAAAGTTTATTTTGGCAGCAGGCAACGATGGTTGAACCATCAATTTATTAATTAGGATAGGTTTATGTTTAATATAAGTTCATGAATTACTAGGGTAAATCATTAGTGAAGTCATATATTTTTCAAAATGCTTTCTATATGTTTTGATTAGGCTAGATTTTTCCTTTCCATCTAAACCTGTACAAAATTTCAAGACAATTGGATAAAAAGAAGTCGAGGCGGGAATCGATTTAATATTGTTAAAATAGCAAAAATTCGCATTTTATTAAATAAAATAAAAATTATGATAAAAACAATCATTATTTTTATAAAGTGACAATGTTATCTGCATCTAAGTATCTAATCTCTTCAATAAGAAATAAAACACTGAATATAGTTGAAAAATGCTGGCTTATAAGCTGGATATAGCGTTATCTTTAAATAAAACAATTTTCGTTATTCATCATACTCTTATATATTAAATAAATCATAAAAACAATTTAAGTAGAAAAATTCTTTTAAAATATTGCTTGTGGCTGTAAGTTAATACATACATCTAAATTAAGCAAGATTTTAAGTATGTTGGGAATTTTGTTCTGTATGATTCTACAATTTGAAGCAAATACTGTTTCTCTTCTTTGTTATTTGTAAGAACTTTGTTAAAGTCTTTAATAAATTTCACGCCTCTCACAGCAGTGTCATTTATTACGAATAACTCGTGGCAAAAAGTACGACTCTTTTGACAATTTTCATTATATTCCCACGTTGAAGGATGATATTCCAAAAACTTTGAGGAAATATTAAAGCTTCCGAAGAATTCATGTAACTTTTTCGATACAAAATCACTTAAATCATAGTCCAATAATGTTTCTGGCTTAACAAATTTTCTGTTGCCAAGCAATATTATATTTGGCTCAGTTGATTTAATGCGTTCAGCCATTTTTTCTTTGACATGGATAAGAACATGTAGGTCGAAAATGACAAAGCTATTGTTTCTTCGGACAAACACCAAAGATGTTGTTGCATTTTCCTTAACAATTCATCATCAACGGAAGGATTTATTTTTGCGTAAGCAACAACGATTCCTTTTAAAAAATTTAAATCTCCATTTGGAGCTCTAAACATCTAAACGCTTTTATGTAGAGTTGCACAAGAAAAATACAAACGTTTTTTAAACCAATATATTCTGTCCTAGATAAATTAAACTGTTTTCGAAATACAAACAATTTTTAATGAGTATATTTCTTTGGACATCCATCGTGCTTGACTGGTTGGACCAGGCGTCCTAAATTTGCCTCCATCGCCACCAAGGAAATGAATAACTAGTAGTAAGAACTCTTGGTAGTCCGCTCAGCTATGATTAATTTTTAATTGTAAATTGCAAAATTGTTTAATTTCATAAGAGTCTTGATCACTTATTTTAGAGCGGATAAATTTGTCTTGTAGACCGCTTTTGATTGGAGTATGATCAAGATTTACCCAAGCTTTTGCAAACCGCTTGAACATAGAAACCTCAGGCGCATTTGTTGCTTTGAAATTTAAATCAAATACACTCCGCAAGTATATCTCAAAGATGTGATGGCGACATGGTAGATTTATCAACTTTATATCAAGAATTCGTTTCAAGTGAACACACGCACCACTGTTAACGCCCGTATTGTTTGAGGTTGTGTCAAAACCCATGGCATGTACTCGATCCGCAATGATCCATTTGACCAGTAAGTCGTGCACTGCCTCAGCTATATTTGCTCCACTGGATGACAAAAGCTTTGGAGCTCCTAGAAATTTCGAAGTTCCATTGTAACTTACGAGAACAGCAATGCGTTCAACTTTTGTGTTGTGTTGCCAATGGATTACCATAGCTTGTGTATTATTCAACTAAAAGTAAAGAATAAATTGAATAGTGACTTAAGTTACCATATATAATTTTTGCAAATTCTATCTCTACATGTTCTATCTAGTTTTTCACTCCTTTTCAGTTTGATTGCTGGGTCAGGCACCCGTAAAAATCGACACAGTAAGCCCTTTTGAGATCAATGTTCAACAGCCCCATCATAAACCACTTAGGTAACCGACACCGTGCGTGTCTTGAAGGCCATGCAACAAATTGTAGCCAAAAAACAACGCCGCGGATCTAGCTTTCATTTATATTGCATAGCAATAATATATAATACAAGAAAATATTGCGTAGCAAACATGCTACGAATAATTGAAATAAAATAAAATAAGTTCTAATTAGTTTAAATATATTTTGTAATAAAATAACTTTAAATATATTGAATATTTATATTGGCGGTGCCCAAATAATTACAATATTATTTGCTGAATTAATAGCGCCGGTGGCTTGACATCGTAATAACGGGAGTCCACGATATTAATCCTAGCTGTTGTTATTCGTTAGACTTAGCTCAAATAAATATTTTAAGTAACTTAAAATTTATATTTAAACGTGTATTTAAATCATATAAAATCAACATAATAAATAACAAGGTCATTTAGGAAAAAAACTTTAATCATATGGTAGAGCACGACCAAAACAGAAACAAGCTGAAAACAAATCAGCGAAAAAATCTTAAAACAACTGTAGTAAACATGCTTTGTCAGTGGATGACTTCCAGCAGGCTGTTGGACTCCTATAATGACATAAGCATAAAGACTAAAGTAAAGCAGAAATACAACAAAAAATGTGAATATATGAAATTTGAGAAAACTGAGAAATTGACACTTCAAATCTCATCGCCATGTGGTGCAGTACACTAACGCGTGCTTGCACGGGTATCACAAAGATTTCTGATGAAGCCTTTAGCACGGCCGAAATTGCAATAAAATCAGCTAGTGATTTTTTCCTTTTCATATTGAAAAACTTTGTTGTTGTTGTTGTTTCTTTGGAAAGATTCGTTAGAACAATTAATTGTTCTAACTTTGACCTTAAGCTCAATAAACAATTTTAAACTATCAAACAACTAGAATTTGTATTTAAAATCAAGTATGATTTAAACTATCAAACATTTAGAATTTGTATTTAAATCATATAAAATCAACATAATAAATAACAAGGTCATTTAGGAAAAATACTTTATTTTAAGTAACTTATAAGTTACTAAGGTAAATAATTACATGACTGCTGCAACAATGCATGAATACTAAACCTTGGTAATTTTAAATAGGGCCATAAAGGGTTTTACTCCCAACCCGAGAAGAGGCGTGATAGGGTCTTGCGTAGAATACGCAACAACCTGAATCACCGGCTTTTCAGTAAGAGCCTTTCAGCCGATCCTATATATGACCACTTACCTGATAAATTACAAATCACCCTGCGGCTAAGTTATTGCCTACTGGGGTATCTGAAATATTAGCATGTTGTTTTCTTTTATTTTCATGTGCATGAATAGCATCCACAATCACTCCATATGTTGGAGCCGGCTGGTACCTGCATACCATGGAGACCAAGATACAGAACGGCATGATCGAACGATATTGAGGGGAAATTCAGGAAGAAGAAGCATCGCGTGCTTGGCCAAACGATGGTTATGAAGGGAAGAACGCTGAAGAAAGTTGAGCTTTTTTGTCACCTGCGTGGAAGTGACCAGACGTGCTGGTCGTGAAAAATAGTAAAGCCAAAAAGTAAAACAGCAGCGATACTGCAGCAACGGAACGCGAACTGCCCTGCGGCAGCAACACAACAGCGCAACCAAAGCGCTGCAGCAGAAGTGTAGCAGAACCGCGGCAGAGCTGCAACAGAACGGCGGACGAGACGCCACGACGCGGCAGCAGAGCAGCAGCCGCAGGATAGGAGCAGCAACAAAATACCGCCACGACAGCGACACGGCAGAAAAGCCGCGGATTCCGTAAATATGCATTATAAAGTTGTTAATGTAATATATTTATATAATTAAGATTTTTAGAAGTTTAGAGTGAAACCTTAAGACGATAAAACTATAATAGTTAGAATTGATAGGAAAGTGAAAGCTCATAAAAAGTCTATTAAAATAAATCGGGTTAAAATAATTAGTTTTAGTGAAAATAAAATATTATAACTAAATTGTGTTAAAATAATTAACTTCCGTGAAATTAAGAAGACACGTAAGACCTTAAATTTAAGTCAAATTTCTTGGAGACCGGAGGTTAAAATTGGGATTATTTTAACCTCCGGCTAGCACTGCAGGCAACGAGAGAAAGGACAAAACTGTGCTTCGCCCGGCTATTTCATCGGGATCGCGAGTAAAAATAGAAACAGTGACTGAAGTTACGTTCACTTTAACAACAACGTCATTTAGGTTTGGTGAGCTTAGGCCCGTGGTGACCAACCTATGCTCAGTCCAATCTTTCGGCCCTTCGCTGACACAAGAATTTTGAAGTCGTGAGAATATACAAAGGGCAGTTTAAATACGTTTGGTGAGCTTAGGCCCAGGGTGTGTATTACTAAGTCAAACACTTCGGCCATACGCTAAAATATACAAGGATCTACAGACGTTAGAACCAACAAAGGACAGTTTAAATACGTTATTGAGCTGCTCGGACAGACAAACTTTAGGACAAAGCTTGCATCCTAGTTTTATTTAGTGAATTTTGGTCCGAGATGACCAACCCTCATTTGCTGGATAACTACTAGCGAGGCAACCCGGAGATCACGACATTAGGTGACGTGACGTAAGGTAGAGTATAGGAGAATCATAACGGCCGCATCATAAATGAAATTACGGCGAGGCCAACAAGACTTCGATTAGTCAACAGTGTCCAGGAAATAATAATTTTAAATTTAAGCTATGTCGCCTTTGAGACATGTATAGAGATCAAACAAAAATTTGATCAATAATAATTTTAAATTCAAGCCATGTCGCCTTTGAGACAGGTATAGAAATCAAACAAGAATTTGTTCAGTATAAAATCTAAATCAAAGCAATGTTACCTTTGAGACATTTAGAAATTTAATTTGTATTTGTATTTTTTTTTTATTTGATTTTTTTGAATTTATTTATTTGACACTTGTTAGTACAATAAGATAAAGTAACATCTTTTATAATGTTACAACGAATATTATACATAATCAACAAATCACACATATATATATAAGATAAAAATATAAAACAAAAACTATATAAAAAAAGCTAGCAAATACTAGTAATGTATAATAAGTTTTATGAATGAATTAAATTTTGGTTGGATTAAATTTGAATTTAAACAATTACATAAAAAATAAGGAAAAACAGTAGTTAACATGAAATAAAACAACAAAGTGATAAGTGTTGTAAGATAATTAATAAATAGTAGTAATAGTTAGATCAAAGATTATATAGTATAAAGATGTGCCACGTAGATTATTAAAAAGTAACAAATATTTTTCAGATCAATACGTAAGCTTTTGTGAGCGCGATGAAAAAGCTTTCTTGAGAGAAAAGTTTCCAATCCTTGCATGCACATTCTCTCTGCAATGCTCTTTCACTCTTCACTCCACGATGCTTCACAGCATAGATCACCACTGCATGGTTTGTCATAGCTAGCGAGAGTCGTGAAATTTAATGTTGTAATTGTTTTTTCCGTTGTTGTTGTTGTTGGAAACAAGCGATCTCTGCTTGACAGCAACAAACGTTTTTGTTTGTTTGCATTATTTTCATGATAATTTCCTTATTTTGTGCGAAGCAGGTTTTTTTTTTATTCACTGCTATTTTTGATTGACTATCAGCCAGAGCTATAAAATCTGCATATATATTCAGAATCTTAAGGAAAACTGAACAACGACACACAAATCCATTCAATGAATTCAAAATTGTTTATAAATAAAATTGTTTATTCACATTGAATTAAATAAAAAATTGAATAATAATTAATTTCAATTATTGTTTTTTTCGTTATTCAGAATAATTAATTATTTTTTAATTCATATGAATGCTATTTACAAAGAATGCAATACAAAAAGAACTTAAAATATTTCAATAATTAATTCTTTGTATATTATTATTTTTTGATTCATTGACAATTCATGTGTTATTCATTTTTAAAGTTTTTCCTAAATGACCTCTATATTTATTATGTTGACTTTATATGATTTAAATACAAATTCTAAATGTTTGATAGTCTAAATCATACATACTTGATTTTTAAATACAAATTCTAGTTGTTTGATAGTTTAAAATCGTTTATTGAGCTTAAGGTCAAAGTTAGAACAATTAATTGTTCTAACGAATTTTTCCAAAGAAACAACAACAACAAAGTTTTTTCAATACGAAAAGGAAAAAATTACTAGCTGATCTTATTGCAATTTCGGCCTGGCTAAGGGCTTCATCAGAAATCTTTGTGATACCCGTGCAAACGCGCACTAACGCACTGCACCACCGGGGCGATGAGATTTGAAGTGTCAATTTCTCAGTTTTTCTCAATTTCATAATTTCACATTTGTTGTTGTATTTTTGCTTTACTTTAATCTCTATGCTTATGTTATTATATGGAGTCCAACAGCCTGCTGGAGGTCTCCACTAACAAAGCATGTTTACTGAAGTAATCATATCGAAAAATCATATCATATTGAAAAAAACTTTGTTGTTGTTGTTTCTTTGGAAAGATTCGTTAGAAAAATTAATTGTTCTAACTTTGACCTTAAGCTCAATAAATGATTTTAAACTATCAAACAACTAGAATTTGTATTTAAAAATCAAGTATGATTTAAACTATCAAACATTTAGAATTTGTATTTAAATCATATAAAGTCAACATAAATTCATTTTTAAGTTTATAGTCATTATTAATTTTTTATTAATTTGGTTCATTATTTAAAAATCAATAACAAGATTTTTTTTTCATTTTATTTATTATTCTAAAGTGAATGAAAAATTAGAAATGAATACGAAATTTTTAATGAATAAAAAATTAATAATAAATAAAAAATTAATGAAAAATTAATATTGAACATTTTATTCATAAAATAATAGTGAATAACAAAAAATGTTGTTATACTGTGTGACCTGTGACTCCAAAACTATTCGATATCGCAAGTTTTGGTTGTATCGGAGGTTACACTCCCCCTTGTTTATGGGATTAACTCCCATAAAATGTCATCTGTGGAACGACATGCGTAAATTGTGGTTGAATACCGAATTTTAAGGCTGTGCGACCCATAACTCCCAAGCAATTTGATATCGCGATTTTTTTATATATTTGTGGGCTACGAACTTAATTACCAAATTTTAGTTTAATACGACAAAAACTATCTTAAATATAGCATTTTTATTGATTTGTGGGCGGTAAATGGGGGTGTGGCAAATTTTGAATAAGCCTATATTGTTCGCTGAAGTGCAAGCAATAAGTTGACAAATTTTTATCGCAATCGGATGAACGGTATTGTAGCGCATAGCGAACAAACAAACAAACACTTAACCGCCCACAAATCAATAAAAATGCTATATCTCCAAAACTACTAGGCCAATTAAGCTAAACTTTTGGCAGTAGATTTCCTTCAAATAAAGGATGATTTAGGAAAAAATGTTGCCACTCCCTCTTTTACCGCCTACAAATCAACAAAAATGCTGTATCTAAAAAACTACCGGGTTGATTCAGCTGAAATTTTGGCAATAAATTTCCTTACAGTAGAAGATGGTTTCGGAAAAAATTTGGGCACTCATCCTTTTACCGCCCACAAACCATTTAAAATCTCCAATACTACTGGCCCGAATGAGCTTAAATTGTATCAATACATTTATTTTGAATAAGAGGTGGTTTAGGAAAATATCACAGAATGATAGAAACTTAAAATGTAATTTAAAATATAAATCAAATTTTGTAAACAAACAAAATGAGTAATATAAGACTAAAAAGTAAAAAATGAATATTTAAGTAAAACAAAAATTTTATATAACACGTTTTAAAAACGAACTAAAGAGTATAAAATAATTTCTCCTAGAGTAAGGCTTTTGTTCAACTAAAAACGTGGGTCGCATGCTATAGAGAATATAAACCCTGCATCACTAGCCTTAGGGTGGAATCCACCCAGCCACTGTTTCTCTGAAAGATTTCTAATGCAATACATTCCATGTATAACTTGCTGGTCTGAACACAATAGATGTTTGCAAACTTGAATCTATCATCCATTCAAAGGCTTCTATCCGGACACTCAAGGGACTTGGGTTAAGAAATCATTCGTTCAATAACGTATAACAATTGTAAATAACACTTCTTGCTATTCTCTTTAGCATGCGCCCCACGTTTTTAGTTGAACTTAAAGCCCCACTCTAGGAGAAATTATTTTATACTCTTTAGTTCGTTTTTAAAACGTGTTATATTAAAATTTTTTTTTACTAAAATATTTATTATATATTAGATTTGTACGATTTTCATAGAAATTTTCTGAATACTGCATTTGTGAAAGAGTTTAAAATATACCGTTTATTTAACATTTTCCCCATAATAAAGTGCGCAAAAATATGACTTTGATATATAATTTGGTTTTATTTTTACTTTGTTGTTAAAAAAATATTTCAACCGAAATATTAAGGTAAAAAGGATGATTGCAGCAGGTTGGATATTTACGTATTTCGGTTTTAGTAAAAATACTCAAAATTACCTGCATCAAAGTCGACGTGGTGAGTTCGTACTAAACAAATTCTTTAGACTTTAAAACCCAAATGTAATATATTTAACTAAAGATTTTGTTTACAAACAATGTTCTTAGCGTTAAGCTAAATTTAAAAAGCCCTAACCCGCAATTTTACGTTATATTAGGATTTGCAACACTGTAAACTCTTTGAAATGAGTAAAATAACAGGAATAACGTAAACAAAGATACGTAAAAAAGAAATCAAAACAAAACAACGAAATCTTCGCGATGTTATAAATAACTAGCTGAAGCATTGTGTGTTGCTGCCACGCCCCCGTTGCCAAACGCCCATAACATGCTTTCAGTGAAACGGCACGAGTAAATTGTGGTCGAGTATCGAATTCCGAGGCTGTGCGGCCACCTATAACTCCAAAGCTAATATCAATATCAAAAATTTCAGTTGTGTGGGAGGGGTAACGCCCATAAAATGTTATCAGTGAAACGTGTAAATTGTAGTCAAATACCGAATTCCGAATAACTCCAAAGCTATTCGATATCGCAAATTTGGGTGGTGTAGGAGGTGCCACGCCCCTTTCCCAACGCCCATCACATGATTTCAGGGAAACGCTACTTGTAAATTGTGGTCGAATACCGAATTCTGAGGCCTTTCGAAACATAATTATAAAGCTATCCGATATCGCATATTTGGCCTGCATAGGAGGTAATTTTAAGTATTTGCCATATTTTTTAAACTCTTTCACAAATGTAGTATTTAGAAAATTTATACAAAAATCGTTAGATCAATACAAATGATAGCTTAAATGAAAGATATAAAAGTCTTTTTTGCAAACATGTATAAGTTTTGTAATATGAAAAAATACTTTTGAAGTTATTGGATCATAACTGGGGACATATTTTTCAAAACTTGAAAAAATCTAAAAAATCTTTGAAAATTCTCCAATTCTTTTCGAATTGCTTTCGTTCTATAATACTCATACAATTACACGCAAGGTCTATATTAATAAATTTTATTTTCTGGTTTGTTTGTTTAATTGACATTTATACAAATCTAAATGGCTAAACGGACTTCGCTCAATTTGAGTACACATATTGTGTGCATTCTAGATTAGATTGTGACATACTTAGTTTTGATCACGCTCATTCCACCCATTTTCACTTACGTAAATTTTGATATTATTAATCTATCTTGAAAAATTTTTTTCGCAAATTAAATTTAAAAAATTTCAGTAATTTTAATAGCAAAAATATTTACATATCTTTAGAATTTCAGAAATTTTTGGTACAACGACTTTTTCATAAAACATCGTTCCCCGAGAATGAGAAAAAAAACGACATGAAAATCAAAACTTTTACTTTCGATGCAAATATATCCGCTATTTTTAAATATATTTAATTCAAATTTTTTTGATCAAAGTTTTAATAAAAACACTTTACAAAAATAGTTTGAACTATAGCGTTAAGTCAGTGAATATATTCTTTAATTTTTTTTCAAAAACGGTCCAAAATATTGAATTTTTACTCAAAAAATGATTAAAAAAAATGTTTTTGTTGTATAAATAAAAACAATTGAAAATTGCATTTCTGAGCACTTTTCATATAGTAAAGCATGTATTTGCAATAATTTAATAAAAATATATAAAAGCAGTTAAATAAAAAATTTTCCACAAAAAAACAACTTAAAAATATTGTTTACAACGTTATTCCCGGCTAAGCTTCAACTGATAGAATCGCCCTTACAAAAATATAACACTAAAAATATCATGTGGCAAAACGGCAAAAAAAAAAACCAAGTCCACACACAAAATATACCTAGATTATGTCATCTTTATGATATTAAATTCTTGAAATTATATAACAAAAAGATAAGATATAATGCAAAAAATATAACTTTGAATTATATAATATTCGTAGGGTAGCTTAGTAAAAAGTTGCCTACATTTTTTAAGTAAAACCTAATGAAATTCTGCTACATTTACATCGTTTATTAAGATGTTTCGTGCATCTACATATCATTTCTATTACTTTTTAATATTATGCTCACATTTGCTCACATTGTCGCTTACTTATTCTCTCGATCTCAAAAGCTTTAAATCGTTCGCTCGCTGACTCTCATAAAGCTTTTTTGTGGATTTATGATAAATCCACATTCAAATTTAACTGTGCCACTTGCTTGTATGGCGGTGGCACATCTTTCTATTATATTATCTGTGGTTAGATGTTTGAATAGTATGACAATAAAGAAAGCCTAAAGTTATTCGCACTAACAGTAGCTTTTATGCTAACCGGTAATGAATTCCAAAGTTTAATGGCGTTGACGAAAAATAGCCGTTTTGAATTTAAATTACAATATTAAAACTGTTTCTTTGTTACAAATCACCCGAAGAACGACATCTTTTACAATCTGATCTAAATAGACTTGTGGACTGGTGTAGCTTAAATATATTAAATCTCAACTTAAAAAAATGTAAGCAAATGACATTCTCGCGAAGATCTGCTAGTAACATAAATTACACTATAAATAACACTAACTTAGAAATAGTTTCCAGTTTTCTCGATCTTGGTGTTATTATGGATTCAAAACTTCGCTTCAATCTCCACGTTAATATGGTGATAAATAAGGCAAGAGGAGTCCTTGGTTTCATTAAAAGATGGGCTAAAGAATTCAGTGATCCCTTTACTACTAAATTATTAAATACCTCTCTCATAAGGCCAATTCTTGAATATGCATCAGTTGTATGGAACCCACAATATAATGTCTACATCGACGCCATAGAATCCGTTCAAAAACAGTTTTTACTTTTTGCTTTACGTCATAGTCGTTGGAACCCCAATATTATGCTTCCATCGTGTGAAATACGCCTTAAAATTATTTTACTACCTTCCCTAAGAAGCAGAAGAATGATGCTTAATGTCATGTTTCTGTATAAATTACTTCGTGGCGAGATTAATTCGGAATATCTCATCTCAGCTCTAAATTTTAACATCCCAAGGAGAGGAACTAGACATTTTCTGTTTTTCAAGTTGAGTCATTGCAGTTCTAATTACGCTCTTCATGAACCTTTACGATGTATGTGCAGTGATTTCAATGATAACTACAATATGATTAATTTTTTTGATTCGGTAGATGTCTTAAAACGGAAAATTATATTACATTTAAATAATTAAATCATTTTAACTTCATCCCATTATACCTAACGCAATTTTATAACAATGTAATAATGGCTATTGAGATTGTTCTGTTTCTCTTTTTTGTCTCGATATTATGTTTATAAAGTAAGCACCATCAAATATGAATCGTTTTTAAAACTTACTTTTTAATTATTCAATATTTTAATTTTTAATCGAATTGGGATTTACGCGCTCACGTGGTTTCCTGATTTGAAATTAGACTGAACTCACACTATCACCTGGATTGGTGTGCCAGAGTATATCTCTTTTCCATACAAGTTTATGCCTACGTTGGACCAAATGCATATCCAACTAATTGCGATTTTGATTTGGCGGATATGAGACTTATCTCATTTCCACGTAAGTCCTTGGGTTGGACAATGGCCGCAAACCAGTTAAAATGAGTTTAGTGTTTTTGATTGTTTTTCGGGTACCTTAAATTGATAATTACTATTATTTAATTCGATGTTGCTTATTTATATAGAATCAAGTATACTTAAATACGCGTTTATATATATTCAATTTTTAAATTCCGGCTGAAAAGCCAATTAATGTGCTTAGTGGAAAATCCTAATTGCCAATAGGGGGTATGTTTTAGTACGTAGGTGCATTCTGTCTGTCCCGGCTGATTCGGGCAGATTTTAGAATGTGAATCGTGCATGCGTATAGGTCGGGTATACGTATCTTGGGAAGATTTCATACCTCCGGGCGAATCAAAAAAAAAAAAAAAAATCTCCGTATAATGAGGTTGCCAGTTTAGTTTGAAATACTGAAGCGTTGTTTAGTATAGAGGTAAGATGGAGTCCTATTATGTATTAATTTGTGCAAAAACAAACAAATTCTTGCATTTAAATAGTTAATAATGCTACATCCCAAAATTTCTTTACTTATTTGGGATACATGGTCAAAGCGTCTTAAGCCAAACACATATCTTGTCACATTATTAAAGGCAACTTGGATTTTGTGCGAAGATTGTGAATCAAGATTGCTATAAACCAATTCGGATTATGTTATTAAGGGGACTATTAAAAGAACAGCAAGTCTCTTCTTGGTATCAATGGGAACAACTTGTGAGGAAAGCCGTAGGCAGCTGTTGTGATTCATATCACACGGCTCACTCCACTCATTAGAACCGGCAACATGCCATTGAATCACGGCCAGGGTTCAACGAACGCCGAAGTAAACAAAAATATGAACACTGATCTACCTCAACAACAGGTTGGGCGCTCAGCGTTCATATGATTTAGAACGACGTTATTTGACACTCTAGGCCAGTGTATAAAAAACACAAACAACAATAAATAAACTAAAAACGTTTAAACGCGGAAATGCAAGCGTTGTGAAAATATAAAGTAGAATTAAAGAATATTTTATTGTTGTAAACAACAATAAAATAAACAAAAACGTTTAAAGCGTTCAACGCGGAAATGCAAGCGTTGTATCTTTTTGCGGTAAAGTAGAATTAAAGAATAGTTTATTGTTGTTTTTTTTCATGCATATATTTTGATTGTTCAACTTAAAGAATATGTTTTCGTAATGTGACCCAATTTTCACATGCGGAACAAGCTTTTGTGCTTGTTTCGAAAAGTAGAACATGCGAATGAAAAAAAACCTAGACTACCAAAGTTATGGTGTCATGGTCATAAAAAACCCAATTTGGCACAATTTGTTGGCACAAGAATGTTAATGCCAATATGTATATTTGTATATGTAAGTATTTTTAAGGTATGTAATATATATGTAATAAGTTTCTTAGAAAAAAACGAGATGATATTTGATATAAATATCAGATCTCCGCTAGCAATAAAGAGGCTGAAACCATTGAAAAGCAATTGAAAAAGGTGTGTTGTTCTTTAAAAACGGAAGAGAGGAATCACGAGGAACTCGCCAATAAACCCGCAGGATTTATTTGGTAAATATAATTTCAGGAACAGCAGTTTATGGCAGTGTGTGCTTTCCCTTAGGGGATAAACCACAACTTGGCAATACTTATGGCTTTCGAGCTTGCCCATAGGGAACTTCAGGAATTTGAATCTACGCGTATCTTCGCAAGAAGATACAACATTTTGGCGCAGCCGGTAGGATCCTTCTGTCCGCAGGGACAGCAAGGATGTTAGATCCTTATTGTTACAGGAACAATAGGGACAATTTTGGTTTGTTTAATTTCATAAAGTTTTAGAGAAGGACAATTTTTGTTAGATCCTTCTGTTACAGGAACAGCAGGTGTTAAAAAAAAATGGATATAAAAAAAAGTAATTGCTAGGATTCTTGCTGTTATAGGAACAGTAAGGACATTGGTTCTTTTGCAAAGATTCAAAGTGATCGGTGCGACCTTGTTGTTACAGGAACAACAAGCATACTTTGGAAAGATTTTTTTTATTGAATTTGAATGTTTGATAGGTCTTTATTGTTACAGGAACAATAAAGAAAATTTTTTGTTAGGACATTTAAAAAAAAAAATGTGTGTTTTTAATGTTTTAAATAATAAGAAATTATTTTGGGATTTTTATCTTTCTGCTGGAAATATATTATTGATGGCGAATTCATCTTTTAACACCTCTCGGAAAGAGGATGGCAGGAATATTTTTCTTTTGTATATAAAGGTTTAAGTTTCGTTTGAACCCTTTTTTGGAATTCAATTTTTGGTAAAAATTTTTTTTTAGATAACACATATTGTCAACAACAACTTTTTGTATCCACTAAGTGACAATCATGAGGACTGTACTAGGAGAATTTTCGAAGACCATCCTGGCAAACCAAACCTGGAAGCAGATTTTATGGGAAAATAGAAAAGGAACTAAATCACCGTGGAAGATTTATCAACAGAGAAGATAACCAGTCAGCTTCAAGGAAGTCTAAAGCGGCATGAATTTTAAAATTTGTTATAAAATATACAAAAAAAAAAAAGGAATTTTTTATATAATAAAGAATATTTGTATTACAAAAGTCAACTAATGTATGGTTTATATGTGGAAAAAACCTTAAATAAATGGGAATTAAACAAAAAATATAAAAATGTGTTTTGTAAGCTTGAAATTTGTATTTTTTCATGTACCTCATAGCAGGAGGAGAATTCGTATTTTCATTGAGTGTTTATTTTATTTATCACACGGAGTGTTAGAGTAAATTTGCAGGAAGCAAATTTAAGAAGATAGACCAGGATTAGTTTGAAGAAACGGACTATGATAATACTTTAAATGCAGTAGAATTTAATATTGGGGAAAGGGTTCTAATGAAGAATCAAGCAAGGAAGAATAAATTTTCACCAATATGGATAGGACCGTATGAAGTTTTAGCAATAAAAACCCCAGTTACTACCGAGATTTCGATAAAGGGGAAAGCAAAGAAAATTCACAACAATTTACTAAAATTGTTTCATGGGAATTAGAAATAGAAAAATACAGTTAAGGTGTTAGAATTTTAAACAAAACGGAAAGTAAAGTGAAAAAGTAAGTAGTATAGGATACATATTATTAGTACAATTATGAGGATAAAATAAGTGTTGTACTATAGAAGATTTATTAAAAGTATAAAAAAAGAAATGATTCATAAAAAAAAACAGAATTTAAAAAAAAAGAAAATAAATAAATGAAAAATGTTACAAAGAAAGAAATTAGGAAAGTAGTGAATAAGAAAGCATATTTGTGGCCAGAATACGGCGATGTGAAATAAGTGGAGTAGAGGAAACTACTTACGAAAGGAACAGTTAAGAAAAGGTTATGTAATCAGGATACAGTAAAAAGGAATATAAATGAAAAAAATAATACTTATTTAAATGAAACAGTTATATAGCCAAGATATGGCAGGAGGAAAAATAAGAAACGGAGAAAACCTAAAGTTACAGGCAAATGTGTTGGCATCTTCAAAGTGAACAACGTTGTTACAGAAATCCCTCGCAAGGATTAAATTCTAGTACAGCGGATTCTACTTGTAGATCCCAAAATAGTGCCACTTTATTTTAAATAATTCTGTAAATTTTGTTTTGGATTTAAAATAGTCATTAAAGTAATTAAATGTTATTAAAAAAAAGCAAATTAATTGAAAAAAAAACTTTAAAATGTCCAGAGGAGACGCATGAAAACATAATAAGTAAAATTGTAAAGAATTTAAAGGGAAAAGAGTAATAAAAGGAAAAATAATTTTACAAATTGAGAAAAATAAGACTTTACAAGAAATTTAAAAATTTAAGAACAAAATAAAATAAGAGCCTATATATATAGAAATTTTGAAAAATAACTTGAATATAATGGACTTACAGAAAAAAGAAAAAATTGAAAGTTTCTCATAAGGGAACAATTTAAAGAAAAATATTGAAAAAATAATATTGAAGTAGTGAAAAATGTAAATGTTATGTATATGTTTAATACAATAGATTTATTAAAAATATGAATGTTAAACAATTGTGGGAGTGGAAAGAAAAAACAAAAATCCATTTACAGGAATAAAGAATTTTAAGAACTAAGAGAATTTGAAGATTGAATTTGAAAAAGTCATGTGTTGATTTAATGACAGTTGAAATGTTCAGAAAAAAGAAAAATTGGGAAAAAATAATTTCAATAACAAATACAAAGAATATATAAAAGACTAGATAACTAAGAAAATGTGCAAGTATAGCACGAATATATTAAAATTGTCTGATTATTAGCGCAAAATTAGAGAAAGTAAAAAAAAAAAAAAACATTTTTGGCGCAGAACTTAAACAAAATTTTAAGATTGAACTAGGAAAAAATGAATAATCTGTCAAGAAACAAAAAGTAGAGAATATTTATCAAATTTCAAATGGAAAAAAATTATTAAAATACGACAAACTCAATGATCCTTGTATACATCACCGAGTAAACGAAGTAGGAGACGTAGCAGTGGAGGGAATTATGTGCAGTAAACACCTTAAGGAGAAGAAGTTCATCAACAAAACTAAACATATAAAGAAAATAAGAGGTGTATGTAAGCTTATATCGTAGCGGTAAAGATTCGTGAAGCGGATATGCTGGAAGGTGTTGAAATAAATTATACAGATCACTAGAATAGTTCTTGATTAAAAAAAAAAAAAAAAAAAAAACACAACACAACACAACACGACAAACTGAAGAAGTCTCGGAAGTGGTTTAACGGGAAAAATTGGCTCAATTTTAATAATTGTATTATTGATCGGAGCATATTCATTTCCACCAAGTACAAAACTAAGAGTTTAACAGACGAAGATGTTGAAAAGTTCGCAACAATTTGGAATTGTGTTATTGCCAACATTTATTTTTCAAATATAGTATGCTGACAGACTCTGTTTTGTGGAGCATATTGCGAAGGAAGAAAATTATAGACTATCCGATTACATATTGACCGTATCTATCAAAAACCCTAACGATAATGAAGACTGTTCAACGATAGCTTGGGTGAATAAAGATATTTTGTTTATACATCAATAACAGTAGAGCAACTGAAAAATTTATTGAACACGCTACGACGGCAAAAGTTTGAAACGTGAATACAAAGAAAACCAAATTAGAAGCAGTTTATGCAACTGAGTAACATTAAATTGAGTAAAATTGGTAGGAGAAAACCATGGAGTTATCATCATAAGCACTAGTATCAGAATCAAAACAAAGATGAATAGTACCTGAAGAACAAGAAGCAGAACATATCAACAGGGACCAGAGTTCAACGGATGTATACAAGGCATATGGAACTAGGAAAATTTAGTTTGTTTCAAAGTAAGATATTTCACAGTTTAAAACATGAAAGTTGTCAGTATAATTATAGGAAATAATGTGTTTGCATAAGTAATTAAAAAAAAAAGAAAATGAAAATATGTGATAACGTAAAATATTTGTATATTTGATAAAACTTATCCAAGTGTTGTTGAGGGCCATAGTGCGAAAACATAAGAACCAATAGCGAAAATTTTAAACCTCTTCAAGGTAAAAATTTTCTTTTTTACAGGGGGGAGGAATGTTGTGATTCATATCACACGGCTCACTCCACTCATTAGAACCGGCAACATGCCATTGAATCACGGCCAGGGTTCAACGAACGCCGAAGTAAACAAAAATATGAACACTGATCTACCTCAACAACAGGTTGGGCGCTCAGCGTTCATATGATTTAGAACGACGTTATTTGACACTCTAGGCCAGTGTATAAAAAACACAAACAACAATAAACTAAAAACTAAAATAAACTAATAAACTAAAAACGTTTAAACGCGGAAATGCAAGCGTTGTGAAAATATAAAGTAGAATTAAAGAATATTTTATTGTTGTAAACAACAATAAAATAAACAAAAACGTTTAAAGCGTTCAACGCGGAAATGCAAGCGTTGTATCTTTTTGCGGTAAAGTAGAATTAAAGAATAGTTTATTGTTGTTTTTTTTCATGCATATATTTTGATTGTTCAACTTAAAGAATATGTTTTCGTAATGTGACCCAATTTTCACATGCGGAACAAGCTTTTGTGCTTGTTTCGAAAAGTAGAACATGCGAATGAAAAAAAACCTAGACTACCAAAGTTATGGTGTCATGGTCATAAAAAACCCAATTTGGCACAATTTGTTGGCACAAGAATGTTAATACCAATATGTATATTTGTATATGTAAGTATTTTTAAGGTATGTAATATATATGTAATAGGTTTCTTAGAAAAAAACGAGATGATATTTGATATAAATATCAGATCTCCGCTAGCAATAAAGAGGCTGAAACCATTGAAAAGCAATTGAAAAAGGTGTGTTGTTCTTTAAAAACGGAAGAGAGGAATCACGAGGAACTCGCCAATAAACCCGCAGGATTTATTTGGTAAATATAATTTCAGGAACAGCAGTTTATGGCAGTGT